>VZSF01010989.1:0-75819 GCA_013398295.1 Chionis minor
AAAAAAAAGGGGGGGGGGGGCAGTTAACAAAACCTTTGCTTCCAAAGCTGGGAGACTCAATGCCACCTGATTGCATCTCTGGAGAGGCGTAAAAAAATTATTCGCATAAGAGACGAGGAAAATCACCATGATCCTGCTCTGGGCATCGTCACTGTTCCAAGGTCACCACTTCCACCGCCTGCCCATCCATGGTGACGGCACTGTCTGCTATCCTCGTGGTCACGGGTGCCATCGCCACCTGAACGGGGCCGTTGCCTTGGGCCAGGCTTGTCACCACGGTCTGGTACATGCTGACGGGGATCTGGACGAGACCTGCGGAGACAAAAAAGGAAATAGGAGTGGGGTTGGGAGGGAAGGAGCGGAGTAAGGCCAGTACAAGGGATGAGGCTGGCGTGGCCATGTGCTGTGGTGACGTCCCCAGGGGTTTGGGGGCTGCGTTCGATACGGGGAGTGCTCCGGAGATGGTCCTTTGGATCGTCGGAGTACTCCCGCCCAGAGTACTGTGTCCAGATCTGGAGTCCTTGGTACAAGAAAGACATGGAGCTGGTGGAGCGGGGCCGGAGGAGGCCCCGGAGATGCTGGGAGGGCTGGAGCCCCTCTGCTGGGAGGACAGGCTGGGAGAGCTGGGGGGGTCAGCCGGGAGAAGAGAAGGCTCTGGGGAGACCTTCCAGCCCCTGCCAGGGTCTGAAAGGGGCTCCAGGAAAGCTGGGGAGGGACTCGGGATCAGGGAGTGGAGCCATAGGACAAGGGGAAAGGGCTTTAAACTGAAAGAGAGGAGATTGAGATGGGATATTGGGAAGAAATTCCTGGCTGTGAGGGAGATGAGCCCCTGGCCGGGGTTGCCCAGAGAAGCTGTGGCTGCCCCATCCCTGGAGGTTCAAGGCCAGGTTGGACGGGGCTTGGAGCAACCTGGTCCAGTGGGAGGTGTCCCTGCCCAGGACAGGGGGTTGGAACTAGATGGCCTTTGAAGTCCTTCCCACCCAAACCGTTCTGTGAGTCGATGCACAGACAGCCAGCAAGCGGGGAAGACACCTGCCTCCCACCCAGCAGTGTCCATGCTGGTGTAGTTATTCATGCTTCGGTGGTCTCGCTGCACCCAACTCACCCACCACGGTGCCATGTAGGATGGGAGCAGGGGTGGGATGGGGTAGGGTTGGGTGGCAGCATGGCAAGCTCAGCCCCCGAGAGAGAATGAGGTTAAGAAAGAAAGAAATAAGAACTTTTTGGAGGAGGAACCCAAAGAAGATGGTGGGATGGTACAGCAGGTACCTCTACAGCCAACCCTGTCAAGGCTGTGTTTTACCGGAGGCAGGGATTGCTCCCACACGTTTCTCCCGCAGCCGTGAGTGCCACCCCGCAGGCTGGCAGTAGTCACCCACAGATGAGGAACACACTCCTGAAATGCATTTTTCTACTCAATTTGCCCAGAACTGGGAACCCTGGGGCTTAAGAAGGGATAAACTTGGATTCTCCCCCCCGCAGGACTTCCATCCCCTGTAACTCTATGCACCACTCAAACACCTTCCCACTTCCACGGCACGCGAGGATCCCATCGCTGTGCAGACCATAGACCACCCATCCTGACCATGACCTCTGACACAGCCACTGGCCTCTCTCAAACACAATTCCCTTCCTCCAGCTCACTCTCCATCTCAGCCAGGTCTTTCTGCCTTCACCCCGAGACAGGTAAAGGGCAGCGTGAGACCAGTGAGCCTTGGCCAAGCCATACTGGTTCTGGGCACGGGCTGTAGGCACTCACACATCTCTATATGACATATAACACACATAAAGAAAGCAAACCAAGTTTCTCAGCCCTTCCCCACTTATGGATGAGTCCAGTAAAGTAGGAAACATCTTTTTCCCACAGGTGGCTGTGCTACAGAAAGGGATCAGATGCCCCCAAACTGGAGCTGGCAAAGCTTCGGCCACGTTTTTGGGCACAGAGGAGCCCTGCAAGGCAGGGTTAGCCAGGTAACACCAACCAGGGCGACAACAAAACGAGGCCCCCGAGGATATTGTGACAGTGAATGATGAAAAGAGGTGGAAAAACCAGCAAGGAGGAGCGGTACTGCTGAATGCAGCTGGGCAGGGCAGGGGGAATCACAAACCCCACAGGCTGGCAAGATAAACTGCATCTTTCTGGTCCGATATTATCTGCCTGTATTATTCTGCCGATATTATCTGCCACCGCTGCCTTTGGCTCGCTAAAGCGCAATTTAGACAAGCGAGTCAGTAAACACAACACTGTACATGACATTTATGAAACTATCCACAGCCCTGTTGGGGGAAAAAAAAGGCTTTTAGGAGTCAACAAATCCTCCCGGCCATCAGCACAGGATGGCCAACCCCTAGAACAGCATTCAACCGTTTAGAATCACAGAATCATAGAATCACTTGGGTTGGAAGAGACCTTCAAGATCATCAAGCCCAACCATAACCTACACTACCAAAACCACCCCTAACCCATGTCTCTCAGCACCACGTCTGCCCGGCTTTTAAATACCTCCAGGGATGGCGATGCCACCACCTCCCTGGGCAGCCTGTTCCAATGCTTGAGAACCCTTTCCGTAAAGAAGTTTTTCCTAATATCCAACCTAAATCTCCCCTGGCACAACTTGAGGCCATTTCCTCTTGTCCTGTCGCTTGTTCCTTGGGAGAAGAGATTGACCCCACCTGGCTATAACCTCCTTTCAGGGAGTTGTAGAGAGTGAGAAGGTCTCCCCTCAACCTTCTCTTCTCCAGGCTAAACCATCCCAACTTCCTCAGCCGCTCCTCACAAGACTTGTTCTCCAGACCCCTCCCCAGCTCCGTTGCCCTTCTCTGGACACGCTCCAGCCCCTCAATGTCTCTCCGATACTGCGGTGCCCAAAACTGAACACAGCACTCAAGCTGTGATGAGTTTGAGACAGCAGGTTCCTGAGCTGGGCTTTCCTGAAAAAGCAGTGCAATCTCTTTTGATTCAGGTTTCTGTGGCGGAGAGCAGATCTCTGTCCCACCAAGGGCACCTGTTTAATAACATGAGGCGGCAGAGCACCACTCGGTGTCCTCAGATAACTTACTGTACAGACAGGAAAGCTTACGAGTTAATCGCGCTGACCAGGTGGGCGACCCCGGCAGAGCGCAGCATGCTCTGCAGCCCTTCGACGTCCCTCCTCCCAGGATCTCAAAGCACTCCTCCACGGCTAGGAAAGCTTTGAGAACCCCCAACCAAAGGGCTGCCCCACACCCAGAAGGGTTATGCCCACATTCGTCCAGGTCACAGCCCAACTGAAGGATGGCTTTCCTTGGTGAGACGGTTCAACACCGACGCCAGGAATGGCACGGAGACAGAAGAAGGTAAAAAGTTCCTGAGTTCCTGGGGTGCTTTCTAATAGACCAGAGTTTTAGGTGACAAAACACTGAAACGAGAGCTCATGCTCAACCCTCTTAAAGAAAATCTCCTGTCAGACCCTACAAGGAAACGTAGCACGTCCCGGTCTAAGCAGGTGCTGGCACAGACCTGGATATCTGGCCTGGAATGCACCCAAAATCCCTGCTCCAGACCAACAACCCAGCTAAGCCCTTCAGGTTACTTGGGTTGCCAGCCCAGGAGAGATTGCTGGAGCTCTCAGATGACAGTCTACTATCCATGGCCAACCCAAAGAGCAGAGTCCCCACTCCCCCCATGGACCACAGAGCGCACAATGTTGAAAGTCTGATGCCTCTGTGCTGTTCCAGCACATGTGTTGGCCAGAGTAGGGCTGCTGCCAAAAACGGATGCTATCAAAAGGCGGTGAGATGTGAAGACCCAACTGGCGTCACTGCCCATGGCCAACCCAAAGACCAGAGCCACCCCTGTCCTCACGGACCACAGACCACGCAACATTAAAAAGCTGACCCCTCCGTGCTGTTTGGACGCGCCTTGGCCAGGGTAGGGCTGCTCCCAAAGACGGGCGCCATCAAAAGATGGTGAGATGTGAAGACTCAAGCAAGGGTTTTCACTGGAGAGGATGAGTTTGTGCCAGCCAAGGTCTGGCCGTGTCTTGGAGCGCAGGGATGAGCAGGGAAGTCTCCGTGTGAGAGACGGCAACAGGCAGATCCCTTTCTGCATGGGATTAAACTAAATCGCCTCAGCATCTGACGTAGCAGCCTTCCTGCCAGGGGTGGTAACAAACCAGAGGAGGAGAGGGCTGGAAAGTCTGCTGTGCATTAAAGCAGAGATGATCGCCCTTGGGAGAGAGACGATTAAACTACTGAGATACCGTAATCAGGTCTAGGATTGGCCCCGTGCTGCATCTGCTCAGACCTGCACCCTGATTAGCCCTAATCTAGCTGGCATATGCTAATCTAAAGCATGGATTTCAGACCCTTTCAATTGTATTAAAAACAGGAAATCCATTAGACAAAAAAAAAACCAAACCCAACTTCTTGAGTCTTTGAAAAAAAAATACGTATCTGCCAAGAAAGCGGAGCTGTGAGGGGGTGCTCTGCGAGGAACGGGGTGTACAGGCAGGAGAGCCCCCACCAAGGGAGGGAAGAGGGATCCCATCGGATCCCGCGTGCAGCTCAGACCGGCTCCGGCCTGGAAGGGACAGCAGAAGAAGTGATGAATCACGCACTGAGTGGCACAGACCATGGCCACGGGCTCCCGGTGAGTGGGAAGACGCAGCCGGGCTGTGTGTTTGCTTCCCCGCCATGAAGCCACCCAAAAAACCCTTCCGGAAGGAGCGGTGGGCGAGGCACAAAGCCCAAGCATCTCCATCCCCCTGTGAATCACCTCTTCCTGGCCACCAACCTCACCCACCTGCCATCCCGTCCTTGGCAGGGATGAGGATCCAGCTCCAGCCAGCCGGGCACAAGGACAGCATCTACGCAGGGAGCTGGGGCAGAGCCAGCACTGAGGTCCTGCCCCTCACTCACCTGCACCAAGCCAGGGAAAGGTGTATTTTTTGGTGGAAGATCAGGAGGCTGACAGCCATGGAGGGGAACGGGCACTGGGGCAGGATATGAGGGTGGCCAAGGGAGAAGGAGAGCCGTGGCAGGTCTTAGGGTTTGATGTGGCCACCACGAATCAAAGGATTAGAGCCGACTGACTCCGAGACGGCTGCAGCTGTACTCTAATGCTGGGTCAGACTATATTAGCTGCTGTGTTTCAGCTGGGGGACCGTGACAAGCCATGGGAGATAATGAAACTCCTGCTGTTTCAGTAGAGAAGAGGTTACAGACGAAGGGTAAGGGTTAGGCTCTACCTGTGACCAGAAAGCCACAGGATTCAGAGTCCAAAAGTCATGTGATGGTTGACAGAGACATCCTACCTGGCACAGAAGGCAGATCAGCAGCAGCATAAGAACAACCATTTTGATCCTACCTTGCCAGTGACTGCACCAAACCACCACAAAGGGCCTTGGGGAAGGCGGCCAGGCAGGTGGGATGACTCAGTGCCCTGGGAATTGGTGTCCAGGTTCAGCGGTGCCCTGGACATCCAGGACAGTCGATGCTCAGGGGACCAGGGTCATCAGTGCCAGTTCCTGCCTTGCTTCAACACCTCTTCACCCTTGAGATCAAAGCAAGCGCAGCACGAGCAAGAGATACTACCGGAGTCTCCAACTGCTGGGCACATTCCCACTCCTTCAGGATTTGGAATACTGTCCTACTCAGCAACACAAGACATGCCTTTTTTTCCCCGGTATCTAAGGTTGAGTCCATTCCTCAATGCACATCCTTATCTCCTGTTCAGTGTCTGGTAGTTTAAAGTGGCTGAGGCCATCTGCTAAGGTGCCCAACGTACACAGATGGCTGACTAGCCAAGCAGATCCACTCTTCAACGTCCCAATTCCCCAAACTGGTTCTTTCCTGACCATAGATGAGGCGAGGTTTACGCTACCCTGGCTGCTGATGCAGCCCACCGCTTTGGTGTTTGACCACCCCTCGAGACAGGTGCCGACGACCCATTTGTCAGCGTCCCATGTGGTTCCACATCCGATCAAGTTTATTTAGTGGCTACCTCGTTCCAGGTATGAAGCAATCATACCAGACACGGAGGGAAGATGGGCTGGAACGCCAATCCAGATCCTACAACCACAAAGGTCCCATCAGTGAAGAAACTGTCACAGCCCAAGGCAACCTCTGACAAAGCTCTGTCTGAAGCTGTAACCATCGGGTTGTGATCTGGCAGCAGATGGTCTGAAGAGCATCACGATGCTGCCATACGTCCTGTGAATGTTCGGCATGCTCTCATTATGGCAGCAGAGTGAGTTTACAGCTGGACAGTCAGGTTCTGCAAGCCTTGAAATGCACCCTGGAGTAGAAAAGTCGTCATTAATACCAAGACAGGAGTCGTCTCAACAACCTGTATGGACAATACGGACTTGTAACTCCTCTGAAGGCTTAATCCTCACGTCAAATGCCCAAAGACACATGGAATGGCTGGGAGAAACTGAACAGCGTGTAATCTCGAGGGACCCCTCAAGCTGCCAGTCACTGAGTGAGAGAGATGTCCTCTTCCCAGCTGAGATGGGCTCCTCCAGTGAAGGTCTTGGCGTGGCCCTCTACACCATGGGAAGGCTGAACAGCAGGACCTTCCACGTAATGTTTTCTGCCTGGTGCTCAAACAGGAACATAATAGCAAAGTCCTGGAAGGTCAGGAGACAGGAACCAGCCCCATTCTTGACCGGACAAGGCAAGAGCAACCGCTGTCACCACATTGAGCATCAACTCAAGATAGGAAACAGCCTCCTCTTCTTCCAGAAAGTGCAAAATCCTCTTCTTTGGTAGCCTCAACTACAACAGAGAGCTGATTTCCTGCCAAAGCTAACTCTTGTGGGAACAGCCTCTGGAAAGGGGAGAAAGCAGATCCAATGCGATGGATGCCAAAGTTGATATAGCTTGCTCTGCTCTCTTGGACTGCAAAATGGGGATAAGTGTTGAAAGTTGTCTGGTTTATCATTTGCTTTGAACATCTGTAAACCCTGGAGTCGGGAGACCACTTGTAGAGGCCTCACAAGTCTCCCACACCCCTGCTAGAGCTCCGCAGGCCTTACAGTGCTCATGCCAACAATGGAGAAGGTTAAAAAAGAGTGAAATCTTCCACTGGACTTTCTTGGCCATTGACCTCCAACTTTGGACTTTGGTCTTTTGGAGGACTTTGCCTGCTTCAGTCTTCTCCGCTAGCAGTGAGGTGAATCCAGTACAAACTTTGCTTAGCACAATCCTACTGTAGCATTTGCAGTAAATATTCCTGCAACTCCTTTTTCGCCTCCTCCAGAGGCACTGGGCTGAGCAGGCCGACCAAAATTCCTGCGCTCAGCAATGCACTACAGGGCCCTAGCACACAGGTCAGCAGATACCATCTCGTTGCTACCTTTTGCTCAGAGCCAAAGGCGACTCTTGAAGACAGGATGGAAGAATTCTTGTAGACAATTCAAAATGACCAGCCTGCAGATTTTAATGCGCAAAAACCAAGCAAGGAAAGGCGTCGCTAGAGGACCCGCAAACAATGAAACATTGGGCAGCACAATGAAACGTTGGACAGCACAATGAAAGGGCCCGGGGCATGTTTTGATCCATGTACCTAGGATAGTCCGTAAATACATCAAGACTGATGCAGGTAAGTAGGGAATCATTTGATTGTCTTTTTCACAGTGGGACAGAATAAGACACAAGCTTGAAGTGCAGCACGGAAAGTTGCACTAGATATTGGGGGTGGAGAACCCAGACAACCACTAAAGATAAGGTTAGCGAAGCTCTGGAGCAAAGTCTCCAACACTGAAGGTCTCTTAGAGCCAGCTAAGGCTGATGCTGGCTCAGGCAAGGGGCTGGTGTAAGTGATCACTTGAATTCCTTTCAGTCTGGTATGATTTTGCAGACTCCATTTTATGTAAAGAAGCTTTGGTCCACCGATGGTAGAGTCACCAACCAAGCAAATACAAGACAGCGCTAGGACATAGAGGACAAATCAGTTGGCACTGGAGGTATTTCTTGACGGTAAACTTGGTTTGTAGCCAACCATGGGACGTACCTCATTCTCCCAGCCATGCGTAATTTCTTTTAGCAATTTGGCAAAACACGAGGGACTCTGTTACGCTTCACTGCTACCAGCTTTAAGAAGGACAGTCATACAAACAGGACGTTGAGCAGCTCCATCCAGTTGTCTGCAGTCACGTATGTGTGTTCTGGCAACATGGCAGGTAGCGCAGCCTACAATAAAGGTAGCACACCCCCTGGTCCTCAAACTAGGACAAACTGCAGAGCAACTATATTCTTCAACTGAATTGTGGAGCAATGACCATTCCTATCCACACCAAGACAGGTAAGTGCAGTGCTGGAGACCTGGTGTGTTATAGCTAACACAAAAGAGGCACCGTTCAGCATGCACGTGAAAAAGCTCCCACAACAGATTTTTATTAAATCCACGTTGCCGTGCATGGGAAACTTGCTTGCTAAGATTTCCAGAAATTATCATCTTGACCACCTCCCTTTTTGGGGACTAACTCGAGAGGCCTTCAAGAGGGGGGAAGGACACGCAATGGGCATGAGCGTCTGTCTTCACAAAACCAGATCTCTCTAACAAGTTTAAATCACACCAGCTAAAACGAGCGCTCTCAAAGTCACGTTACCCTGAAAAATCCTCTGACCATAGAGAAGAAACATCCGCGAACCAAATGTGTCCCTTAAGATACGAGGTGTTGACATGACACCATGGATGGGATTTCACCCAAACTCAGCTGCAGAAATCAAGCATTTCAGGAATCCTACCACACTCAGTGGTGACAAAGGAAGCAGAAGACATCTCTTAACACAGGCACCTATTTAAGATAAGACAAACTGTCTTCTGAAAGCATGCCCCTCTCTCTCTCTCCCCTTAGCAACTACTGCTAGAGCATCAATGACTAACTCAAATTAGATGTCTCTTAGGGCAAGATGATACTTGGAAGAATTTTCACCATCCGAAAAAGCCCATGCGGTGATTTAAGCTGCGAGAACTTTCTAGGCACACAACAGTCACAGCTCTTCCCTACGCATCCTCTGGGCCATTCATTTCCAAACACAAAAGCGTTCCACCAAATGATAATTTGAAAAAAAAGCTGCAGTCCTTATTCTGCTCGCTGACTGCAAGCATACCTCAAGACCATCCACCACCTGCCTTTTCAAAAGCCATTCTGGTCAAAACCACAAGAAAGAGTAATGTAACAAGGCATGGGAGGTTTTGACAGCAAAATTGAGTCATGGCAGCTCCCAGACGGAGCACTAAAGCGTGTGTTGCGACCTAGTAGGTTACATCATAACCTGGACTTTTCCTCAGAACAGAAGATAAGCACAGGAGACAAAACAAGATGCAACATTTCCATCAGCAACTGCATGAGAGGTAGGAAGGACAGCCCTGGAGCCACTATTTCCTTCCCTGCATCCAACCCATCTTCACGATCACATCTCAGTCTCTCAGACCATCCAGACTGTCTCAGGCTGGGCATCACCTACCTGCTTAAATTGTCAGTGATTTGTTCTTCCCTTAGCCTTGGCTCCTCTTGTTCTGCTTCAATGAGCTTTCCTTCTCTGCCCGTTCAGAGCACCGGGAGCTGCTGCCTCAGTGACCAACAAAGCCTGGTTGATCTGGGACCTCCAGCCCTACGCCACCAGAAAGACACGGGCCAGGAGGCAACACCATGCTTACAGGGCTCATTCTTCCTTCCACTCATTTAGCTTCAGCAAAGGCTGCTAGATGCTTGGCAACTTGCATCAAGGTCTTGTTTTAAAACCCAAGTTTGGATGTTTGTTTTCTATTTATCCTCAAGTCCTGGCTGGAGACCAATCTTCCTTGTCTAGCTGCAAGAGGACAGCTCATTGCACTACCACCTTCGATACATTTCTATTTTCTTCCTCTCTACCAGGAGGGAAGGGTCACAGCTTAGCCAATATCTGAAACACCTTTGGCTTAATTTCCCTTATTTCTTGGTCTTTTATCTTTGCAGAGGAAAGCAATCCATCCTCACAAAGGGACCACTCAGTGACTTGCGGTTCCTTTCAGGAGATCACAGCGGGGCAGGTGTGTCTGCACCTCCAGCTTTGTTCGATATACAATCCAAGAGAACATAAGCCCAGTCCTCGTCCCAGAGAGAAGACCTAGAGGTTGCCACTCTCCCTTGTCAAATGACTAAACAAGATCCCTGAAGAGGATTCCAAAGCTTTTGGGGGGGGTTTTGAGTTTCTGGGGTTTGTTTTGGGTTTTGGATTGCTTTTTTTGATTTTTGGGTTTTTTTGAGTTCTTTTTAAGTTACAGTACTTTGAGACAAAAACATTGGTGCTGGGATTCCTGATTTACAGGAGTCTCTTTTGCTGGGGGGGACAGCCCAACCTATTAAGTAACATACAGGCAGGGACTCAGCTATGCACATGGAATTATCTCCTCTGAAGCCCCAGCATTTCCGTGGAAAGAGGGTGACCCCAGTGAGCCAGCCTGGTACCCAGACTCTTCCCTGGCACAGCAAAGACCTTCAAGCAGTGGTGACAAACATCTCCTTCACTGCTGACGCTTCACAACTGCCATGCACCTCTTGTCTTTGCAGCCCTTTCCTGACGTACCAGAAGTCTTCCATCTGCAATCATCTGCAGCGAGGATAGCAACGTAAGGAAAAACCTGCAACTATTTTTAACGTTGGAAATGGTCAATCTGAAACCCCCAGGTCCCCCATTTCACCCTCGTTTTGATGTAGCTGAAAAATCCCGTGAAAAAGGTGCTTGGAAAAGAAGAGAAAGCAGCAGTCTGGTATCCTGACAGCAGATTAGCTTCACGCCTTCAGCCCTTGTGTCTTACATAAGGTTACCTGTCCCTCCCCGTCCCCTTCATGGCGTGTTGAGGGCGAATTTAGAGCTCGATAACAGGACACGGGCATCGGCTTGGGGCAGAATAAAGCCGTGTCTGTTCAAGCTCCGTTCTTACCTAAACCTCACACACTAGGTGCTGGGTGCCCCAGAGCACGTCACTCTAAACCCAAGCCAACCTGGTGTGTAGGAGAGGCGCCAAAAACGCGAGGAGTCTATGTGTCTACCTGTGAAAAGAAAGCTTTTTTACCAGACTCCACAGATAGAAGCTTAGCGAATAACCCTTCTAAGCTTCCTTGATCGGCTGGCTTTGCTGCGGAGTGAAGGGCACACCTGATAAGATTAGCAGTCTATCATGGTCAATCATGTATATAGGAAACGCAGTTAAAAATAGAGAAAGTACAGCCACCCCCACGGTCTGCTGGAGTTGGGAATCGCTTCCCTAACGATCCGTTTTCCGTTCATAAAAAAAGGCGGAGCGGACGGGTATTACCAGGGCAAAGCTTCTCAAAGTAGAGATAGGAAACACCTCAGAATAAATTAGAGCCTGCTCCTCTTCTGGACAGGCAGGCAATGTAGCACCTTAAAATTTCTGGGCAACCACCTAATAGGGATCCCTATTATATTTTGCCATAAATACTTCACTGACTTGCCTGCTATGCCATTAACATCCACAGGGGCTCTTCCAGAGGAAGAATCGTGTATCGAGACCGATTTCTATCCTGCCTTTAAAAACAGCCTTTAGGGTCCGGTATTTTCTATATGGTTTTATTAAAGACTAATAAGAACGTAAGAATGAGGGCAGGGAAAAAAAAACCCATCTAAAATCGGTAAAATGTCGTATTACTCGAATGACAAAAGTCCATTTTAGAATAAACCCATTTGAATTGAATCATATGTATATTTAAGCACTGAAATATCGCGTATTCTAATGAAGCTGATACTTATTTGGCAGAGTTTCTGCAGGAAGCGTACTCTGGGCATCCTTGCAAATCATAAATAACGTGCAAGGGGAATACAGTTGCGTACCGAGACAAATGTGTCCACAGGTCAAAATCTGGTGGGCTTCAACTGGCCAAAGCATCAGCGGTCACACACGCAAGCTCTCGTATCTACCCTCCCGTGCTGCGAGACTCATGGGACAGCCTACTTCTTCAGTCAGGTTTCTGCTATACCTTTCACCCTATAGTTTCTTAAAGATGATGGGTGCCCAAAGCATGTTTGTGGGGCTCTCTCTCTCGCTCCTTTGCATTGCTGCTTTAACTCTGCATCATCTCCGCGACCTTTAAAAAAGCCAAATTGTACAAGTCCCAAAATCACAACCTCCCCACAACCCCATCCATATCACCACAGGACGGCTGCTTGAGTGTTATTAAAATACGGGCTCCGAGCCCAGCTCTGTCCTGCTCCTCACTAATTCTTTACTTAAGTAACAATTAGGACCGAGCTGGGCTTGCGTAAAGCTAACAGGATTGGGCTGTAAGATATTAGCACCCCCCAGGGGCATGTGCATCTCTGCCCCGCAGCCCCAACCCTGCCCAGGCACAGAGCAGCAGCTGAGACAACCATTACAGGATGCCTGGATGGAAATATATAGCCGAGGTTGGATAGCTTCCCCTTGGAAGTGTGAAAGGAGGAGAGAGAGAGAGAAAAAAAATAAAAAAAAATAAAATAAAAAAAGACAGATAGATGCAGCCCCTTTAACCCCAAGAAACACCACATAGTCAGGAACCTAAAGGAACCAAGTGGCAATACCGACGACAACCAAATCCCATTATTCCAAACTACCACCACAAAAATCCACTCACCTGATGAACTCTCTGCTAGGCTCCACTTGCAACCTGAATAGTCTGCTGCTAGGAAGCCTGACAATAAAATGCAAGTGTAAAAGGCTGAACAAAGGCCAAATGGTACAAGTTGAGGGGTGGGGGGGGGCATTAAGAGGGGTAAATTAATGTATTCGTAAGAAATACATCCTTTTGCTTACTAGGTAAATTAAAAAATTCAACGGCCACATATGAACAGAAAATTCAGTGTCCACATAGGAGTAACACCCCAATATTAGGCACAGTAACTTAAATATTTCTACCTCTATACAGAACGTTATGT
This sequence comes from Chionis minor, assembly GCA_013398295.1. NCBI lineage: Eukaryota > Metazoa > Chordata > Aves > Charadriiformes > Chionidae > Chionis > Chionis minor. The sequence continues at coordinate 12,907 of VZSF01010989.1, forward strand.
GTGTAAGTGGGAGGTAGAGTAAGTGGGAGGCAAGTATAAGGTACTTCCAGATATTTGCACCGTATTTTACAAATATTTAGATGAATGGCTTAATTGGACCAGAGAGGCCCGATGAGAAACGGCTGCAGAGAAGTGAGAGGAGCAAAATCAATCTCGGAGAAGCTAAGGCCACCTCCGATAAAGCTCTCCGCTATTCCCCGAGTAACGAGGGCTGAGAAATGAATGAGAAGCAGAAATGGCTGCCAAAGTGGTATTTCTATGTATCCCAAGAGCACGAGGCTCGAAAGTTCATGAAATCCAGGCACTCGGCCTCGTTGGTCTCTGAAAGGAGAGTCAATGTGTTTTTCAGGCTACGACGGCCGCGGCGCTCAATGAGTTTCACAAGTTTGGACACTGCGCGATAGATCACATGTGAACACGGGCATTAGCATATACTACGGAGGCATTTAGCACATGGAGATATAAAGCAGCTATTGTTCCGGCAGTAAGGTAATACGTAACCAGATAGTCTCTGGCTCCATCTAAAAACCATTTTCCCAGCATTTCGCTGACTCGTTCAGCAGGAGCCTCTCCGCCACAACAGAGCGCACATTCATGGCCAACGAACGGGTCCGAAGTGATGGGTTCTCTCCCCCCGGTGCCCCACTCCCAGCCCCGGCGCCCTCTTCGCTGGGGGAAATGGTGCTCTTAATCCAAGAGAGTGACACGAAGCCAGAGCCAAGCAAGGCGCCCAACTTTTGGAGGAGGCCAACGCCTCGGGAAGGCGTTCAAAGCTTTACCTTGCAGATATGGAAAGCTGCAAATCTGGCGTCTCTGCTGGAGCCTTTCCTTACGCTAATCCCCCACTAGCTACACAAGGAGGTAAGCACTCTTCTATTTTTCCTCGTGAGGGGGGAAAAAAAAAGGGTTAGATACACACCTTAAGGGTCCTTTTTTCCCCTCTTCTTCAAAGAACACCCTTCCAATCTAGCTATAAAAGCATCCCTGCTACAAACCAGCACACACCCTCGCTGCAATGGTGTTAAGTGTCACAGCGCTTCGGTGCCTGCAGCCTGTCTCCTTTATAGGACAAGGGACCCATTCGGCACCGATCCCCTCCTCCCTCCATGCAGGACCTGGCCCATCCTCAGCAAGGTAAGCAATAAATCACGGCGAATACACGACTCAGACGTGGAACATGGCGTGTAAAGAGCAAGTTTTTACAGTCCACATTCCTCCTTTTTTTGCGCGCCGCCGTCTTCCACTGCCCGGGCTGCGCAGCAGGTGGGATGGGTTCCCACCTCTCTCTCTCCCAAGGGTACTTATTCTTGGTATGCTGCTGCCTCTGGCAGATTCCTCCCTTTTAAACCCTGCACATCTGTTGATTAAAAAAAAAAAAAAAAAGGAAAAAAAAATAATAAAAGCAGCTTGGACTCTGGCCTGGTGACTGAAGGCACAGAATGTTTGTGCATCCGGGCAGAGCCTGAGCCACGCAGGCTGGGTGGGAGGAAGCCTCTCCGCACGGCGAAAGAAGACAATGACGGATGCAGGGAGAGAAGCGATTTGCTCTGCAGAAACAGGGGGTCTTCCAGGTGTTTTCTCCCCGTGGGTCTCACCCCGGGTGCGCAGAGGCCCGCAAAGGGGAGACTTGCGGCACACGGACCCACGCGGGCAAAAACTGCAAGAATCAAACAGCCGCTTGTGTTCCAGCCTGTCCTGTCCCTTCCCGGGGCAGGACAGAACAGGTCGGAAACCGCTTCCCGAGAGAGAAGGGAGCTGCGGTGGCTGGAGAATCCCTTCTGCTTTGCATCCTGCTGTGGATGATCCAGACCGGAGTCCCGCTTGCAGGCTGTAGGAACGGCTGCTCTGGCTCAGACCGCAGGTCCATCGGACCAGAAGCGAGAAAGCACATCTCTGACAGCAGCAACCGAGCAGAAAGCTTAAAACCCAGCCAAGTCCACATCTCGTTAATTTGCAGCGGGACTTCAAACCTCTTAACACTTAACTCCTATTTGGAAGTGCAACTTGGACCCCTTTTCGCAACGAAAACGCACCAGGAATCTCCGAGAAGATTTGGCCGAGGACATCGTGAGGCATCTGCAGGTCAGAGCAATAGGAAACCATCACGGGCCAAATTCACCGATGGTGTGTAATTGAACACACACACCCCCAGATGCTGATGCCCGTGACTTCAAAGGAGTCGAACATACTATATTTATGCCAGCAATAAACCTCAGCTTCCATTAGCTATATGGTCACCGTTTAAACCCAGTGGTCCTGTCGTGCACGCACCAATTAGAATCCCCTAATGTGTGGAAGTACAAAGCTTTTCTTCTTTTTTTTTTTTGATGGGAAGGGGGGGAAGGGAAGAGATCAGGCGGCTCAGGGGAATAGCAGAGAGCCTTTCACTGCGAGGTCTCGCGTTCAAATCTGTCATAGGCCAGCGGTAACAGATGGCCACTTCTGAAGGCTGTTCCGTAGATGACATGAAATGAGGGATTGTCTCAGGCCACCGGTGGATGACGTTTTGAAGCCACAAACACACCGCTGGTGGTTTCTGGCAGGGACAGTGGAGAAACCAAGGGATTACACGGGTACGAAGCAACTGCTGCCCACCTCATTAAAGGCACCTCCTTCCTGGAGGGAAAAATTGGTGGCAGCTTACGGCTGTCGCTCCCTGCGTGGTGCAGGAACCTCTGGCTGCACGAGCCTGGATCTTGGGGAGGGGACGCCTGCTTTAGCCGTCATCAGCTCCTCCATCTCGTCAGCACCAGTCCCTGGCTCACCGAACTTCCCTTCGGACACGCTTGAGGTTTTGAGGATTAAAATCATAGGGTGGGAAATGGAGATGAGGAAGTTCAGGGATCTGTGGCAACAAGGAGGCAACCCCCTGGGGAGGGAAAGCTTGCTGGAAGCTGGGTATGGGAATAGCAAACAACACCGTGATTTGTTTTAAACCAATTCCAAGCCAATGCTCCCTCAGTCGTTCCCTTCTCAGAGCCTGCGTCTTCTCCAGGGCGCACCTGAACTTTCTGTGGGCAGGTCACAGGATCACCCGGGTTGGCAGGGACCTCTGGAGATCATCTAGTCCAACCTCCCTGCCAGAGCAGGGTCACCTACAGCAGGTGACGGTGGCCACCAGTGACTGAGTATCCCTGGAGCAGAAGGGGATCCACATGAGCCATCAGAAAAAATTACTCGGAGAGGAATTTGTCCACATCAGGGAATAAATTAAGCCAAAGGATGGGGGGGAGGGTGGGAGGAACATATCAAATTCAGGCTTAGAAATGCCACCTCTGGTTCTGAAAAAGATTCAGAGGAAACCACTTCAGGAGAAATTGCCTTTTTTGGTTGGGGTTTTTTTTTGATTTCCCTTCTTGGAACCCATTTCACAGCTTCACGTCGACTCGCAGAAGCACACGTGTGCTCCTGAGCTGGTGAGCGTGCTTCGCGGTGGTGGCTGGTGTGGCTTCAAACATGCCAACCTGCTGATGGGCTCGTGCAGCCAAGGAGACAGCAGCCTCCCGCAGCAAGCGGTAGCCACCGTCCTGCTCTCGTGTGCCGGCCTGCCGGGGTCTGCAAGCGATGGGGGAAAATAGGGCGATTCCCCTGCAATCTTCCTGCACAGCTGTTTACTAGCTGCGGATTACCGCTGTCACATGAGCTGCTTTACAGCAAAGCCAAGCTGTCTTCATGAGCTGAGAAGGTCACTGGGAGACAGGGGCCTCCAGGGACAAACACACCGCCCTCTGCTGCGACTGTGATTTACTTCCCAGAGGGATGCCAGGCAGCAAGAAAAGCATTCCCGACTGATCAGAGGGCAACGGGAAATGGTTTTACCTTCAAGCCCTCTGCCCGGCTATCGTTAGGACTCACCCAGTGGAGGAACATCCCCGGGGGTTAGTCTCACGTTCTCCATTTGCCAGGCTGCAGCCAAGGTGTCGGAAGGCCGGAACGGTCCTTACAGTGACAAATTCACCTTCTATTCCTCGCGTGCCCACAGGCGAGGGCATCCCACCAGCTTTCCGGACACAGCCACCCAAGCGCCACCAGCCAAGAGATGCCAAGGTGGAGCTGCCTCTACCCAGGCACTTGTGCAACCTGCTGCTGCCTCAAAGCATAATGGAATCGATCCTAGAGCAAGAACCATTGTCCTCTTCAAGCCCAAAATCTCACCGCTGAACCCCAGCGCCAATGAAGAAGAATGAGTTTCACTTGGAAAAAAACCCAGAAGTCTGGAGGGTCCGGTGCGGTCACTCGGGAAAATGAATTAAAACCTGCCACAGGCAGGTCCGGTTGACAAGGAAAACGTTTCTGCAAGCCAGATCGCTCACAGGCTGTGTGGTTGCAGGACGGGGCCCTTTACTATGCCCCAGAGGCACAAGACAGATGGGGTTGTGCTTTTAGGCTTTAAAAATCAGTCCCTGCCACGGCAATCCAATGAAGAGGATAAATACAGCCACAGAATGATCCTCTAGACGTGCCCAGAAAAAAGCAACAGAGGAACTCACGGGGTCAGACCCTGCTAAGGAAGCAGCTGAGGCTGTTTTCAAAGAGGGGCAGGGCACTTTTTAAGGCAAAGACGCCCTTGAGCAGTTTGGAAACGTCTACACCGCATCGTGCGTCCAGGAAGCGGGAATGGACAGTCCGAAGAGGAGCACGGAGTCAGGGAGGCTGCTCCGAGAGGAGAAAGCGCACGTAGCTCTGCAGGGAGGAAACTTTGGTCTAACAGGCAAGACGACGAGCTTTGTAAATGGAGAGCCAAACCCTGCCTCGACGCACCGAAGGGCTGGACTTGGGGAACCCCCAGCTTGTAGCTTAGTTTCCAGGGTATTTCTCCTTCTACTGGGGTGCCCGGCGGGGGAAGGGGGGGAGGGTAGGGTTCACAGAACCCATTTCATTTCGTAAGATGCCTCACACAGTCACAACAGCTTGCTGGGATTTCAGCCAGTTTCCCATTTGGATCAGGTTGCACCCTACGCCCACTGACAGCCATTAAGAGCCCGGAGCTCACAAACTGCCCCGGGGTCAGACGAGCCTCCATCCATTCAAAGCCCCCGAAATGTTTTCCACAGGCCCTCCAGCATCCAGCGGGAGAGGGTGGCCTGATCCAGCCCAGCTCACAGCCACGAGGGTACCTGCTAGGGAAGGCAAGAACTGCGTCCTGCTGTCATGAAACAGCAGATTGCAGCCTGGTTCTGCTGTGACACGGGGGTGCAAGGGGATTAGAAAGCCCCTCTCCATCTGCCCTGATTCAGTGTAATCACAGGCTGCTCTTTCAATTCCCCAAGCCCTTGAATGGTAAAAGTGGGGAAAGGGGGGAAAAGTTGGCACGGCACACGTAGAAAAACAGCAACGACGCCCGCAGCTTTGTCTGTGGCCGCAGCGCTCACCCAACTCCACAGAGACGGGGACGGGGGGACGCTATTTCTCCAGCCACCTCGCAAGCTAAAATCTGCACTGCGAGATGCTAAAGCTGCCCCACAGCAGGGACCATTGCCCATCCTTACCCCCAGTTGGGACCAGCTGCAGAAGGAACGATGCCATACAACTCAAGACGCAAGTCTTGCTCTGCTGTGGGCATCAGCTCACCGTGCCAACATGTGAGGAGGGTGAGCTGGGACTCCGCATTTGGGATTGTCCAGAGGAGCGGGAGAACGAGCAGAGATCGTGCCAGCAAGATGAAGTTGCCCTTGGTTGCCTCCTGTCTGCTGTTAAGCAGGAAGGTCCTGCAGAGATGGTCTACAAGACCCTACATCTCACAGGGCTCAAAACGCCAAGCAGGGGCTGCCACACACTCAGGACAGGTTTAAATAACTTATTACAGGCAGAATTCATCATGCATGAACTTCGTCTTGGGAGCACTGAGAAAGGAGCAGCAAAGCAGAGGCCGGTTTTGATTTTGGCTTAATTCACCATCCACCCAGTTCAACGTTTATGGGTTCGAAGGCTCAAGATCCACAGCGGAGCACTGCCAGCACAGATGTGTCCAACAGAAATGGCGAGAAGCTGCCTTCTCCAGCCTGATGTTGCCCAAGCGTGAGCACCACCACCCTGTCTGCAAAGGTGGCAGGAGCCCCATGAAGAAGTTCAGGGGCTACAACTCTGCCAACCAAGCCTCTGATGTGGGTCAGGTTAAGCATGGAGGAGGAATCTTGGAAAAGCAACTCACTGGCATCTGTGACGGGTCAGGAGAGCGACGCAGAACTAGGCATCTTCACAGAGCTGCTTTTCTGACTCCACCTGTGCTCTTTTCTTTAGGCCAAAAGTTATAAATAAAACAGCCCCATGCCGAAGATGCACAGCTTGTCAGGAGGGCACCTCCCTACCCCAACTTGGGGCCAAAGCACCGATCCCCAGACGGCAGCACTAACGCGATCCGCTCGCAGGCGGGCTACATAAATACCTCCAACCCTTCCCATCCCGATTCTTAGACTGAAAACAACAGCAAGCAAATAAATGTTTATCTATTCCATTCAGTGCTTCCAGACATATTTAGGGAAACACACTAAGTATACTGACTGCCATTCCTTTCCTGCCCATATTCAACCTCGTCTCTTTTAGACAGCAGCTTGCCAAAGGATTAGGATACCCATCCCTGTAGGTAGCCCAAAACCACTGCTGTAACCAAACAAACTGGTTTATGTCCAAAAATTCCTTCTCAAATATTATAGTCATGGTGCATATACATTAGGGAGATAAAAACCCCCACAATATACCATCAACAAAAACACCCACCCCTCTCTCAGACAAAATCCTCTACGCTTCTCAATCGTGCATTAATTAAAATGAGAATTGTATTCCATAAAGATGACCAGGTCCCTTCCTTCTCCTTCCCAGGGTTCGTCTTGGCTGAGCAAGCATGGAGTTGTGCAAAGCTGCCCATCCACACCACCTTACACAGACATCAGGCAGAAGGCACCTTCTCCACGAGCCAAGGGGAGCTCCAACCACCCAGCGAGTCAAGAGCCACGTGCCCTGTCACCCCCAGATACTCAGATTCAGGGACATTAGCATGAGGGGCACCAGCAAAGCTCAGGACCTCAGTAACGTGGCTCTCAAAGCCAAGCGATTGGGGGCTTCGTCACCATAAATTGAACAAATGCCTGGAATTTAACATGAACGCTGGCAACAGTAAAGTCAAAGGAAAAATCTCATTAAGGGATGAAGAAAAGCAAGAAAAATTTAGGAAAAATTTCTTCACTGAAAACGTTGTCAAGCATTGGAACAGGCTGACCGAGGAAGTGGTGGAATCACCATCCCTGGAGGTATTTAAAAGACAGGTAGACGTGGTGCTGAGGGATGTGGTTTAGTGGTGGACTTGGCAGTGTTGGGTTGATGATTGGACTCAATGATCTTAAAGATCTTTTCCAACGCAGGTGATTCTGTGGTTCTAAGATCCAGTGAATACAAATATATGCCACATACAACACGTCACCTGCCAAAAGGCTTGGTGTCTTTTCAGTAAGCGTCCTGCACCAAGCAGCTCCTTCTGAAGCCACGTGCGTTACTGAGGGACTGTGAGATGAAGACACAGAAGCCTGGACAAATACCATGCAGACAGTTGTCCAAATACACCAAATACGCCAAATAAACACAGCTTCAAATTCAACCTAGAAACATAATGAATTTCTAGCCGAGCAGCACATTCATCCAGAGTTTTCCCAGCCAGATCCATGTATTACTTTTTTGCAATGAAGGGTCACCATGGGAAAGAAGCTCAACCTTGGGAAACCTGGGAAAACAACAACCCTTTGCAATGAGAAGGTCACTGCTGCAGGAGGAGAGAAGCAGGAAAGCCGTGCCATGAAGGCCATTGCTGAAACACATCTCTGTATGGAATGCTATGGAAGACACCAACCCTGTCTGCTGTCTTAAACCCACGTTCACCCCCAGCCCAAGCCCACGCTGGCCCAGGCGTGGTGGGAACGGCACCTCCCGGACCCAACGTGCTCATGTTTCCATCCTTCCATGCATGAAGCAACCACGTCCCTTTGCCTTCTCAACCCTGAAGATCTTGGGCCAAACACTCCTTAGAATCCATCTGCCACAATGAAGCTGAGCATTTTGTTGGGGGGAAGATAAGAAAAAAAGCAAGTTTTCATCCTGACTGTGGCCCCCGAGGTGGCTGCGTTTTGGCACAGTGGATGCCTGTGTAAAACACTTGGGATCCCTCAAATATGAAGCTTCCCAACACAGCAGGTCAGGAGACAGAGTGACGAACGCAGCGTCAGTAGATCTGAATTTTCTAAGAGAAATTCAAGATCAGCAGAAAGAACTGAAGCTTTCTGTTACCATCACAAAGATGGGAACCGCCTTAGCTTTGTATGACCAGAAGTGCTTTGAAGGACTGCAGCAGGCATCAGGCAGCTTCGCTTTTAAATTTAGGGAGAAAGAAGAAACCCTGCCCAGCCTGGAGTCAATGCCAGTCCCGCTTCCTCTTCCAGACCAGAACAAAAGGGAACATATTGCAACTACGCTGAGAGAGGAGGGCTGCTATTTCTTTAAATGTAATGTTAATGCCTTGTAATCAGCTTTAATTTTTAAACAGACCCAGCCCTCCTGTCCATTTCCCCTAATTCAGGACACGTGGAAGGTAAATGGCCTGTGCTTAAACCGGGACAGCATCAGCTGTGACAGCTGGAGAGCCTGTAAGTCTCAACTGCCTGATAACAGGAATGGATGTCAAAACTCACCAGGGGAGGGGAAACGGGGAGGGCAAGGGAGGTGCCGGAGATGCTGTAAGGTCATCGAGAAGCCGGGAGATAAGGCCAGACGGGGCACGGCTCATTTACTGGATGGAAACTCACTGAACCCACCAGGACTCAAGCGAAACGCTAGCAGTGATCAAACAGCAAAGGACTTGGCAGTGACTCCCCACCCCTAACGCAGCTGGTTTCCCTTTCTGGGTATCGCTAGCACCATCACAAACACGCTGAGGAGGAAAGACAAGCGTGTTTCAGGGGACAGCAGGAGATCAAGCCAGGAAGTGAGCAGCTCCCGGTGCCTCCCCAGGATGCTGCCTTCTCTCTTTGCGATCTCAAAGGCACGTTTCGGAGCTAAAAAGCAGCCTGTAGACTTCACGTGAGACTCGGAACGCGGGACGGGGGCACAAAACCACCCAGGAGGTTCACCTTGCGCTCCTGCGACACCGTTGCCTTTGCAAAGAGACCCTGCAGTCTATCACACGTACTCATCATACAAAACCACTTTCCCCCAAGGAAATAAAATGACAGAGCTTGTGAGCCTCCCCACCCCAGGAGACAAACTGTACTTAGAAATAACCATTCTGCGTCTCTGTCAAAGGACTCATCAAGGTCACTCAACAAGTCAAGAGAAGCCTTAAAGCCAACAGCACTCAAGTGCCACGGCATCCACCTCCAGCCTCCTGCTGTACTCAAACCACCCAGGAAAACCGTCTGTGGTGGCTTGTGGGAGGTTGCCTCCGTGCAACACAACTGGGCGCTGCTGCAGGTAGCGCCTGGTTAGTCGGATCGAAGGGAAAATCCGGCCATCACCACAGTACGAGAGGGGACTCGTCCCAGCCACTATTTTTAGCCCCCGTTGGTGGGCAGACAAATCCTAATCGTCAGCGGCAGCCGCCTCGTCACCGGTCCCAAGATGTCAAAGCAAAGCCGCACAGCGCCCGTGACAGCCCAGTGTCAGAAGGACGGGCTGAGCCGGCGGCACCACCGGCGCTGCTCAAGATTAGTGCCCAAGAGTAATGCAGGATGGTGGCAAAAAGCAGGAGAGCCGTCACGATGGGTTTAAAGCGGCACAGCAAGGCAAGCTGTGCCAAAGCGAGCAGAAATTATCCGTGCTCATAAGGTTCAGTGCAAACGGAGCAGCGGTCCCGGGTGGCGGCAATACTTTGGTCCCGGTGGTGCTGGGAAAGACCCAGCAGCACCACGCTGACTGCTGGCATCAAACCTGTGGCTGGTGTCCCATGATCCCAACGCTGCATATTCCTCCCCACCCACGCTGGGGCTCCCTGGACAGCCAGATGCTGACAGGGAAAGCGTGCAGATGTGGAGACAGCCAAGTACCCTCTTCTCTACAAGGCACACGCAGGGAACTGCGTGTACTTAGAATCATAGAATCATAGAATCACTTGGGTTGGAAGAGACCTTCAAGATCGAGTCCAACCATAACCTTCACTACCAAAACCACCCCTAACCCATGTCCCTCAACACCACGTCTGCCCGGCTTTTAAATACCTCCAGGGATGGTGATTCCACCACCTCCCTGGGCAGCCTGTTCCAATGCCTGATAACCCTTTCGGTAAAGAAGTTTTTCCTAATATACAATCTAAACCTCCCGTGGCACAACTTGAGGCCATTTCCTTTTGTCCTGAATTGGACCTTGTTCCTACTTGACACAGAATAAACTCATTTTAACTGAGGTTTAGGCCAACATATTTTACTCAGAGTGCATCACGGCCCCGTGGCTGACAACAACTCACTTATGTGCAGTAATTCGTCCTCTAGGAAACACCTTTCCCTGCTCCTGGACCTGCTCAGCACACGCACCTAGGAACTCACACTCATCCACTTCAGCTCTCCTTGCTGGCTGCCACCAGCTTCTCCTCCCCTATCATATGAAACCCACCTGTAAAGATGATTTTCCTCACTTCTCCTTCAGATCGGGATTAAGTTATACCTGTTTCAGGCCAATATTTCGTTAAAAAAAAAATAATAAAATCTGTTCCCACCAGGAAGACCATACAAAAAGCGCAACTCTTTCCTTCCTGTCCGCTTGGATGCGAGCAAGCTGATCTGCACTTTGCCAAGTTGCTAGCGACTTATTTGGGCACGTCTTGCCTTAAAAGGGGATTGAACAGGGGGAAAAAAAACCAAAAAAAAATTCTTTTAAAGACTGACATTGGCAGCAGATCAGTCTCCGAGCCTCCCCCTCCCCATCTTTATTTTTTTTTGTCATGTAAAAAAGCCACCAGTTAGTTACTAGTGGATCAGTGTGCTGCACCTCCCTGTCCCGAGGCATCCAAAAGCAAGAACAGGCAGTTCCCTTCCGCTGGGTTTGCCTGATGTATCTCCCGACACTTTCACGCTCTCTAGGAGACGTGCACAGCCCAGAGAACAGGATCTCCACTCCTGCCTTCCCCTCCTGGGTGTGCTTTCAACTGTCAACAGCCGCCGCGGAGCCCGACGGGACCGGCAGCCGCGCCGCTCCAGGCCTGGAGGTCTCTCTCCACCGCCGAGAGGAGGGTTCCCCATCTCCCATCTGCGCAGCCGAGGGTGGAGGCAGGTTTCCACCTGACACCTCATTGATTCCGTGCGGGAAGCTCGGCAACCTCACCCAAGGGCTGAAGGCTTTTCAGGGCGTTTAAACTGCTTCTGATATAGAAATCCCCAACGGGAACAGCTCTTCTGTGCGCTAAGTTCTCCGTCACCCTAAATGCCGCTATAGGCCTGTTTATCCCATGCTAACTTGCAAGATACATTCCTGTACTGACGCCTTATTTCCCCTGTTTGCGAAAGCGGAGAGCTCGCTAATCCCCGTTTGCCCACGTCAGATTCCTAATGCTCTCCCTGGGCTTCCATCACAACTCGATAATCCTGGCTCACCCCCAGCTGTGAGCGTGGCTCCCTTTGGTTGTACGGAGAGCGGGGTTCGGATTTTTTTGGACCACTCATGGGGACGGAGAAGGGCAAGCTGCACTGTAAGCTCCTCTTAGTACCCACCTGCACGCTGCCGTGCCACCACCAGGCACATCAGTGCCCCCAGCAGCACCTCCAGCAGCACAGGGAGGAGATACAGCAGTAAAATGTGCTTTGGGGACAGGAAAAAGAGCAGTGGTTGCCGTATGTGAGGACCAAGGTGGAGAAGCAAGGTCCGGTTGGATTTCTGGCTGTGCCTAGCTCAGGTCTGTTAAATCAATTCCCCGGTCACAGCTTGATTTCACATCTTCCACTGCCGCTTCTCCTCTTCCCAACACCAGCTCGTTCCACCATGCCTCCTGTTTTTGAACCCTAATTGGAGCTTTGAACATACCACCCCCCTCTCGCCTTCAAATCAGCCCTTGAAAATGCCGCGCGCTGCGCAAAACCACAAATAAACCGCAAATAACCCCAGGCTTGTGACGACACCGAGGCCATTAAACCGACCGTCCTCGGGCAGGGAAGTCTGCTCTGTCCTTCACGGGCAGCCCTGCGCGCTGCTCCAGCCCTGGGCAGGTACCGCTTGGGCAAAAGCTTCATCAATATTTAAAGACGAAGCCAGGAAGCCCGTAGCCCAAGCAGCTTTCAAGCCCCCGATGAGATCAATGCCGAACAAAAGGCTGCAGTACGAGGATGCTCTGGAGAGCGGGGCCAGGCTGCAGGCTGGCACCGGCACCTCTCCTTCCCAACGCTGATCGAGTTTCCCTCCTCCGGCCCCGGTGGGCTGGGACAGCTCCAGCACCGGCCCATCACACCGAGTTGCCGAAAGCGGCCCCCGAGCGCAGAGTTTCCTCTCAGCGGAGGGTTTTCGGTTTCCAAGCCAACTTCAGAAGTCGGCGTTGCTACAATCCCCTTCGCTCGCTTGGAATATTACTTGGCTTTAATGCCAGCCACTTAAGAACAAAACATCTGAGGCTCAAACCATGGGGTCATCGGTTCCAGCATCCCGACTCGGAGCAGATGCTCCAGAGTAGCAAGAAAACCATAACGCACTTAGCTAGTTTGACACTGCATGGGAGCAGGAGATCTTATTTCCCTCAGCTATAAACGTAACTGATCGCAAGATTATCCGCAGCCCTTTTGCAGTTCGGCCACGCTGCCGGGCTCCCTGCAAAGACCGAATTTAGCCCCAGCTTCCAAGACATCCACAGAATTACAGAAGTTGCCTCTTTTTGGCCGCCTTGGTTCTTTTGTACCACTTAATTATTATTCAGATGCCAGAGAGCAGATGGGAAAAATACCATCTCAAGACAGAAACAACAAAATTTTAAACCGAGAATAATTACATCTAATCGCTAAAATCAATGAGATGGCGATAAATTTATGCTCCTTCCAGGGAAAGCGGCATATGTAAGAGATTGGAATTCCTCAGAAAGGACCTACAGAAGGGTAAGAGCATTCCTAGAGAGAGGCATTTATTGGCAATATCAGTAAATTAAGACTTTGCAAGCAATAGCGAGCAGGGGGAATTTGCTAGTTAATACCATTATGGCTCTGGAATTCATTTTCTGCAACCAATTGCACCAAATCGCTCCCCGTTTCGTCTCCTCCCCACAGAGCGGTTTGTCCCCATCGCGTCAAATAACCCAGCATCGGCGTCCGGGACCATGCTCACACTCCCACCCCGGGCTTCAGGGTACGAAGACGGCAGACAAATCCTCCGTGACCGTGCCAAGGCGGACAATCCATCTGCTCTCCATCCCCAGACGGAGACAGCAGGAATGGATACCAACATCTCCTCCATCCCTGAGGGAGATATATTAGCTGGTTACGTAATAAAACTAACAGCATGGCGCTTCCAAGGACTACCGTGCCGACAAAGCCCTTCCCCGTAATACCACCGGAGATTACAGCAAATCGAAGAAGAGTGGAAACAAGGCGAGGGGCTGCGGGCGAGGTTTTGCACAGAGGAAAATGCTGCAGTGTCTCCCCTTAATGCACTCTAAATCCCATCTGATTTCCAACTCTGCTGCTAAAAAAAAAAAAAAAGAAAAAAAGGCAAAAAAAAAAAGGGGGGGAAAAAAAAAAAAGCCCAAACAGCGATAAAATGATATTAATGGTGGGTGAGTGAGGTAGAGTGACTCAGGAAGGGTGTGGATGGAGGAGGAGTGTTGTTTAGGGGAAGCATCCAGAGGAATCCAGACCATGAAAGCATTTTGGAAGCAGACCAAACGGAGCCAGGGGTGCAGATCTGCTAAAGGACGCTAACATGCTTCTACAAATCTGATTAGTTGCTGGTTTTGAGCATCCAGGGTCAGATCCTTCCTTCGATAAACACACATCACTTATCCCCCTCATGCCGGGCTGCCGGCAAAGTGTAATACAACACAACCCCGCTCTTCCCTCTGGATATCAGATGGATTCCCAGCTCTGAGGACAGGGTTTTCACTTCGTTTCTGCTCCCTCTTCAGGCTGGCTGACTCCACAGCAAGAGACACCAAGTCAAACACCCCGAGTAAAATTACTCCTCCTCCCACTGCCCTGTTTTTGCTGCCAACTAAATGTTGACGTATTAAAACGTGTTGGGGACACGTTGGGGACATTGATGCAAGTCAAACCCGAGGTCTCATCTAACCAGATTTCTGCTTTACATGCAGTGACAAGGCAAGAAGTCATCGCTCTGCCACCGACCTGCACACGCTCGTTCCCCCTTTGATAATTAGAGCCCAAACAGCCCCATCCGCAATGCGACGGTTCTTTACAACTTCCCACTTTGCATCCTTTTCGAGCTTATTTTGACACACCTCCTCCCATTTCATCAAAATAACGGGTGAGTTTCATCTCTGAACTTGGAAACCACGGTGAAGGCATCGGGCAGAAGTACAGCGCAACTGGAGGCAGTGGATGAGCATCAACTAGACACGTTCGTACGTTCCAGTATCGTCTCTTGAACCCGTTTCTATGAACTTACGGTTTTATTCTCTACGAGCTTAATTTGAACAACCGCCAAAGTCGCCAGACTTGGCAGAAGAGACATCCAGATAATAGGTGAGAAACGCTACGGAGAATCCCTAGAACTAAGCGATTTGGCTAGAGTGGCAAGACGGAAAGCAAAGCAGGAGGCAAACAACCCGAGGCCGACTGCCGAGGAACGACTGGAAGGTGCCACCCGAGCAGAAAGGCGACAGTTGCTCAAGAGCGGCCACCGAGCACACCAAAAAGTGTCTTGAGAACAGAAGGAAGCGAGTGGGTAATAAAACGCTGGTCGTACTCTCTGCCGCTTCGCAGCGAAGCGTTTTGGAGATGAGTTTATTACGATACCGACTAGTTGTGTTAGTTGACCGGGTCTGGTCCCTCCTGGGCCAGGCACTGTGGATACAGAGCGGGGAGCAGTTTTCCCACCCCAAACTACGGCTAAACAGCAAGCTGGTAGAAGAAGGAAAAGAGCAGAGCCACCGGCACTACGCAGTGAAGAACGGGTTAGTGCTACCATTTTGTGCTGGGCATTTGAGTCACAACCCAGTTAGTGACAAGCTGCAGCGAGGCAGAACTATTCTCCTATGGAAAACTTCGTATTTCGAGTAAAAGGGAGGAAAACCCACTAGCTGAGAGCAAAGGAAAAAAAAAAAACAAACAGGCAAAGTAGAAGCTTTCTGGCAGCCTTACCGTTGGCATCTTGGACTCCAGTAAGCGCTCCTACTGCCGCTGCAGTTTCACCAGATAGGACAATCTGTCCTCCACCTTGAAGAGTGGCTTCAGCAAGCGTGGCTACTGCATGGGCAGCTGCTTCACTGCGGGCACAGGGAAGGAAAAATAAGAATTAGGAAAACCAAAAAAATAACTCCACTCCAGTAGCATCCATTTTAACTGGGCATCGTACATCAAGAGAACAAATCCAGCAAAGGAGTGATTCTTATTGGGCCTGGATGAGGTTATCCAGAGCAGAAAATCTACAGTAAAGGAGGAACACATGGGAAGAAGCTGCTTCCACTGGGGTTTTTCAGCTTGCAGATCTCTTAGTCAGACCATCCCTGCCTTCTTACCTTTGCCTTCTTTTTCTTGGGACTTTACTACAGCCTTCAGACAACACAGGTAGTTTTACCACGTGGCTCCTTCCTGCCTCTAGTTTCTGGTACAAAGCGCATTCTTTTGGCACTGTCACATTCTGGGTCTCTACAGACTGTAGAGCTTTACCCTTCGTACCGATTCCGCCAGTTCACCTTGCACTGAAACAGGCCCGGGGGTTCAGCGTTACTGCAGGGGCAGCTCTGTATTTAGCTAAGATGGAGTACTTCTGCCCATCCAAGCGGTTTTAATAATTTTTTTTAATGAGAGATCGGTAGCTTAGCACAGTATTCTTAAATTTCTTCATACGAATGAGGTCAGACCAAAGGTTCTTCTCGTGCAGCAACCCTGCTGTGAGAACAGCCAGTATCAGATATTAGGAAGGAGCATGTATGTTCCTTCCCTTCCTACACCCTCTCCGCTTCCGACAGTCGGCAGCGTATTGATTTCCGACATCAGAGACTGCATCTGGACCATCAGGTTTGATTTGTCTAATCCCCTTTGAAACCCATTTATACTTTTTGCTTCCACAACATCCTGTAGCAATGAGTTCCACGTTTAATTAGATGCCGTGTGAAGAAAAACTGCGTTCTGGCTCTCCGAAAACTACCGCCTCAGTCTGGCTGGGCAGCCCTTAAGTCTGATACTGTGAGAAACCGAAAATAACTGTTCCCCTTTAATTTTCCTCATGATTTCATAGACTTCCAATAATCTCTTTCCTAAGCTGAAGAGCCATAGTACGCTTACTGCGCAAGGATTCTTCCTGGTTTCTGATCACTCTTGTCCTTTCTAGACTTCTTCTAAATGTAAGACATCTGTTTGAGCGGGATGACCATTTCTCACGCTATTCAAGATGTGGACAAACCCTGATTTAGCCCATGGGCCTAATCCTGGCTTCTTCTCTACAGCTTTCCATATAATTCCTAACACTCAACTTACTCTTTTGACAATTATCTGCTCAGCAGTGATAAAACATTCCTGGAGGAGAGTCCCCTGAAGGCTTTTGGAATGGTAACTGGCAGCATACAGGTAGTTCCTCATTGGGTCCATACAGGTGATAGTTCTTTGTATCCGTATCACAATTGATACCACATTTTATTTCCCATTCAGCTGCAGAGTGCTGCGAGCATCCTGCAGTGCTGTGTTCAGTTTTGGGCACCGCAGTATCGGAGAGACATTGAGGGGCTGGAGCGTGTCCAGAGAAGGGCAACGGAGCTGGGGAGGGGTCTGGAGAACAAGTCTTATGAGGAGCGGCTGAGGGAGTTGGGATTGTTCAGCCTGGAGAAGAGAAGGTTGAGGGGAGACCTCCTCACTCTCTACAACTCCCTGAAAGGAGGTTATAGCCAGGTGGGGTCAGTCTCTTCTCCCAAGGAACAAGCGATAGGACAAGAGGAAATGGCCTCAAGTTGTGCCAGGGGAGGTTTAGGTTGGATATTAGGAAAAACTTCTTCACCGAAAGGGTTATCGGGCATTGGAACAGGCTGCCCAGGGAGGTGGTGGAATGGCCGTCCCTGGAGGTATTTAAAAGCCGGGCAGACGTGGTGCTGAGGGACATGGTTTCAGGGTGGTTTTGGCATAAGTTTATGGTTGGACTCGATGATCTTGAAGGTCTCTTCCAACCCAAGTGATTCTACGATTCTATGGTTCAGCAGCTGTCCAGATTTCTCCAGACCTTTTGGACAGCTATTAGCTACTTCTGGTGACCTACTGCTTGTTACAAAATTATTCCAAAGCTAGCTCCCTTCCTGTAGCTGAATCTCCTACCATTTCCTACCTTAATGAATTTTAAAAAGCAGGTATTTTCTATAGCACTTCCTGTGGAAAAGAGATGGAAGGAGCCATTTACGAGTTTCCCCTAGGATACTTTTCATCAACTGCCCCGCTCGTTCCGTAGTAGACCAATCGACTCAAATATTTTCCAAGTACTTCCCACTCATTCTTCCTCTTCCCTAATTTCCTGCCTGGATGCTGTACACTGTCCAACTGTGTATTTCCAAATGTATTCACACAGGGTGTATTTTCATTTCTGAACAGCCCCTCCATCTCTCAGAGCAGCTCTTAAACGCTGCTACTGAACAAGAGTATTTTCTTCTTCTGCTCTCCTGCTTCTGTTGGCTGATCTCTCCTCTTCCCTGCAGCTATGGGAAGGCAGTTGTACTGCAGGAAAGCCACCTACAACCGTCAAACCTGGGGTAAGCACGGATTTATTGATGTAACCCTTCCCAGACTTCACCCAGCACTGATCTGAATCCACTTTCAAGGGCAATTGAGCATTTTAATAATTTGTTACAGTTGCATCCCTGAAAATAATAATGATCCGCAGCATAAAAGCTTTTTCCAGTTACAGTGTGCTCCACAAACACTAATTGGTTCAAATCAATGAATTAATTACCCACCTCCACTTTGTCCTCTTTTACTAGAAGGCTTAATACTTCCCATCCTCAAACCTGACAGAGGTTGCGTCATCCATCATGTCATGTACTGCTCTACCCCCGTCTATGAAAGACTCCACGCTCTGTCGGCGGCCATTGGAAGAAGATTCAGAGATGGCAGCTTTCAGCTAAATTAGGCATAAAGTTTCCAGAGCTGGGACGAGCCACCAGCTTTCAAGGACCACAGCCTTGCTGAGATCCTCCTACAGGCAGGGGAAAGAGTGCAGCCCTACAGCTGAAAGCTACAAAGAGCATTTTGGGCCAAAGGAAAAAGTACCCCTCTTCTACACGGAAGGGTGTTGGAGGATGGTCACCTAGAAAGGTCTCCAGCCCTACCACGGTCAGTAGACAAAGAGGGTGACAACAAGCTGGGAAATAAAACACGAGGCCCCTCATTCCCACTGCAAAGCTGCTACAGTCTTCGCATCGCTCCTGAACTACAAGCTGTTTGAACAGAGTTACCACAGGGCTTTCCTGCACACAGCCAGAGCTGATCCTGTCTTGCGGCACAGTAGAGACTAAACGACTTGTTGAAGGCTCTTCCATTCATGTTCTCTAGAAAACTCTCTTTAATTCTAACAACATTTGTTTTTATTAAAGATTCGGGATTTCCTAAGCTCACGCAGGAAAAGGAACAGCTCATTGTGACCTTAAGGGCTAAAACTAGTAGCGATGGGATGAAATTAAAATCAAAAGTCCACTGATGTCCTAGTCCAGAAAACTGCTAGGGAAAAAACCATAGAAAAAACTATTGCCTGGAAGTGCGCAGGATACAAATCCTGCAAGTCGGATTCCAGGACACAAGGCTTTTTCCTGCAACTCCATGCCTACTAACTTTAGATGGTCTTCTTACAGAACCCTAAAAAACAATCACTTGTTTTTAAGAGGCAATTTTATAGTGAAACTATTAGCAAAAAAGCCTCCTTAACCAACGCCGTACGATAGCAGAAAAGAACATATCTGATGGACCTGAATCTGGACCACAAGGAGAAGAAAGAGTTCTAGGTGTGTTCGTGACTCAGTTGCAACAGGAATTTGGAAGCAAGATGTTGAATGCCCCCAAGGTCAAGGTGACAGCTCTAGTAATTTGTGTATATAACAAGGCCTTGGAGCTTTACGCCGACCATCCGCAGTGCGGACTTGTGTCTTGTCCTAACCCACAGCTGCTCAGTCACCGGCCTCTAGACCAGAATCCTGCTTTGGATGAGGAAAATATTTTGGCCGCCCCTGAGCAGCGTGAAACCTCCCGTGCTGCCAGGGCTGGTGCCCGTTTTTCCTACGCTCCTGCCTGCTCTCTCGGGGCGCAGCTGCGGTGTGCCATGGCCATTCCCAGTTTTTAAGAAGAACAGCATCCTTAAAAGGTGCTATTTGCACATCGTGACTCTCACTTGCTCAGCAAGCTCGGTTCTGTAACTGGACCCTTGTTGTTCAAATAGGATCATTTTGAGGGTACAATTGCTGCTCATCTTTTCCTCTTTCAAGAAATTTCCGCGTCAGCGTTCTGTGGTTACAGTGGAAATTGGGAACTGTCCTGCAGACACCTGGACATGGGCTGACATGGGAATTTGCTAAGGAAAAGGCTCTACTGGGACTGTACACAGTGGTCTTCACACCATTAGAGTGAAAACCTAGAAGGAAACGTCACATGCGCGTGCTTCAGGCCTTCCTCTCTGACCCGTACCTGTTGAGTGCCATGGTAACAGTTGCTCCTTGCTGCATCTCCTGAGATGCTGCCACTGCTGCTTCTGCTAATGATGCCACCGCCTGCGTGGCCTCGGATGCCTGCGTCGTCTGGATAGTCATCTCACCCCCCTGTAGCGTTGCCCAGTTCTGCTCCACCTACGGGGAAAAACAAAAAGAAAGGCCCTAGGTTAGGATGTTGTCCCACGGATGCACAGTCGCTCCCTAAAAGGAAAGGGCCAGGTAGTTTCAAGAGGTCTTTGCAGAATCCTGCACACGCTCTGACTCTGAGGGACTGGGTAAAAAAGGGAGGAAGCCTGGGATCCACCTGAGAACATTGCTGGACCCTACAACCCTCCATCAGCCACGTTCCTCTAGTTTCTCTAGTCAGCCCATGACTACAGATGCTGCTCTCCATACGTTCAATCTTCAAATAAGAACTTTAGCTTTCTCACACACATGGGAAGTGCATCCCATGAACATCTGCAAAGCCCCTCAACCTCCCACAAATCCCTCTTGTCCAGCCGTGTCTGCAATAAAACAGGACAGTGCTGAGCGTTGCTGTACTCGGATCACTGCCTGCCAGCCTGGCAACTCAGGAACTGCATTTCTGCGGTGCTGGAACCCCAGTGTGGATCACATTCCCTGGGGTATGTGATCCACGGGGAATCACTCCCAGGGGAATGATTTTGGGGAACAGTCCATGTTCCCATTCCGGGTTTATTCGTACAACACTTGTGAACTCGGATGGGCTGGAGCCAACTGGAATTTCTTTGTGCTGCAGCAATATACTTAACAAAAGCCGACAAAGTACTGTGTTCATATATTTCAGGTACTTTCAGTTCCTTTACTTCAAACCTTTATGTAATAGGTTTCACATTACTTAAAATTCACTCGGTTTCAACTGCTCGTTTTCCACCTAGCCCCCACTTCCCCATATGGGACTTCACAGCCCGTGAGATAATGAGTGTACGGCCACAAAATCCACCAGGATGTGAACTAGAAATATGCACTGGACCAAAAAAACCCCAAACCTAAAGAAGTGGACGATGAAGGCCCATCAGCTGACAAATCCTACTGGCTGCTCTGCAAGATGAAAGGAGGTTATAGCCAGGTGGGGTCAATCTCTTCTCCCAAGTAACAAGCAATAGGACAAGAGGAAATGGCCTCAAGTTGTGCCAGGGGAGGTTTAGGTTGGATATTAGCAAAAACTTCTTTCCCGAAATGGTTATCAGGCATTGGAACAGGCTGCCCAGAGAGGTGGTGGAATTGCCGTCCCTGGAGGTATTTAAAAGCCGGGCAGACGTGGTGCTGAGGGACATGGTTTCGGGGTGGTTTTGGCAGAGGTTTATGGTTGGACTCGATGATCTTGAAGGTCTCTTCCAACCCAAGTGATTCTATGATTCTGTGAAGATCTTCCCTCACCCTCCCATCTCTGTTCTCATCCCCATAAACATTTCAGGCCACTCACCAATTTGCTGAGACTCACAAATAAGAATGTTGCAGAAAAGTGATGAAAAAAAAGCCCTCAATTTGTTAAGATGGAGAAAGCTAAAAAGTCCATAGAAGCAGAGCTGGTTCAAGGGTCCCCATGAAAGGACAAGCAAATTTTGCTGCCTTTGGGCAAGAAAAAGGTGAGTCCCATCAAAGGATGGAGAGGGAGAGAGAAGCTATCGCGCTCTCGCTCACATCTGCTATCACATGCTCCTCAGCAGCTGCCAATCTGGTTTTCCAGCACTTGGAAACAGGCAAAGTTGGCGCTCGTCGTAGCTCTTTAGCCACCCCCAGCCGGCTGACGTTGAAGGCAACTGCTTCATTCTCCTTTGCCCAGAGCTGGCCCCGGGCGGAAGGATCCAAAGCAGGGAGGAGGCAGTGAGACAGTGCCTCGCGAGGAGGAGAAAGGAAGTTGGTTTTGGAGAAGGCAATGTCTTTTTAGGAAAGAGGCGACCAAGTTTGAGGGCCCAGAGAGGAGAAGTTGTTGCAGATGGTAGCAATGATGGGGGAATCGGATCACGTTTGTGGTACTCGTTAGCCACGCCGAAACCCAATTGAAGCAAGGCTGCGCTGGGAAAGACACCCTTCCCACCAGCATGCAGGAAGAGGAGCAGACATACATTTTTTTCAAATACAAGGCCTGGGATCTTCACACAGCAAGAGATATCAGGGCAAAAACATCCCTAGAGAGGCTGCGGATCTATCTGTGCAGAGAAATAGCACCCATCCCCAGAGCAAGTTTACTTCTGTATCTTTATTTTATCCAAGACGGTGCTTAGATGTTCCATTCACGTTAGGAATTAGATGCCTGTGTTCCCTTGCTTTCTATTTGTGCCTTTGAAAAATTTCTTCCAGATCTCGAGGGTTCTTCATACAGCTGGTTCTTGAAAACCCTCAAAGCAGCTCCAAAGTACTTCAAGGTCACGGCCAGGGCCACAGAGCCAGGCTGTTTTCGCTGCGGCTCGGAGATGGAAAGAGCAAAGCTGTTCTGTGCTGCCACCTGTCGCTAAGAGAGCCCCAGCCAGGCAGAGCGGACCAGACCCCGCCATTCCTGCGTAAAGACGGTCCGACCAGGAATTCTGGCACAGAAAGGGGAAGAAAATGACCCGCAGCCTGATCCAAAGGTGGGTTTGGAGGTGGAAAAAGGTTAAAAAAAAAAAATTCATAAAAAATCTTCATAATCTTAAAGGAACGTTCCTTAAACACACACAAACCCCCCTTTATTATTCGATTTAAAAAAATGCAGAAAAATAAAATGCACGTAAATTTGAGCGTTCAGATTTTGGGACTGAAATGGCCTGATCAAGTCCTCGACCAAAACAACTTTGCCAAGCTGTAAAGCAGCGGAAGAAACTTTGACAGTAAATGGAACAGTGACTCCACCGTAACTCCTCTGCCCTACTGTGCATTTACACAGCTCTTCCCGGGATTTCCTTGCAAACTTCCCTAAAAGCCGCAGTAAAGGAACAGTCCCATTTCATCCAGAGATCAGTGGCCAAAGAATCACGGGATTTGCCACAGCCGTGCAATATTCTTTGGGAACCACAGGCTCAAAATATCCCAGACATCACTCCAAACCCTGAACTGACAAACCAGCACCCAGGATCTACAGCACGTATGAAAGAGTCACTGGATACGAGTACACTAAAGTGTATTTGTGTAGGTCATTAAGTCTTCATCTGCTACAGCAGACCTCACAAAATAATTAAATCTAGAGGAAATATCAAAACACATATGAAATTCAGAACTGAGGCTTCCACCATAATTGCATTCTTACAGTCCCAAGTCACAATGACAACAGTTCAGCCCTTTCTACATGAAATTTTATAGTCTCATGTTCGCATGTATTTTAACCCATAACACAACAGGGTGGGAAAGCGAGGCTCGGTGTTTTCCACTTCGTTCTAGAAAATATTTAACTGTATTGAAGTTCAGGTAGGGTAGTTCTGGTTTGTGCGGTATGAACACGACCCATGCCCTTACCTCTCCATCGGTCACTGCGGAATAATTGACTTGCGCAACGGTAACTGTGGTAGGCAACTCTGAGGCATCGGCCAGCGTGGCAACTGTCGCACCAGTGCCAACCTACAGAAGGAAGTAAGTCAACAAAAAGCAGTTGAACACATTTGTTATTGCTGGGAAAAGTCCACGTCTTTCAGGCAAAGGGACACTGAAATGGTCGGAGTAACGGAAAATACGGAGTAACGAAGGGCCAGGAGAGGAAATCACACGCCAGAGCAGACATGGCCCAGAAGCAAGTTTTGCACAGCCCTCGTGCCGTCCCCTACGTTCACGTAGGAGACAGAGTCCTCGTTATTTTCCCGGCCGCACAAAGAGCGGCTCCGGGACACCACTGCCATTCCCAGGTGTGAGCGTCGTGCGCAGGGGGAGCCAACCCGCTTCTCCCACAGGCTGGAAGTCACTCAAAAAGCCCCCAAGTAGTCCTGGATCAGAACACCCTGCACATCAGCCCTTGTTTCTAACGCTCCTTGCTTACCATTCACCGGGTCTCTCGTCTCCAGGCACTTGGCAAACATTAGTTCACCCTCAATACCCCACTGCCTTTGGAAATCACCTTTTCCCCATTTAACAGCCAGGAAAAGACAAAGGCGGGGAGATGCACAGCTTTGTTTCTAAGGAGAATTAAACCTACAAATGCTAGAAAGTCAATGGGATCTCAGGTGCCCAGCACCTAAAAGAACACCAGTCAAAGGAAAAATGTACTTTAGCTGGTGAGCAAACAGAACCAGCTTGGTAAGTCTGCCGGGCCTTGGTGGGGAGAACAGAAAGCTGTAACAATCACTGAAAAGCTTTCATTTGGGGGTAAAAAAACCCCCAAACCTCACAAAAAACCTAAAGCAAACTCACACCCCATGTTTTTATCTTCATGGTTGTGAGACGAGAACAGCCAACAGAAAACGATGTTTGAGACTTCACTAAAAACGGGATGCTCAAGAGGAACAAACACCTGGGCCAGTTCGGTACGAGAAGGCAGTGGTGGTTTGGAGGCAGAGGCACGGGGGAAACTGAGGTTCAAAACCCACAGCCATGAGGAGCTTTTGGGAAGTTTCAAGAGAGCACTTGAATTTTTGACATCCTGAGCTGCCAGAACCTGTCTCCCTACACAGGGAACACAGGGAAAACAGCAGCACCAGAGGCACCGCCTGAATGCAGCCCCTTCTGTCCCAAATCCCCCCCTGGAAAATGGCCTAAGAGCCATCCTTACCGCGCGGGCATCGTGAGGATAAACATATATGTGATGTGTGTAACACAAATATTACACCTTAGGTGTACGATGAAGAACAGGGGGCACAGAAATACCCAACGCTGTAGATTAGAAGCTGATGAGGGCTCTAGAGAACAAGCCTTGTGAGGAGCAGCTGAGGGTTGTTCAGCCTGGAGAAGAGGAGGCTGAGGGGAGATCTCCTCGCTCTCCACAACTGCCCGAAAGGAGGGTGTAGCCAGGGGAGATCGGGCTCTTCTCCCAAGGAACATGCGATGGGACAAGAGGAAATGGCCTCAAGTTGTGCCAGGGGAGGTTTAGGTTTGGATATTAGGAAAAGTTTCTTCACTGAAAGTTGTCAAGCATCGGAAGAGGCTGCCCAGGGCAGTGGTGGGGTCGCCATCCCTGGAGGTATTTCCCAGCCGGGCAGACGTGGTGCTAAGGGACATGGGTTAGGGGTGGCTTTGGCAGTGTTAGGTTGATGGTTGGACTCGATCATCTTAAAGGTGCCTTCCAACCTAGACAATTCTATGATTAAGCTACGTTTCATGCCATAAAAGGAAGGCAGTCCCACCACCTCTCCTCCCATCACTCCATCCCACTGCCACCACAGGCGTTGTGTGGTCAGGTGATGAACTATATTTGTTCATAAATGGGTTTTTAAAATCCAGGTCAGATCCCCAAATCGCTTGACCAAATAGCAGCAGAACTGCTTGTACTGCCGTAAGAGGACAACAAGGGATGGGAGTGGGGAAGAGAGAGGGCGAGGCTGCTTCGTTGGGTGGGAGCACTGGCTTAACAAGCCTGCAGGAGAAGACATACAGATAAAGACAAGGTTCTTGAAGGACAAGTTAAGCTACCAAAAGGAGTTTGCTCTAAACTACCTCAGGCAACTCGATCCTGAGTCAGCTGTGCTGGAAACGCAAAGCCGGAGGGTTTCACTCACCTGGATGAGGGACACGGTGCCATCAGGGTTACTGAAGGTTTGTACCACTGTCTGTGAGGGCACCAGGTGGGCTATACTATGTGTGGTCGTAGTCTGCTGCTGCGTCTGTTGATCCTCAAACGCGTAGAGCAGGTCTTCACGCCCATGCTGCTTGTAGCAGTTCTTGACGATCGTCCGCAATGCTTGGGTCCATGACACCTACCCATAGAATAAAAATAAAAATAATAAAAAAAAAAAAAAGCAAAGAGTCAGCATAAAAATATTCTGACTCGCTGCAGTGCTGCTACTGATTTGCGTGGTTATCTTTACTGACTTCTATGGGGCGGTTTTCAACAAGTTCTCACACAAACCAAAGGCCCCACTCCCTAATCCCTCTCTCCTTATCTCGCCCTTTTTTCCCCAAGACTAAGAAAACCACTCTGGAGAGCTACTACATTGCTGGGTGCTGACACAGAACGAGCACATCCGGCCAAGGGAAACGGAAGCTGTTTCACCAGCTTCCAAGGAATTCTAAGGGATTTGGGCTGACACGTCAAAAACCATCCCTACCTAGGAAAGCGTCGACCGCCGCAACACCGTTTCCAGCCTCACTAGGCATCCAACCAGACCTGCACGAGTCCTGCCGCTTGCACGGCCCAGCAGCTTGCTTTGATCATCTTTGTGCCAGGTTGGTAGAAACATCACCTGCCTCCAGGATCCACGGCCAGAACTGATACCCAAGACCTTTTCACCACATTCTCTCATTTTTTTTCCTGGCTTCACTGCACATCCTTAGAATCATAGAATCACTTGGGTTGGAGGAGACCTTCAAGATCATCGAGTCCAACCATAAACCTCTGCGAAAACCACCCCAAGATATCCTTGACTGCTTCCCTTTAAGCACAAAGGTCCTTGCTGCTGAGGTTGGGACAGTATCCCTTCAAAGGCTTCAAGACACCATGACACAGACTCTACGATAAATAACCTGCACCCTTGGAGAGTTGACTTGTCTTAGGCTGGGCTGGCTGCTTCGTAAAGCCACGGAGGCCAGCAGGTTCTGCAGCCAGTGCTGCAGAAAGAGATGTGGCTCAAATACGTGCTCGTCGCACAACCCCAGCAGGGACCAAGCAGATTTGAAGGTTACACCTCTCTCATCTCATTGCTCTCCCAGGCTGAACGTCCGACGTGAAGACGATGTTGTCATTTCTTCTGTCGCTGGAGGGGAAAACTATTCCCACAAAAACCGGTTGCAGGCCCTTGTGCTCAATTTGAAAGCAGACAGACAGGGGAGATACAAACCCGCTGCTTCTGTTCCTCCGTGCGGACATCGCTGCGAACGTTGGCCCACGGAATGTCCTCGGGCCACCAGATGGGCTTGCAGCTTTCCTTGCCCCAGCCTGGTTTCCCGCGACCTGTGGAATACTTCAGCATCTCGGGGATGAAAGCTCGCAGCTGTGCCTGGAAAAAACCATGTAAGAGGGTTGAGAGGTTTTTTGGCAACTCATATCCCTGCTAGTTTTGAGGTGCATAGCACAGAGTTATTACATTTAACTTCCATCCTGTTGGAACGATCAACTGGAAGAGGCCTGAATGCCTAAGGAAGATGGACAAATACTTTACCATCTTCTCCCAAGATTCAGCTGAGAACAGCTTAGTAGCACGTGGAAGAGCAGACACAAAATTAAGTCCGCCAATTACAACAACAAGGCGAAAAACACACGCTGTATTAACACGCTTCATGGTTCAAACACCACCATGAAGAGAGTTAGCCAGCCTGAAAGGGAGAAAAAAATAAATAAATCAGAACAAGCGTGGTTTTTTCCCTGTGTTAACGTCCCCACAGCGACAGGAACTCAGACATGAGATGACATACATTTTACACAGGTGCTGCAAAGAGGATGGAGCCTCAGTGAACCGCTCGAATGTAAGAAACAGCCCCACACATACCCTTCTGCACCCCTGCAGAACATACTGCACACTGGACCAATTTTCTGAATCTTTTTTTAACTTTTGCCAGAGCGAGGACACCTTTCAACCTGATTTCACTTCTCCTTAGCACCTGCTGGTCAACCAGTAACTGCCTTTACCATCAGGAGACAATACCTCAAAAATAGACTTGCAAAGCAAATCGAGCAGACGTGTCACCAAGAGCAATTAATAACCTCAGCATTATCAAAGAGAATACAAAACTCACGCGAAGTTTTATGACACATTTGGTTTTTGTACCAGGCACCGCCTGGAGCCTCGGGAAAAGGCTGGTTCAGCTGCAGAAACAGAGAAGGAAGGGAGGCAGAGCTCATGACCACGTACGTCAGAGAAAACCATGATAACGTAAAGCTCAATAGCTGCATTTAACAATACCTCCCCGCGTCCTTTCATAGCTTTAATTGCAAGTTATCTGAGCTCGTGACAGTGCCACTAAGTCCTCAGGCCACCTTAGAACCTCGGGATGCCTGCTGGTTCAGGGCTCTGGGGCACAGCCATGGAACAGCGTGCCAGGGCCAGCAGCGATTGCTGCCACAGCCACGAGCTGGTCCCAGCTAGCAGAGACACAGGTCAGCTCATGGAGGACTTCTCACCCATCGCTGTTGCTCTGCCGTAAGAGCGCCCCTTCCTGCCATGAATGACATCTGGTTCCAGTCTGGATATCGTATCATAGAATCACAGAATGGTTTAGGTTGGAAGGGCCCTTAAAGATGATCTAGTTCCAACCCCCCTGCCCTGGGCAGGGACACCTCCCACCACACCAGGCTGCTCCCAGCCCCGTCCAACCTGGCCTTGGACACCTCCAGGGATGGGGCAGCCACAGCTTCTCTGGGCAACCCCGGCCAGGGGCTCACCACCCTCACAGGCAAGAATTTCCTCTTAATACCTCATCCAAATCTCCCCTCTTCCATTTTGAAGCCATTCCCCCTCATCCTATCACTACATGCCCTTGTAAAATGTTCCTCTCCAGCTTTCCTGTAGGCCCCTTTCAGATAATGGAAAGGGCTGGAAGGTCCCCCGGAGCCTTCTCTTCTCCAGGCTGAACAACCCCAACCCTCCCAGCCTGTCCTCCCAGCAGAGGGGCTCCAGCCCTCGGATCATCTTCATGGCCTCTTCTGGCCCTCTTTTGGGTCCAAGCTGTAAATCAACCCATTTAACCAGCTGCCTTTTCCACATTAGCATAGGGAGTATGTTCTAAAGTCCCCTGTAACACCTGTCTCACAGAGGAACGGAGGAAGGCTTCAGAGGAACAGGGACCTGCAGATTGTCTCTGTGGTCTCTGCAAAAAAGCCTAACGCCCCAAAGCACACCACTACACGCACCGGGATCCGCAGCAGCTCCTTTTGGACACCGGAGCACTCCTTAAAGCCAGAACCCAACTGGAAGATGTGCTGCAGGCCCCAGCTTACACAGTTAAATTGAAAAATTGAAGTGTGTTTTGGTAAAAAGGAAACAATTTCTTTGTATGTATGATTTACTACATTGCACGCCGTTTACAGCAGTGGTTAGGGACTTTAAAGGCAATAAAAATCCAGTATACTTGTGTGTCCATATATAGCGTATCTGCTGCATGCCCTAGAAGAACCAACCCTGCTCAGAGAAGCAGCTGCATTTCAGTTCCTACACGCCGTGGACATCCTGAGCCAGCTCGGAGAAGCTGTACCAAAGCCCTGAATTATAAATGGAGGCACAAAAACCCCACTTTGGTGCCCTTTTTCGCAGCCCAGCTGCCTGTCCATGACACACCTTCCACTGCAGGGCCAACAGTCACCCTGACACGCTTCAGGTTCCCTGGTCGAGGCCCCATTTGTTCAAATAAACCTGCGAAGGGCATCGAGTTGCCTGGTGCCAAAACAGTTAAAAGCTCCTTCCCAGAATTGCTATCTGCAAGCCATGCTCCTTGTTACCAGATGGATTAATTACTGGTCCTAGGGAGTTCAGCGGCTCAAGCTACTCAAGGCACTTGTTAAGGGGGGTTTGCCTTTAATCCGCCAGGGAGACAATCAGCAGTGGTGTTACAACCTGCTCCAGCGCGAGGACTTCTCTAATTAGTGCCATAACGAGCCCTCACCCAGGCAGCTCACGGGGCTCTGACACAGGCTACGGCACCGAGACAAAGACTCCGCATCTCTCAGGGCACAGCTGGGAGGGAGCCGGGGCGACCGCTTCATCTGTGGGAGCCACACGTTCTGCTGGCTCCATCCACGAACCACCCAAAAATCAACCCCCTGCTAAACAAAAACCCCCCGAAAACAGCAGCTCGCTCCAGTTTGCATGGTTGCCAGCTCTGGAAACGGCTCATATAATCTCTAGCATGGAGGGTTTGAGAGAAACTGTAAGAAATGTTTCTCTTATACCCTTCAGTACACAGACCGAGTGTCTTCTAAGCTTTAACATTAAACCCAAGCGTTAGTGGTCGTGAGCTAATTGTGATTGTACATTTGCAATGGCCCGTGGCACGGATAACTGCACTCCAGTGCTGGGAACAAGTTGTCCAGCGTGCGGAGCACCCAGCAATGCTCTGGTCTTAAGGTTTATGCCCTGCTAAGGAAAGTGGTTTCTAGAAGGGAGCAAAACCCCTGCTGGGAATTTTCTACCTGTCCCCCCAGCTCAGTCACAGGATCTCCAAAAAGCAGCACCTGGGAAAAGCAAAGTCGAGTCCACACAGGAGCTCAGCTGCACCTCAAGGTGGAAGAGGGCAAAGCAGCAACTGCAGCAAAGCACCCAGGTATTTTGTTCACTGGCCCTTCTTTTTGCCACAGCCCATTTTAGACTAAATGTTCTTTATGTTTAAAAGTTACAATTAATGTTTAAACACTCAGATTAAAAAGCCAGGCATCCGTCAAGGCAACAGCCAAGCCATCATCATGAATTTCCTCCTATGAAAACCCATATGGTCCCGGACCAAACTCTGGGAGGTCCCAGTGCCGGGTACTTTGTGGCAGGCAGGATGAGGGCAGGCTTGCTGCTGTCCTAAATTCACCACGGCAAAGACGAGGTGCAGGGTCAGCCTGGGTGTCCTCAACAATAAGTGACGGCACTCAGCAGACGCAGTAATTTATGGCTGGCCACAGAAATCCCACCCCAAATTAACCACCTGGTCATCAGCGCGAAAAGCAGGATGTGCCACGGGTCTCCCCACAGAAGCGTCTGCTCGTGGATTTACTCTTTGTGTAAATCCTTCTTCTCTTCCACCCTGAAACTATACTCAAAGGGTAAGAATGAGTAGTTCTAATGTGTCGGGGAGGCACACCAGGGTACTGGGCTGTCCCTCTCAGGACCAGCACCTCCAGCAGAGTCTGGAGATCCGAGCGCTGGACACCACCGCTTGTTCTCGCACGAAGCAGGCTGCGAGCTGAACTGCTGTAAAAGCAGGCAGCTGCCTGCAAGGCAGTTAGAAGTGTACACACATCCCTGCATCCAGTACCTTGTAGGACTCACCACCCTTCCCACTGCTGGAACAACCATCCAGTGCTGGAACTCCAATTCCTAACTCTGGAGTCCCTCCACTGCAAAACAAGGACGCTCCGTCTGCCACATGCCAACGACTTGCTGGGAGAGCAGAAACTCTCCCTCTGAGAGTAGTGAGGCACTGGAACAGGTTGCCCAGAGAAGCTGTGGCTGCCCCATCCCTGGAGGTGTTCCAAGGCCAGGCTGGACGGGGCTTGGAGCAACCTGGTCTAGTGGGAGATGTCCCTGCCCAGCACAGGGGGATGGGACTGGATGGTTTTTAAGGTCCCTTCCCACCCAAACCATTCTGTGATTCTATGAAACACACTGTCCACATACCACACCTCTCTCATGGACCAGCAAACCCTGCACCTGGGCAACAGGGTCCAGCACTGCAGCATCATCCCTGCTCCTCCACAGAGAGGATCCGACAGCCGCAAACCAAGGTTAGTTACCATCTTTCAGGGCTTGGCTTCTCCTGCGTACAAACTGTCGGGTGCATAAAGATATCTGCTGTCTGTGCTAAAGCTTTCTGCAGGGCAGCATGCAAACAGATGCCAAGATGATTTTTGAGAGGCCCAGACAAACTTTGTTGGCTTGTATAAGCAGACTGCAAATCATTCCGTTTAAAAACCATCAGATTAAAGGACAAACCACCTGTTCAGAAAAGCAGAAACAATTTCTGGCAACCTCACTGAGAGCCAGCTGAAGCACTGACTTCAGCATTACCCAATCTTACTCCTCAAATCGTATCAGCGAGCAACTGAGAGCAAGTTTAGGGGCAAACTCAGCTCTGACGTGTAGTGCCAACGTAGCCAAAGTCCACAAAGCAACGAGATTTCTCTGTGTAACGGCTGCAGAATAAAAGCCCCACTGCAATACGGGGTTTTTTTCTGGAGAGCCGAGGTGGGTGATGCTCTCCATTCTCAAATTTACAGAAGCATCTTCGCTCAGGTTAGCAAAGGCTTTATTTCCCTCAAGACCACCAGGGAAGCAGAGCAATTAAGAGGAGAGTTATTTTCATCTCCTCGTTGAGGAGCTCACGCCTCTACCACCTGCCTGCTGACACCTGCAGCTGCTGAAAGCACAGGCCTGGTTTTTCCACTCCCTGTGACACGCCTCTTAATTGTGCTGCCCAATTTATATTTATAAATATTTCCGTTTTCCACAGGGTTTTGTGCAACTTAGTCGAAAAAGCTCATTCCTCGTTAGCAATTACAGAGAACTACATAGGCAGCTCTGGGAATCAAGGTTCCCACAAAAAAAACGACGGCACCTCTAGCGGCGCAACAGGTCGCGGTGATGCAGGAGTCAGAGTTATCATCCGCTCTCTCAAACAAATGTGTTTCAAATTGCAATTGTGGCAAAAAACGAGACAGCACGGTGTCCTTGCCATATTCAGCATATCTGTTTTGTTTCTATTTAAAGTTTGCCCACAAGCCTGGCAAAAACTACAGAGCAGCTGGGTGCTTTCAGCAATAAAATCACCTCCTAAGCACCATGCGCGGCATCCTACTCCTTGCAAACTTTCCAAGAAGAAAGACCCGCTGGGTTGTGAAAATCCACCCCGGAACTGCAGCCTTATCCATTAAATCCACTCCTTTGCCCACTAAATCCACTCCTCTGCCCTCAAGTGGCCTGCAGCCATTCAAAGATCTCAATAAAAAAAAAAAAAAATTTAAAGATATTTAAAAAACATCAGCCCTAGATGATATGCGGGGAAACTGACGCAGGACGGCACTGGGTGCCCAGCACACGGGCACGCACCACAGTAGCTGGGCTAACTGGGACAGCGGTGGTTAGCCAAACAGAGCACAAAGAACGTGGACTCTGTCCACAGCTCAGGAGAAACCTTCACAAAGCTGTTTTGAGACACCACACTGTACTAAAAAGACAAGGGCTGCTCCTAACAAGATACCTGTTTTACCGTAAGGCAGCTTGAGAGGACTTGAAATAAGAGGCTCTACGTTGCTACGCTCCCGCGCCAGATGTTTCGACGCTTCCTGACCAGAGACCCTGCAGAACACGGAGAAGAAAAACCATTTCTCATCTGACAGAGCCACAAGAAATCTGGGAACACAGGAGTGTTGCAGGGCTGGGAGGAAAAGATCCCTTCCAGCAGCTGGCGCCCCGGGCTGGACGGCTGCTCCACACGTGGAAATGCAGAGCAGTCAAAGCCCAGGGGCAAGTGGGCTCAGCCAAATCTTTGTGTAAGGTTTCCTGAGGACCAAGGCACGTCATATTTAGAAGAAAAAAAAGTCTCCAAGTTTATTTTTAGCTTAACATGAGAAGTATTAGTTATTTTATCCACAGACTTCTATAGATATTAGTATTTCATCCATAAAATAGAACCAGAAAACACTTCAGCAACCTTTGATGTTAAAATATTTAATTTCCAACCCTATCACAAACAATAAACAATACGCATTATGAATCCAGCTGAAGGCTTCTCTGAAGTGAGAGCTTGTCACTTTTATTGCTGCTTTGATGGCACGTGCACCATTAACAGCCAAACAGCCGACAGATCTTTTTATTGGCCCCCCCTTTTTTTACGCGCACGTGTTCTGCGCGCTGCGAACCAGAAAAGGTTCTCAGATGTGTTACTGGATTGCAACAGCCTCACATGCTGGTCTCATTCATCCACACTCATTTCCCTCCCGCCCTCTCGTTTCTTTCCACCGCTCCACCAGCAACAGCTCATTCGCTTTGTTCCTTCCTCAGAGCCCACGTGCTGTGGGTTCGGGCACCTCCAGCTTCACCACTTGCACCACACTAGGACAGCCTCCCTCTGCCCAAGCAAAACTCCACACAGATGTCTCCTACTCCATTTTAAGTCCTCAGCACTTCTCTTGCTGTTACTCCCCTTAATTACTACAACGAGGCCATAAAGAAGTCAGATAAACACAAGTGTTTTGCTTGCCAGTACAAACAAACTCAGAGTTACGTACCCCATGATCCTTCTGGGGTCTCTCATTTTACCTTAAAAGTAAAATGTTTCACAGAATCACAGAATGTCAGGGGTTGGAAGGGACCTCTAGAGATCAGTTGGTCCAAGCCCCCTGCCAGAGCAGGTCCACCTACAGCAGGTGGCACAGGATGGCATCCAGGTGGGTTGGGAATGTCTCCAGAGTCAGAGACTCCACCACCTCTCTGGGCAGCCTGTGCCAGTGCTCTGCCACCCTCCAAGGAAAGAAGTTCCTCCTCGTGTGCAGATGGAACTTCCCATGGTCAAGTTTGTGCCCGTCACCTCTTGTCCTTTCACTGGCCACCACTGAGAAAAGACTGGCCCCCTCCTCGCGGCACCCTCCCTTTAAGGATTTGTAGACATTGATGAGATCCCCCCTCAGTCTGCTCTTCTCCAGACTAAAAAGACCCAACTCCCTCAGCCTTTCCTCATCAGAAAGATGCTCCAGCCCCCTCATCATCTTGGTGGCCCTTCTCTGCACCCTCTCCAGCAGTTCCCTGTCCTTCTTGAACTGGGGAGCCCAGAACTGGACACAGGACTCAAGATGCCCCTCCCCAGGGCAGAGCAGAGGGGGAGGATGACCCCCCTCCACCTGCTGGCCACACTCCTCTTGATGCCCCCCAAGATGCCATTGGCCTTCTTGGCCACAGGGGCACATTGCTGGCTCATGGGCACCCTGTTGTCCACCAGGACTCCCAGGTCCCATTTCCATTTCTTGCCTTCCCATTTCCATGGGAAACAGTTAATGACACAAAACAAAGGCTGCCTGTGAACAGCTCTCACAGATACCACCACCACAGTGGCTTAAAAATCTAGTGACTAAGTTTTGCCGTATGTTGTCATGGATTGGGAATACAATCTGCGATCAGCCAAGGTGCAGTAGATTTCTTTGTAAAATTTTATTAGAAGCGTGAGCTTGTCTGATCCCACCTAAGTAGTGGAAATGCTGTTTTGGCCAGAATGTGATCTTTCTGCAGAGCACAGAGGAAATCCACATATCTTTGCTCTACACCACCTCTTTATATGTTGCCCAAAGTCTCCGACCTTTCCATCTCGCTACTCCCTCTGAAGAAACCGGCTTTCAGCATTTAAAACTTCTTGTGGCGCATCAGACTGAGTGTATCCAGAGCCTCCTGCAAAGCACGCCTGTCTGCATTCAGGTCCTGCACCCCTGGGGAATCATAGAATCACTCGGGTTGGAAGAGACCTTCAAGATCATCGAGTCCAACCATAAACCTCTGCCAAAACCACCCCTAACCCATGTCCCTCAGCACCACGTCTGCCCGGCTTTTAAATACCTCCAGGGACGGCCATTCCACCACCTCCCTGGGCAGCCTGTTCCAATGCCCGATAACCCTTTCTGTAAAGAAGTTTTTCCTAATATCCAACCTAAACCTCCCCTGGCACAACTTGAGGCCATTTCCTCTTGTCCTNCAGCACTCGAGCCGCGGCCTCACCAGTGCTGAGCACAGGGGCACAATCACTTCCCTGCTCCTGCTGGCCATGCTATTCCTGATCCAGGCCAAGATGCCATTGGCCTTCTTGGCCACCTGGGCACACGCTGGCTCATGTTCAGCTGACTGTCCAGTCTTTTTTCTGCCAGGCAGTTTCCAGCCGCTCCTCCCCAAGCCTGTAGCACTGCCTGGGGTTGTTGTGACCCAAGTGCAGGACCCAGCACTTGGCCTTGTTGAACCTCATCCCATTGGCCTCAGCCCATCGATCCAGCCTGTCCAGATCCCTCTGCAGAGCCTTCCTGCCCTCCAGCAGATCAACACTCCCACCTAATTCGGTGTCGTCCGCAAAGAAGGCAATTTCCCTACAGATGATCCCTCCCCACTCCAAGGAAGCTTCCCTGGGGTGTCCCCTGCACTTTTGCCTAGCAGTAAGGCAGTCAGCAAAGGGCTGGACCCGGAGAGAAAGGGAGTCCCCCCCATCCCTAGGGCAGGTGACTCCCTGGCTCCATCAGAAGTATCTCACTCAGGGTCTGAGCTGGAGTTAAATCATTGGCAAGCTCCCCCCTGCTCCAATCAACAGCAGAAAACAGAGGAGGAAATGAACTAGAGCACACAAGAAATGTCCGAGGAGGATAAGCCAAAATGGTACTCTGCAAGCAATCTTCCTGCCCTTAGTGCCTAAAAATCACCGCAAAGTGCACAACAAATAGCCACCCTGTTCGTGGCTTATGGGAGGGGACAAAAACAGCTCAAGGGGGAATGCTCCCAGCAGCCCGAGCTCTACCTTTACCAGCATCATCTAGAAAATCAGCACCAATAACAAAGTGTCACATCTAACTACTATCTGAGCTGTTACAATCCCACAGGAAAGAAAACATCAAATGCATCCCCTGGAGATGTAGGCATAAGCTCCGCTGCAAAATAACAGGATGTGACTGCAAGATGCTAAATCTCTCTCTCTCTACCTCTCTGGTTCTGCCATGTCTGGCTGCTTACCTGGGTCATCTTGTCCACCGAGACGGGAATGCCATCGATGGTGAGGGGCGGCAACTCTGAGTTAACCTCCTGAGTCGCAGGAGCATGTTCCGCTAGCGCGGACTCCAGGTCTTCCAGAATCATGCTCTTGTATTTGCGTACCTGTGGGGAATCGTTAAGCTCAGGTAAACAAGGTAAGGAGCACCAGGAGAGGCGAGGGCAAGGACTCGGGGCCAGCCACCTTCCCCAAGGTGCTGCAGAACAGAAGGAGGAAACAACGCCACAGCTGGCAAGAAAAAATACCCACTGGCCCTAAAGACTTGGCCGCCTCGAAAAGCTGATGATGAAATAGCAAGTAACACTGGCAAGTGGAAGTATTTATGGGTTTAAAAGAAAAGTTCTGAAGCAAGACTTATCACGGTCAGGACCTGCCGCATCTACTGTCAGGTCTGCAACAAAGTGCAAGCACTGACAGCCGAGCTGAGCTCAAGCATGTCATCACTACCTGCTCCCTCTAATTTTTAATCCAAGATATTCAACCCTGGTGAGATGTGCTAGGCAACCCCTCATGCAGAGAAGACACGACCTCAGTGCTACCCTCATGTCCATACACTCTCCACTTCCATTTCCAGGGTTTTAAACACGACCTTCAGCTCCCTCCCAGGCTTGCAAGGTGGAGAAGGCGAGCAATTTCTGACATCGCTGTTCCTGGAGACACCTACCACATTCTCCAAAGGTGCAGCACCAAATACTTTGAAGACAGGATTGGGTTTGGAGGGTGAGATGCAGAGAACGATGGCCTGCTGCCCCACTCTGGTGGTGTACTCATCCAGCGTGGCTCGGAGCTTCCTGAAACAGAGACAGAAAACAGTGAATAGGTGTCTGGCTGAAAGCCCTGCAGAAACACAACCCTTCGCATTGTAAACTCCCTTTCTTGATGCCACTCATCCGCAAACCAGGTGAGAAACGGAGTCCCGGCTGGTCGGATTAGCCACACACACTGCTCCTTCCTCTGCTCCCGCAGGCCTGCTGCGTTCCCTGCAGTCACCCAGAAGCTCAAATATCCATTATTCTCCCCTCTCTCCTTTTTCCATTGATGAAAAAAGTAGAGGAATCACCAGAGCACACAAAGCTAGGACAGCAAAAGTCTGCATATCCACTCTGCCACCATTTAAGTGTATTAGCAATACAAAACCTCTAAAGATAAAGGACTTGATTCAACAAAAGAGGACTGCAAACAGGATATTTTACATCCAGCCTCGTAACAGTGCATTGCAATTCTCTAGTAGCAAAGGCCTGCTCAAACCAGAACTGTACACATTCAACCGACAGCTACGCGACGGCCAAGAACCAGAAATATTGCAACAGCTGAGCACAGGAAACCCATGGATTCAGGCACCTGCCACATCAGCAAGTCCCTTTGGAATGATCTCTCTGTAGGAAGAAAATGTTCCATCATACACTTTCTGCCTCTTATTCACTTTCAAGCAACGCAAGAGAATTTGTCGGAAACGTTGGCAGAAATTCATAGAGCAAGAGAGAAGGAGCAGTTACCACCAGATAACCTGAGCACTCCAGAAGGTGACAGTTTAGTATCTGCCCTGGTCATTTCAGAACCTGCTTTTTAGCAGCAGACGTGTTGGCAGAAAGCGCCAACACCAACACCACCACCAGCTCCGCAGAGATCCCAGAATCAGAAACTGTGACTTCCCACTCGATTCGCAGCGGTGTAAATATCAAGCACAAACATGTCCAACTGATGAGAGTGCAAGAAAAGGACGCGCTTTGTCAGTCACTTGCATGTAGTAAAATCACGAAGGGAGAAGAAATAAGTCCTTTAAATAGGACTTTACAAATATATTATTTACATTTCATGAGAGAAAAGAATTTACGCCAAAAATGTTGCAATAAACATGGCTGGCTCAGCAGAGTTAGGAGAGGAGGGAAAACCAGAATGAAGCTATAAAAGAAAAGGAGTCCGCTCCCAGGGAATACTATTTAACACCAACCCTGCTCCATCTCCATCCCGTTTGATCGTGTGCAAAGGGTGTTGTGGAACTCAGCAGATGAGTAACCAGAATATAAGGAAATCAACTTAATTTCTCAGCAGCTTTAGAAGGGTTAGAATAGGAGAAAAGGAGAAAAGACAAAACTCTGGCTGTCGCTATTTCAGTGCATCATGGCACATGCAGGAGGAAGCCAGCAAGCAACGGGGCGACAAATACTCCGACTCTTGTCAGATAACCCAGTCAAATCCAAAACAGTTTATAAAGCAAAAACTGCCTTGTCCCAAAACCTGTTAAATAGCTCCAGCCAATATTTACAAATGTTTCCTGAAGTCGGGAATTGCAGGTGATCTCTCCAGGCTTGCGGAAAGCCTGTGCAGTCACTCGGTGCTCCTCGGTGGCCACCAGGCGGGCAGACAGCCTCAGAGCATCTCTAACGCAGCACCGCAAGGGCCAGGCAAGCTTGGGGCCTACAGAGCAAGTTTTTAAAGCCAAAGAAAGCGTTTCAGCTCTGGCAGGCATCTCCCCTCCATTATTCTCCCCCAGCACTCTGCACTACAGGCTGGGTCAGTCTCCAGCGCGGAGCTCACACAACGGGCTCTGCCGGCAAAGGAAATTCAGGTACACGCACACGATTTAGTCACAGGATCATTTCCTAACGCAGAAAATACTTTTTTCAGAAGGTAGATAAGTCCTTCGTGCCCCTGCAGAGCTCGGACATGGCTGTAGCTCCAGATTCTCAGGCCAGCTGCTGTTAAAGCCACTAGGAAT
This sequence comes from Chionis minor, assembly GCA_013398295.1. Taxonomy (NCBI): domain Eukaryota; kingdom Metazoa; phylum Chordata; class Aves; order Charadriiformes; family Chionidae; genus Chionis; species Chionis minor. The sequence continues at coordinate 51,930 of VZSF01010989.1, forward strand.
ATTTTGCGAGCCAAAGTTACCGTGACAGATTTAACTTGTGACCAGCTGGGGTTAAAAGAGAATGGTGGATCCCAATGGATTTGGGAATCCCCATCCAGAATGGTCACATCAGTCCCAGTGATCATAATGTCACACTGAAGACGAGCAGAGCTGCAGTTTAACTAAGTTTTAATTAGTTTCTGCAAACTAAAACACAGCGCTCGGATTCCAGGAGGTGCCCAAAAAAATCCCCAAGCTGGGGCAGCTTCCGGTCAGCACGTGGTGTCACCACGCGCAGCACTGGAGACAGACCGAGGGCGCAGAGCGCGGTGGCAGAGCGCAGGCGGGAGTCCTTACCGTAGCAAACGCGTCTGCTGCCTCTTGCGGATTGACGGGTTGGATTCAAAAACGTGTGGTCGCTTTCGTTTTTTCCCCGTTGCCACGGCAGCAGCTGCTGCCATCCCCACAGGGCCTGGAAAATCAAACCACAAAGGGTGAATCAGCACACGCAGCTCAGGAACTGGCCAGAAAGGACATTGCCGTTGTCCCCTCCTCAGGGATGGGTCCCAAGGGCTCAGCTCAAGGGCTTTCCCACCAGAGCGGGGTGACCAGAATTCCCTGCTGAGCTCCCCAGAAGCCGGACTCCCTCCTGTCCAGCATCGGAGAGGTGTATCAAAAGGCTCCATTCCCCAGTCTGGTAAGTCCCAGCGTGGTCCCAGGTGAAATTCACAGATTTCAGGCCATAGTTTTCCTTACAATCACATAATTATGTATTTTATCTTCCAAACATACTGAAAAACTCTCAAGCAAGCCATGACTTTAAATAACTGACTGCAATCAAGGACATCCCGGTGGCAGGGGGAGAGGAGACTGGGTACAACGCCATGAATCCTGCTCAGACACCTCAACTACAGCATCAGGAGTTCCAGGCTTTCCCTGGGAATTAATGACCAGCTCTGATGGGAAAGAAATTGTAAATCCAGAGCCACTGGCAGCATCCTGGAATAGCCCCCTGAGGAACAGCAGGGACCATGGCAGGGCAGCGCTATTGATTTGGTGATCAAACTCTAGACACAGGAGTCTATGTAAGGGGAAGTTTAATTACGTTAATTGGAAGTAAAGCAAGTAACGTGCAGTGGACTGGGCTTCTATCGGTGATGTCCAGAAATGAGTGCAGGGTCAAAGAGCCCTGGGATCTAGATTTGCCTTTGGCTCCTGAGCGGACCTCAAATGCTCTGTGTGTAGTTTCTCCATATGTCAGAGGTGAGAGATCATAAAAACCGCTATATTTTTGCATTTCACAAAGATGCAGCTACTGGATTTGGTGGAAGCTGGTAGGTGACAACAAAAGTAGCATCCAATGATAGGTTTTCTCTAGGCAGCTGCTCTGGGAGATGGGACACGGTAACTGACAGAGCTCTGGGTGACACTATCGAGCCAGTTTTTGTTAATCAGTAAAAAACTACCTGAGCGCTACCCACGGAGGGCGGCGCAGCAAGCACCGCCGCCAACTGCTCCGATGGGTCCTGTGCTTATGAAAAAAAGAATAAAAACATTGCCTTTTGGGAGCCTGGAAAAGCGTTGTCTCCGGAGAAGCGAGGAAGGGCCACGCTAGGCTCTCAGGCAAGTTTTGGGCTGAATGTGCCAGCCCGTGCCACAAACTACAGCCACAAGCCCCGGGGAAGCGGGGCCGCTGCTGGCTGAGGATGCCCACCCGGCCAGTAACTGGAGGGGCACTGGGCAGCCCCTACACTGGGAGGGCTCGCAGGCAGGTGAGAACCACCAGATGCCCCTCCTGCAACCACCAGCTGGGACTGAAAAGCTTGTGCGCTAAAAGGGAAGGGTGGGGGGAAAAAAAAAAAAAGAAGTCCTGCAGAAGCTGGGCTTGGCAAATTAATCGTGAAAAGACATGGGATGCTCAGTGGGATGGTGGAACTTCACAGGCTCTGTCAAGCACATCAAGAGCTTTATCCCTCAGACAAAGTCTGACACGGAATCAGATGAGTCTGTGAATGCTTATTTATCACTGCATTTTTCTACTACTGAGGTGGATCCACCACAAGGTTGTCCTGGTTTCAGCTGGGACAGAGTTAATTTTCTTCCTAGTAGCTGCTGTGTTTTGGATTTGGTATGAGCATAATGTTGGTAACACGTATTAATTTAGTTGTTGCTAAGTAATGCTTACATTAGGTCAAGGACTTTTCCAGCTTCCCATAGAAGCTGAGAGGGAGCATAGACAGGACAAGCTGACCGAAGGAATATTCCGTACCATAGACCATTCCATACCATCAGGCTCAGTATATAAATGGGGGTTGGCCAAGGGGGCAGAAATCTGTGACCGCTACTTCGGATGGGCTGGGGCAATCGATCATCGAGCGGTGAGCAATTGCATTGCATCACTTATTTTGTATATTCTTTTACCACTGTTATTATTATTTTCTTTTCCAGTACTGTTCTATTAAACTGTCTTTATGTCAACCCATGAGTTGTTTTGATTTCTTTTTCTCCCTCTTCTCCCTATCCTACCTGGGGGATGGGAATGCGTGAACAGCTGCGTGGTCCTAGTTGCCAGCCGGGATTAAACCACAACAAAGGCAAATCCTGGAGGACACTTGGCAGGAGCTTCACTGGAAGGAGTCTGCGATTCTGAAATACTTTCCCAGTCCAGATATGCCAAGACCCTCTGTGACATCTCCTTACCAGCATGTAAACTCTCTGGCTAAGCAGGTTTGCGTAGCACTCCCGGGTTATTTTCACTGTTGTTTCTACAGGCCTGAAATAAACTTGCTCTTCGGCACGTTCAGTATTTTAGTTTTGTCATTTGAGGCAGCATTTACCAGGGACCTTTTGTATTGTACAAACCAGCCTCTTATTCCCAGCGCCTCTGTATTAGGCACAGACAAAGCGACGCAAGACTCAAGCGGCCAGCAGAGCTTGCGCTGAAATGCTATTAAAGTCAGGGCGAAACGGAGCATTCGGAGCATCCCGTGGGAGGTGACAAGATCACCCACCACCCGCAAGCGCCGTTTGCAACCTCTGCACGAATGCGACGCTAGGCAAACAACACCGCGCATCCTGCTGCCTTTACCTGCCGCAGCCAGGTGGGCGGTGACCTCATCGGCAGCCGTGGAGTTGAGGATGTCAGAGTCATCGTAGGAGGTGTCCTCCGGCGAAGAGGGCGAGTCTTCGTCCGCGCTCAGCATGCTGTGCTCTGTGTAGGTGGCCACATGGACCTGCTGCACCTGCTGGGCCACTGCGTGGGCCTCGATGGTGGCCATGTGCTCCGTTTGGGTCACCCCGTGTTCTTCCATCAATAGCTACTGTCAGAGGAGACAAAAACCACAGGAAGGGATTATTGACATTGATGTACCGTAAGGGAGGGCAGTCAAAGGTTCCTGAACCAGCTGGGTGAGCAGGCTGGGACCGAGACGGAACAGAGATTACCTCTCCCGGTGGCAGTGGTCTTCTACGAGAGGGAAATAATGACTACACCAGGAGGCAGAAGAGGAACTTGGAGTTTAAGAGCTTTGAAAAATCCATACTTCCAAACAACGTGAAATGGCAGCCAGAGGCAGTCATCTTTGCTGGAGGAAAGACCTTTGAGGACCTTGTAGCCCTGAGATTACACATCCCTCACCCACTACATATTAAGAGGTCTGATGAAAGCTGGAACTTTTGCCCCTTCAGCATCTAACTCAGGGGAGATGCTCAAGGGCGATACACAATCTCTCTCCTGCAACCTCAATAGCTCAGGACACAAAGGAGGATGGCAGTACAGGAGTTTACTGGCAGGAAGTTGCATTCTGGAGACCACTTTTGTTGCATTGCTTGTTTAGAGTCCGGAAATGGGCAAAATCATTACAACCCAAGCACAAATATTCCATAAAGTGTATTTATTTAATGCATCTAGCGGTAAACCACTGAGCAAAGTAGCAGCTTACATAGTCAGCAGGGCACTGGACCGTACGCCATGAACATAAATCTGTACAGAAGGAACAAGACAAGAGGCAGGCAGATATTTGCAGTGTGTGTCTACCATACATCTGTGGAAAAGGAACGGCACATCCTTGAGATATTTTCAAACTGCATTAGAAAAATTAGCACATCAACCCTCAAAAACAGATTCCCCAAAACCCTCAGGGCAAACAGCGAAAGGGAAGAGATGATCGGCTAAAGGCAACAATAAAATATACCCAGCAACTTCTGAGCCTGTAAGTTCTTGATTGACACCCTCTTCATGGAAACCTGTTCAGCTTGTCAGGAGGGGAGAGCTAAGAGCACGGACCCAGACTGGTCTCAGATACACAGCTGGGCAACTGCTGTATGAACTCACACAAGCCAGGTCATCACACGCAGCTTTGTCCTTCAAAAGTTTTCAACGGCTCCTACTAGCCATATTGTGCAATAAATACATGACACTTTGCAAATAATCAATGTGAAAAAAACCCTCAGCCTGGCAAAATAACCACCAGGCTTCTACTGAACACAAAACCCTGATGACCAAACCATGGAATGCCGTTGGTGGGATCAATGAGACACTGGGACCCAGACCAGGAGAAAGCACTTTGTCGAGATGGTTATTTTGATCAAACTAACCAACAGTCGTACACAAAGAAGGAGCAACTAATCAAGATACGGCAGGAGAGACTATTACAAAGATGGGATGCTCCATGGAAGAAACAGGGGACACCTCAGATGAGGCTGCAAATACATGGGCAAACAGGAGCAGAAGATTAGCTGGGAGGCAGAAAGAGGTTAAAGGAGAGGACCAGAGTCTTTCTCTGAAGGCAGGAGAGAGTATGAAGGGACAAGGCATGACCAAAGCTGTGGAAGAAGTATTTTTTTCAGTAGTATTTTAAGGAGTAGAAGCTCAGAAACAAGGAAGCGGTTGCCATAGTCCAGACAACAAACAGACGAAAAGGTAGAGTGAGGAGTGACTGGTATTTAGATGCATTTATTTCTACTTCACATGTACTGACCAAAGAGCTGAAATATGACAGATTTTTTTTTTTTCTCTCTCCCCATCACCATCTGGTTTCTAAAGGCTTGTTTCTACATGCTTCAAAAGGTCTTCTGCAACTCGTGAACGTTGCAGACATTTATGAAACAGCTCTTCCAAAGGCAGTTCCAACTTGAAGATACAAAAAAAATAGGGATGCAATTATTTTAGAGACTCCTGTCCTCAAAACAGGACCCCTTCTAAAACCATTTTCCATGTTTGTCTTAAGTGCATCTGTTTTTACAGGGAACAAAAGCTACATCTCCAATTCAGGAAAAACACTCCCCGGGCAGCACTAAGAGAAAGTTTCCTGTTTAAAGGCAAGAGGCGTGTACGTTGCTGAGCAGGGGATGAGATGAAGTTTCTGATGTAGCAGCAGGACCAACATATCAAAAGGAGACTTGGAATGAGCCAAAATCTGTTCCGTACGAAGTCAAAAGACCCATTACCATGAGAACAACGCCGTGTATGTTACAACCACCAAACCACGCTGGTCTTGCCCTACTTCAGCCACACAGAGGGTGGTTGCAATCCATCATCTCGTCTGGACTTGCCCAGCTAGTCGAGACTTTTGCAAATATTTTGTTATCTCTGAAAAGGCTGTGGGCAACCAGACAGCCACCCTCTTGCTCAACAGATCAAGCTTCCCAACCATCACATCCTAGGGTTTAAGATTAATTAGTTCCATGTATTCATCTGCAAAATGAATTCATTCCTCCTGCAGCCACCGTAGCTAGCAGCCTTGGTCTTCCCAAGAAGCCAAATCTGACCTAGCCACTTTGGCACGGTTTCTCATTTACCAATACAAAGAAATCCAGGTGCACCTTTCCAAAGTATTACTGAACTTTCCAAAAAGCCAAAACCAATCTCCAAAGCGTCTTGCCCTGCTCAACTCTGGTTAACTGACAATTCAGACCTTAGAGGCCAAGTTCCTTGGGATGTACCAGAGGAGTTGCTCCTCCGCTGACCAGAGAGGGAGGCCACGTTAACCTGCCTTCTAACGTAGAGATCATGGGTTTGTAGCTAAAACACAAAAAAGGGTCCAGATTATAGAATCCATTCATTTTCCACGTCTGTCCATGTCTGGTTTTTCTCCAACGCTCTACACACTTCTAATAACAAGAATCACAAAAAAGAATGGCTTCTACTAAACAGCCTATAATTTCAACCCCAACTTCATTGTGGAGCACCAAAGCTAACTCCAACAATTTTGACATCTTCATGGGGGACAGAAGCAGAAGGGAACTGTATGTATTTAGACAGTAAATTTTCACGCATGAGACGCCAACAGTGCTCTAATGCACAGCTATATTCCAAATGTTAGGGTGATACTGGTTTGGGTGTCCCAGTTTGGAAGAGTCTGTCTAGTTAAAACCAGGGACCTATACTCCCAGCTGAGATGGGAGGAAGGACTGGGTCATGCATTTTATTACGCAACCAGCTGGTGTGTGATGGAGGAAGCATGGTCCAGCGGCTAAAACAAAGAAACAAGTATCAGCACACAGGTCCAGTACTGGAAGCTGCCCAGATACGAAGACAACCATGGTATTAGAATCACTCTCTGTACTGGGAAGAGGCACATCTCCTATACATACGCTCCCACTAACATTATTTCCCCAAGAAAGGGAGTTTCTTGTCTATGAAACTCTAAGAGATCACCTAAAAGGTCCTAAATGGTATGGATCATAGAATCATACAATGGTTTGGGTTGGAAGCGACTTTAAACATTATCTAGTTCCAACCTCCCTGCCACGGACAGGGACACCTCCCACTAGACCAGGCTGCCCAAAGCCCCGTCCAACCTGGCCTTGAACCTCCAGGGATGGGGCAGCCACAGCTTCTATGGGCAACTCCAGCCAGGGGCTCACCACCCTCATGGTGAAAAATTTCTTCATGATATTTAATCTAAATCTTCGCTCTTCCAGTTTGAAGCCATCATCCCTTGTCCTATCACTACATGCCCTTGTCAAAAGTCCATCTCCAGCTTTCTTGTAGGCCCCTTTCTGGGATAGATACTGGAAAGCTGCTATAAGGTCTCCTCGGAGCCTTCTCTTCTCCAAGCTGAACAACCCCAACACTCTCTGAATGGGAAACTAAATTCAATCTGGCCCACAAACAGATGTTTTCAAACTTCTGTTTCCTATCCAGGCATGCACTAGAGGAACTCAAGGCTGAGGGACAGCAGAAGTGCTGTTGTGAGAGTGTTACAAACCTAGTGAGGCTACAGCTAAAGTCCAATCTCCTTCAAACTCTCAATCCTCCCTAAAAGGCTGCTCGAGTTCGATGTTGCTCTTGTCCAACCCTGTTTACAACTCCGGTTGCAACACTAGAACCATCCAAAAATAGCAGCAATTCAAACACCGCCATGAAGGAAGGGACTAAGATGCTGAGGTACACTGAAGCAAACTGAAAATTCTTGGTAGAAAAAAACCCCAAAATTCAGCCATAATCTCCTTCTAAGGAACTTATTTTGCCATCACCATAGAAAAATGGGGGAGAAGAAAAAATATTTCAAGCCAAATCTTAACAAAATAGTTCAGCAGGCCGGGCTTTCCCAAGCCACCGTGCCTTTTCTGAAAGGGTATATTGCTGCTTTTCTCAATGGAGCAACACAACTTGACGTATTTTCCATTAAAATAAAAAAAATGTATTTATCCACAGTAAAATATGATCAGAATATAATTGAGAAAGTGTAGAAACCTTTTAGCTCATCAGGAGACAAGACTGCCGGACAACAGATGCTTCCAACATTGTTTCCTTTGGAAGTAAACATGCCTGAATCAGGATGTAGTCTACAACTAATGCCACTAAAAACAACGCTTTTTTTATAAATAAAATTGGTAGTAGGCTGAAACTATGCATTTCTGAGTCAGCAAGCGGACAGCTGGGTAAGCAACATCAATACTCCTCTTGGGCAACCATGCAAATTTAAACACACAGAATCATAGAATCACTTGGGTTGGAAGAGACCTTCATGATCATCGAGTCCAACCATAAACTTATGCCAAAACCACCCCTAACCCATGTCCCTCAGCACCACGTCTGCCCGGCTTTTAAATACCTCCAGGGACGGTGATTCCACCATCTCCCTGGGCAGCCTGTTCCAATGCTTGATAACCCTTTTGGTAAAGAAGTTTTTCCTAATATCCAACCTAAACCTCCCCTGGCACAACTTGAGGCCATTTCCTCTTGTCCTATCGCTTGTTCCTTGGGAGAAGAGATTGACCCCACCTGGCTACAACCTCCTTTCAGGGAGTTGTAGAGAGTGAGAAGGTCTCCCCTCAACCTTCTCTTCTCCAGGCTGAACAATCCCAACTCCCTCAGCCACTCCTCATAAGACTTGTTCTCCAGACCCCTCACCAGCTCCGTTGCCCTTCTCTGGACACACTCCAGCACCTCAATGTCTCTCCTGTACTGTGACACCCAAAACTGAACACAGCACTCCAGCTCACACGTGCGTTTCATCTAGTTTTTACGCATGCACGTCCTGCTTCAGTGCACGGTGCCGGGTTGAATTTTGGCATTTTTGGAAACAGTTAGCTATAATCAATGACTGTGTTCATCAATAGCAAGGTCATTGCGTTTGTTTAAAGATGAAGCTCTCACTTAATTCAAACAAAGTCTAATAACCATCAGTCTACAACAAACTCTTTCCTTTCCCCATGGCCTCCCTTCCAAAGGAGTCCCAGGTACATGCTGCACCTCTGAAGGACACTTGCTTCCTCGGTGGCACTATTGGATTTCCTCCCTTTTAAGTTTTCCTGCCTGTATAAAAGTAGGTATAAGCTGGAAAAAAGGCAGTGAACTACTACAGCTCTTCCGTAAACTGCCCACCTGTGCACACACCACCACCGCAAGCTCCAGAAATTCGTTTCCAAGTGGTAACTTGGACTAATTCTAGTTTAAGCTGAGAGCTTGCTTCATTCAGTGCAGGTTTTCTACTTTTCCAACTTCTGCGCTATTTCCATACCTGCACATTTTCCTCCCAGGAAATTTCCAAACGTCTCCGGAATCATGCCGAAAGGCATGAAGCCTGATCTTCCAGTGTTGAAATCTTGGATAGTGATTCATATATTCAAATTATTCCCCAAGGATTCCCGATACAAGTCAGGCTTTGTGGGCAAACACCTTGACCAGCAGTTTCTGTTGGTGATTACCAACCTGTTGACACTGTTCTTGCCCCAGCAGCAAAGCGTCTCCGTTACGCATCCGAAGAGTCCACCCTTGGATTTGAACAGGAGTTCAGGCCCAGGGGATGAAAGGAAAGTTGTTTGGGATTATTTTTAAATTCATCATTCCAGAAAAGGAAAGTTTATTCCTGTTTTCCTTCAGAAACCAGAACAGTTTCAGGTGTAAGGAAACCCTAATGCTATGATGATGCCTGCAAAGACATTTGCTGGTAGTTGTAGCTGAGTCCAGAAGCCTTGGATGACAGCCAGAAGAATTTTTAAAGTCATTTAAAGTGCTTAAAAAAATACGAGGATAAAGTCCCTCTCATCGCACAGTGCTGTTGCTTCATGACTGTGTCAGAGGTTCCTTTGATATACTGTCAACTATGATCAATGGCTGTTGACACCATTGCTGGAAGAATACCAGATGCAGGAGGAGCAAAGCAAGCTGAAATAGCAGAAGCCACCCCATTCAAACCAGCAGAAAACAACAGAAACTGCACATAAAAACCATAAAAATCTACATTTAAACCCACATGGATTAAAACAAAGGACTGGTCTGCTCGGTGTAATCTGTGGACTGAATGTAAATAGATATAACCCAACCAATCCAAAACCACGGGGGTTATCCTACTGTAGAAATTGTCCTCCACCACTGCCATCCACTTTCACGTTGCTTCATGGGTGCCTTAAACCGAGCCAAAAATAAAATGTCCACACCAGAAAAAATGACGAGGTACAGCAGCATGACTGGAAAAACTCTCTTAAAACAGACGGGGCCTGGACTTATTTTTATCTTTTAGACCGCTGAAGTGGTTTTACTTCAGACGCCGTAGAAGCGCAAGACACCGCCTTCTGAGACAGCCTTAACTTAGAGATGAGCAGTCATCTGCTGGCATTTTCAATCACGCGGCCATTTTTACTAACCCACCCAACTCAATGCCTCATTCATCTGAAACCCCGTTCAGATGAACAATAAAGAAAATAACTGCTGGGTCTCACTTCTTTGGCGTTTTAAATAATTCCAAAAGGATGCAAAAGATGGATTACCTGAATCAAGACTGAAGGAGAAGGGCTGAGACTCAGAATATTTGGACGGAGACCTGCCCCGCGCATGCCCAGCTCTCTGCCACCACGTGTGCTTAGACCTCCCCTAAGAAAGTGGCCACTGCACGAAAGGGAGCTCAGGAAACACAGGGCACAGGTTTTAAATGAAAAGAGAACAAATTTAGGTCAGACACAAGGAAGAAATGTTTTACTGTGAGGGTGGTGAGCCCCTGGCCAGGGTTGCCCAGAGAAGCTGTGGCTGCCCCATCCCTGGAGGTTCAAGGCCAGGTTGGATGGGGCTTGGAGCAACTAGGTCTTAGCGGGAGGTGTCCCTACCCATGGCAGGGGGTTGGACTAGATGGTCTTTAAGGTCCATTCCAACCCAAACCATCCTGTGAGTCTACGATTCTACCATTCTGAAAAGGGGTGGGGAAAGCGAACAGCCTCGCCAACATCCCAAACACCCAAAATAAAGTTCTCATGTTCAGGTTTTGCAACCAGATCCTTCCTTCTGCTTGGGCATTTCAGCGCTCACTCGATGAGCAAACCTCTCTTCCGCAAGGCAACACCATACAGCCCAAGAAATCACTGTGAAAAAGGGTGGCTTGTCTTTCTTGCGTAACTTGCTGCTTCGTCATATAGAGAGTTCTGTATTTTCTTTGCAAATAGTCCCAGTTGTCAGAATTGAGGCTTCCCATTGTCACATCGAGAGCGAGTCGCTATGGGGTGGAACAGCACAAGGGAAGAGTCCACCTGTATCCTGTAACATCTGCCACATAAAAACGAGCGTGACGGTTCAGAACCAAGCTGCAAGAATTAGCAAATCGCCAGAAGCAAACAGAGGCCAACTCAGCGCCCTGCAGCACAACCTCTCCTAACCAAAGGTTCTGGGAAGAATGAAATCCCACCCCAGCCAGCTGCACGGCACTGCTCTGCCGGGGAACTAACCTCCTTTGACGGACGTCCCCAGCTCGAGCAGCAGCACTGCTTTCCATAGCGATATAAGCAAGGATTTAGAAATTACAGAGGAGGAAAGACTGAGGTCTAATGGACTTTTTGGATGGATGCTTCTTCAGAATCTGCTTTATAAGTGATCAATGTAAGCAATTAGTTTAATAGACGTGTTAACATTTCCAGCTGCTAGTATCATCGCTGTCCTTGTTTCACGACGGTCAGGTCATCGACCCTCTTCTCTCCCCAGCGATGAGACTGAGGAGAAAGGCTGCATTACACGACCCACCTGGTGTTCTCGAAGGAATTGGCCTTGAATTGCTGAAAAGATCTTAAATTCTGATGATATAGGACCAAACCAAACGTGGTGGGAAACCACAGTGAAAAAAAGGGGCAAGAAGCTTCCATCAGCTCACACCTCTGCAAAAAGCCAGCCAGGCTGCCTCAAGCTTCTCCTCATCCTCCTTTCACCTCAACATCAGGGGAGTCAGTACCAAAGCCTACAAAGGTATGTGCAGAAGTCTAGGCTAGTGTCCACGGAGGCCCGGCTCGCCGCAGGACAGACGGCTTGTTAAAAAAAATACAAAAAAGTGCAAAACAGCCTGTTAGGTAGTGATGGACCCACCAAAACACAAAGCAGCCTCATGGCCTGCAAACTCTCTTCTAGAGGAGGGTTAACAGCAGCGTTGTCGGCAAAGCCATGCCTCGTATTCAGCATACTGTAAAGTAAGCAGGAAGGAGAAAGGAATAGACCAGCCGACGTTGTGGTTGCTCTGCTGGCACAGGGGACATGAGATGTTCCTGGGTGGTTTTTGGTTTTTTTTTTTCTTTTTTTTTTTTTAAATTTGCTTTGTTTCTTTAAACTAAGTAATTTAGAGGAAGTATTTGAGAGGGCTGATTCTACATATCCACTCTCAAGGATAATTCCTCATTTTCTAATTTGCTTCAAAGGAATGGAAACACCCCTGTTTTTTCCTTTGGTGGCCCATTTTCTGTTTGATTCCTGCACCATAGTTAGCAGGAATTGTTATTCCTTATCAACAACCCGACTCCACACAGGAACTCAGCCCGAAGTACTCTGGCACTACACAGCAGTCTCCCGACCAGTGTAAAAATAAAAAAAGAAAAAGAAAAAGGAAAAAAGATAAATTCTGTCTCATTGTTCAATCTGGTCACCCTCCTCGTGGCTTTAACTTCAACGAAACGCTGCTCCACGCTTGGCAAACCGAGGGGGTTTTTTTTCCCAAGAAAATGTGCAACACCTCCTCCCTTTCTTCCACTCTTTTTGTAAAGTTGACAAGCATCTGGAATTTAATATGCCCTTAATGGATTCAAGCCTCCGCTGTAAATAAGTCGTTTGCTTTGCATTAAACAACCGACATCACACTGGCACTTTTGTTCTCGGAGGCGATTGCGGAGAGTTAATCAACGGGGCTCCTGTGATCCGGGTGTGTTCATTCTCAAGCAGCAGCTCCGCGGGCCGCGGGGTGGCTGCTGCAACCATCCGTCGCCACCTGCTGAGCCCTGTCTTGCAGCTCTCCGGTGGCGTTCAGCTGCACAGCCCAGCACCGCGGCTGAAAAACGGGCCTCTAAATCAGGTTTTAGTCATTTGCTGCTTAGTTTGCTTTTCCCCTTCCCCTAGCTTGAAGGGGAGCCACGGTGCTTACTCGCCGAATCCTGCTCCTTCGCTCATGCTGCGAGGAGGACACGATGATGCTCAGCGTTACCCTCGTGGCTTGTCCCCATCTTTTGGCCACAGCAGCGAGGCAGGAGCAAGAGTTTCGCAGCCCAGGTCACAAAGATGCTGGTGGTGGCACACCAGGCTTCGCACACGCAAAGCACACGTCCTGCGGAGCCGCCGTCCCCGCTGCCAAGAGCCTGGGGTTGACGCTGTAGCGGGTAAGGTGGATCCCACCACCCCAATTTATTTCAAAAACTACCAAACTGCTCACAGCTGCCACAGCTCACCCGTCTGCCTGCCACAGCGACCATCAGCACCGGTGCCACCTCACGGGCAGGAGGAATCTAAAGCACCTTCGATGACATGGGCCGACGTGGAGGAGTTTCCCCCCCCGTTAACTAGGTTTCATACTTCATGTATTCAATCAGATTAAAAAGCACTTCCTATGCACTTAGTGCATAAGAATGTTTTATTTAAAAAGCTGTTTTCAACTTCCGGCTGTACGTCTAGATAAACTCCAAATTCCCTGCAAAGACAGCCTGGAATAATTCGTAAGTGAAAACTGATCCAGCGAGAAATAAATCATTTGCCATTTACTAATAAAATCAAATCCCGTTTGGATGTAATTATACCTTTGAAATTGTCCGGCGCTGCTTTTTGCTATCCTGGCACAAAGCCCTTTATGCATTTTTTTTTTAAAGCAAGTACATACATCCTGAAACAGCTGCTTTCCACCCAGCAGATTTCCATGGTTATCCTAACCATGAAGAACTAACCTCATTCGGAAATGACAGCAACGGAAACCGAGAGACCATACACCATGATTTTCCCAAGGAGCCGTAACTGGAGTCACTGGTGTTCATCAAACCTCATTAGTCTGGCGAGACTTGTGCCTACCCTCTGATTACCACAGCCAGGAACGGGCCAGTTTTGATAGCTCCTGAGATGGTCTGAATTAGAGGAGCTGCCAACCTCCGGTTGCGGGGAGGACAAGGGACAACCTCTAACAGAGGAGAGGTGGCCAGGCTTGGCTTGGGGTTGTCCTAGTCACGTTTCTCCTCTATCCAGGACCAACGATGGCTGGGACCCGGGAGCCACACCTCGTGCAGAGATGTCCATCTCCCAGCCAGGCCTGACTCGCACCGGCAGAGCTTGCTTGCAGCGTTTCCTGACGATGCTGGTTAAGAAACCACTTCCAGGTGAAATCAGAGATGGCAGGAGGTCTACGCCAGCCGAGTGCAACTGCACTGGCTTCTGCGAGCACGGCTTGCAACCAACAGCACGGGGGAAAATCCCCCATCTCCCGTCACCCAGCCACACTACGTACCAACAAGAAAGACTCAGACCTTCTCCTGGTCTTTCCTCCATGGGAAGGGAAGTACCTTTGATGATACGGGCCTCCGTGGGGAGGAAAGAAAGAGGATGTTCACGTCCTCCCCTAGCAGGAAGTTTCAGACTCCCAACAGCGGAGATTTAGGCCTTTCTGTGACGTCTACCTGTCACATTGCACTGGCGCCTCTCACCAGTTAAATATCATTCATTAATTTGCCTTCGGAATTAATTTGCCTTTGGGATAAACTCGATACCGTTCTTGTATAAAATTGTGCCTAGAGGGCATTACCACTGCGGGTTTGATAAGGAAACAACACCATTCCTCAGGGAGAAGATCGATTAATATCTTCATTATTACCACAGTTCATTCAAAATGCACATTTAAATCCAAAAATCCTATTTTTCCGTGGTTGTGGAAAAAGTCTTCCCTTGCTGTGTGCTGGCCTACACCTCAATCCAATAAAAAATGGTGCTTTTTTTTGGTGAACCTTGTGTCACTCTGGAAGCTGTGCAGGGTTTTAGATAGGACTGACTTTCCGGGACTTGAAACATTGCCTCATGTCAGCAGCAACAACTGATACCCCGCACAAAGGCAAGATAAGACACGCTAGTTTACACCTCTCCTATCAAGATCGAAGTGAACATCTTATTTCACGCTGGCTCACAGCAACACGTGGACGGCTGCCGCATGTCAGCGGAGACGCGGTAACTCAAGCACTGAGAGAACTACAGAAACCAGCTCTCGTTCCACAGCGTCCTCCTGTGGCATAATATTAGTATAATGAGCTTATTAATTAGGATGGAAAAAAAATTCCCCGTGCTACCAGTCTCAGCGTGAAAAGACCTAAAATAAAACTGATTCTAGAAAACAAAACCAAAAGCCCTTCTAGCAACGTGCTCTTTTTATCAGCATCACGTATAAAAGAGCAAACGCACCACACTGCAGGAAGAACTTCACACGCGGAAAATCTGGAAGAGAAACAAATAGGATTTTACACAAATTTATTAGGCGCACAAACTCCTCTTTGCTGCTGAAGCTGCTGCTGAAAGCCACCATTTGGCGATGTGACGGGACATTCATTTCAGGACGTATGATGCAGTTTGCAACGCGTCTTTTTTACAGCTTCACTTCACGTATTTAGCACCAAACGCCGGCAGGAAGCTACGGGCTGAACGCCAAGGATGAGGTGGTTTCTACTCGAAGACTCTTCCTGGGCTTCGGCACAAAGGTGATGGTGAGCGTGGGGAGGACTTCACCGCAGCGCTCCACCAAGGGCAGCTGGAGCAGATGCCTGGACTCCCTCCCGCCCAGGCCAGCAGGGAGCAGAAGCAGCACATCGGAGAGAACGTGAAGCCCTCCAGGGAAAAAAAAAAAAACACTTTCCAATTACCCCAGCAGCTGAACTGGGCTGAACTGGCTGCCAAAGCATCTTCCATTCAGTTGCTTGCCTCAACCAGAGCAATGGTAGTTCAGAGGGAAAGCAGAGCATGTCCATGCAGAAGGACTCCACTTTCTTTAGGTACTTTTTTTCCCAAAAAAAAATATTTTAAGCAATTCACTTAAGTTAAAAAAAAATAAATAAATACTATGGTGGAATCAGTCCTCCCCATGGAGACACCAAGAAAAAGGTTAGCACACGTTCAGCCTTCGGAAACCCACGGGAAGGGCGTACCACCGCATCCCAGCCCATGTCAGCCAGCGAGTGTAATCCAAAACTGGAAGTCAAACTACACCGTAAAATCGTAAGCCACAGGGTGGAATTCTCATTTAGCATTCCTGTGCTTCCCCCCAGGCTCTGCAGGTCTCACGTTAAGCATTTGGGGTGCAATACGCAGAGGCGACTCTCCCTTACCAGCAACACCTGGGGCAGAACCTTCTTCCCTACAATTTTTTGCAGGATGTGTAGTTCTGACACAAATCTAGGAAATATAACGTTTGATAAATGGCATTCTCAAAGGTAACACTTTGTCAGCTTACACGTTCTTTCATTTTATTTAAAGAAGCCCACAGAAATCCCAATTGCAAATTATTTTACTTGCTGGGTATAGCCCAGAAGTCATTTTAACAGTGTGAAGCGAGTTAGTCATCTCTAGTCGATACAGCTTTTTTAATTAACGGGCAAAGCGGTCTTTTAAGAATTACTGACCCAATAAGCGCGACTGCCGAGAGAGCCGCTATTTGCTGATCGCCGCCAGCATTCCTGGTGCCGCACAATGGCACAGCCCTCGCCCCACCAGGATTACTGCCGAAAAGACAGAGCGCGGCCCTAGCTGGCTGCATTAAGGTGCAAATGTTCCCACTTTTAATCCTCTTTTATCGAGAGAGAGAGGATTAGCGGTTATGCTGGACTACCACAGAAAAACATAATGGAAGCGTGTTTTACCGAGGGAGCCAAGCGAGAGGGTGGCAACGTGACACACCACGGCCTCGGCTAGACCAAGACTCGGAGGTGTGAAGTGTCACCATAACATCCAGCATTTCCGAGGTCCGCTGTCTTCAACCTTGGCTAGATGGATCACCGTAAGGACTTGGCCCTCACATAGCATTCGTTCAACCGGATTAGCATACGGTAAAGGCAGACAACACAGCCCTAACCACGTTTAATTATCTAACTTCCACCCTAAAATGGCCAGCCTGGCCCACCCGTCGTTGATAGTTCCTGTTAATGACGCCATCTTCAGGGAGATGCTTAATACGGTCTGGTTGATGCTAAACCCAGAATGAGTTACACCAGTATGACTGTAGCTGGTTTTAGGAGAGGTGGGGCCACCTCAGCTGGATGAGGAATCACAGAATCACACAGAATCACAGAATGTTGAGGGTTGGCAGGGACCTCTGGAGATCATCTGGTCCAATCCCCCTGCCAGAGCAGGTCCACCTACAGCAGGGGGCACAGGATGGCGTCCAGGCAGGTTGGGAATGTCTCCAGAGTCAGAGACTCCACCACCTCTCTGGGCAGCCTGTGCCAGGGCTCTGCCCCCCTCAAAGGAAAGAAGTTCCTCCTCGTGTGCAGATGGAACTTCCCATGGTCAAGTTTGTGCCTGTCACCTCTTGTCCGTCACTGGCCACCACTGAGAAAAGACTGGCCCCCTCCTCCAGGCACCCTCCCTTTAAGGATTTGTAAGCATTGATGAGATCCCCCCTCAGTCTGCTCTTCTCCAGACTAAAAAGCCCCAACTCCCTCAGCCTTTCCTCGTAAGAAAGATGTTCCAGCCCTGTCATGATCTTCGTTGCCCTTCGCAGTCCCCTCTCCAGCAGTTCCCTGTCCTTCTTAAACTGGGGAACCCAGAAGGGTACTCCAGGGTATTCCACCTGTGTGCGCAGAAGGTCCCAGGCAACGGACTAAGCCGTGGTGAGTTGTCCCAGACCACAAAAAATTAAAAAAAGCCTCTCTCCTCTTGCAGTTTAATACTTTTACCCTTTCCATTAATTTCCTTTCCGATCCTAGGATACATAGTGAGCAAACAAAAACATTAGGAACCCACCCCATTCTGTCTTAAAAAAAATAAATTGAATCCTGTAGGGAAAACACACACTACGATAACATTTCTTTTCAAGATTTTATTCTACTTAAGTTTGGTGATTTTTCTTCCTACACCCATTTAAGAGGAAGGGCCGTGCATTCACAGGTCTGCACGCAGCCTCTGATGTCGAACACCGTATCTGAATTCACACCAGGAAGAATTTGGGGATTCTCTTCCAGGATCACAAAACCGGGCACCTTGGGTTACCCTGCGGTGTCCTTTAGGGCGTCTGAGGTGACAGAGTACAGCGAGGCTTGGTTCAGTGCCAGTAAAAAGTGGGATACCTCCTCCCCTTAGCACCTGGAACTGGGAAAAAGGAAAGGACGGGTTCCCTCCCAACGGCTTCCTGAGGTTCAAGGACACATCTGTTTGCCTGCCCCGCAGAATAGCACGGATGAGGAGGAAAAACTCCCCAGCAAAACCACTGGAAACTGATGAGCACAGACCCTGACGAGGGAACCTCTGTAAGCCAAGCACTTGGCGTGCGAGAAAACCCAGAGTGCATTAGATTTGCAGCTGCGTACCGTGCAGGATTAAGATTTGGGTTTTCTGGGGAAAAAAAAAGTGCATCTACAGCTCAACTAGATCAAAGAGATTTGTCTGCGAGTTATTTAAGTCTTAAGTACCTGCACGCTGGATTTAAATGCCGGTTCAAACATTTTTCTCCCTCGCGTTGGCAAGGAGCCTGTTAAGCAGGCCACCGCGCGCTCCAAGCCTCCTGCTCCGTACTCAGCTGTCTTCCACGCAGGGAAAACCCAACGCTCAAGACCCAAACCACTCGTTAAAAGATGAAGAAGGATTACAGCAATCACAGGCACACGAGTACATCCGCTAATACTCCTGTTACCAAGCACAGTTATTCCCTTCCGTCGCAGTTTGAGAAGGAGCACAGGTCACTAGGGCTTACAGGAGTTACTACGTCACCAGAATCTCTGACTTCCCACGCACGTGGAGAACATCCGAGTCGGAGCCACCAGAGTTTGCCAGTCCCGACCCACTTGAAGTCAGTGCTCAAGTGGGGCTTTTCCTGCTTTGGATGCACCACGCGGTATGCAAATCCCACGGGAATTCAAAGTTCTCGGAGTTCCCGCAACGCACAGCCATGTATTTGAAAATACACGATCGTACACTGAAAACGGACCACGAATTTTTACGCGCCTCTACATTTTGTACTTTAGATGTCTTTCGCATCTCTTCACCGCCACCTCCATCTACATATGCTTCTCATTATCGGGGTTTAAGTATTACAGCTATCGCACCATTTCCTTCTCCAGCAAGAGACCCAATTTACCGATTTACCTGCCAACTGCCATGAATAATCATGATGCGGAAATAAGCAGCCTGAAAAAAAAACCCCACCTCGCAACCCACAGCAACTCTGAGAAGAGTTTCGAATCAGCTAGCTCTTTCTAGGGAGGAAAGGGAGCAGCACTATTTGAAGTCACTTCTCTTTCAAAAGAGAAACCAGGAGTTACAGGATCTTCTTTGTGCCCAAGAAAGCGGCTGCAGAAGCAGCAGCAGGAGACTCTACTGGCTGATGCCAAAAATAAACTTATGGGGAAGAGAACTAATTTGTGCACCATTCCTCTGTAGAGGATGTCGCAAGGTAAATAAAGCCTGGAGACTCTGGGGGCGTGGTCTTGCAAGTATTTTTGACCCAGACTATGGGGAAGTTTTCCAAGCCTGGAAGTCATCCCCCATTTGATTACTTTAATTAGATGGTTATGTAATAAACAGTGGGAGGGACTCAGTTTCTTTTGGATCGCGTTTCTTGATCTCACTGGTTACAAGCAAGAAGCATGCTCGATAAATGAAAAATGTGCCTTTATGTTTTTCTGCTCGTGTATCTCAAGTCAGGTGAATTTTGGAACAGTACTGAAAAAGTTGAGTTACCCTCCCAGTCGCTATCAGTCTGCGGCATCTGAGCAATCCATTTATTATTTATAGGCAATACAGACAGCACACAGAGCAAACGGATAAAATAATTCACACATCTGCCTTACGCGCAGCCTCACAGAGGCAGAAAGTAATCAACACCCAACAAAAACGATGCCAGCGAGGAAGCAGAGGCTCAGAGCCTAGCACCAAGAGCAGAATGCACCTCACTGCGTTCCATACTGAGGAGCCACCTGCTTTCATCCTCCAGCACAAAAACCCACCAAAAACAGTCCGGTTCCTAAGAAAGGGTCAAAAACAGGATGAAAAAAAGACTCTGGACTTCCCAATCCTATAGATCCAATGCTCAGATGGAACACACCTTCCATCCAAAGCGTTCCAAGGGTCTTTGCACAGCTACATCTTTCTTATAGGAGGGGAAAAAAAACCCAAAAAACCACGGTATTTCATTGACATCAAAACGTCAAGGCGCATCAGGACGCCTATCACTCTCCTACATCCTCCACCAAATATAGCCTCCACCTCCCCATTTTCTCTCTGTCAATAGAAGGGACTCCCCCTTGGAGTTTGGCAGGCGATTCATCCACAACAAAACCAGACCAGCCTCAGACGGAAATCCTTGCCACGGAGCCAAACGCATCAGGCGAGCTCCAAAACAACGTGGGCACGCAGCCTCTCCCAGCTCCCCTCTTACTAATGCTCCTGCTGGGAACACAAGGTCTGGTCCTAGTTATAAACTGTGCTATTCCCAAAAGAATAACGGGCTCTGAGGTTTCTTAGCGGGTGGTGCCATCATACTGGGACAAACGACTCCAGCCAACCCTCCCAAGGGACCTGTCCAACTGGCAACTAGTTCAGCCCCACTAATTTTTGGGAAAAAGCAGTAGCAGCACAGCCACAATTAGCAAGATGCCGCAAATCTTGAACCCCGGTGCAATTGCTGCAGATGGATACGAAATAGACCCAAATTCTCCCCAAAGCAGGATGGTGTCTGGATGGTGCAGGTTTAGCCTGGACAGGTGAGAGGTTCCTGCCACCCACAGCACAAAGCCCTGGCAGCCTGCAGGATTCCGGATGTCCAAACCTTTCTCCACATTCCACCAGCCTTTATGTTAGAAAACGGCTGGGAGTTTCTGGTGGAAGCTGAAGTTTCAGGTGGAATAAAAGAGAAGACACTAGTAAAGCCCGGCATTTTACAGTTTGCAATAGTTGAAAACCAGGGGGGTTTGCTAGGAAACGTTCACCTGGTCTAGGTTCACACACAAAACGAGCTGATGAAGAGCTCGTTCGCAAGAGCTGACACACAAATTCACTCACCAAAGCAAGCGATGAGCAGATTGGGGCAGGGGCGCATGTGAGAAACCTTTAAACTGACCCTCTCACAAACAACTGCATTCAAAACTGGAAGAGGATGGATTACCTTTAAACACAGACAAACATTGCCCCAGCGCCCAGAGATCGTGCCAGAGACTACGTGCCACTTGACTCCTTCATCTGGAGGGTCCTCAGTAGTTCAGGAGACTTTCAGCAGGACGAGCCTTACTGAAGATCCAGAAGAGCACGATAACCAGCAACAGAGCTCTGAATCTGGTGTGAAAACTAAACTGGAATAAGTGGAAACTTTTAGCCTTAATTTTGATTTACAATTGGCTATAGCCAGGCCTAATTTTAGACAAGCATGCTTAACAAATGGCTATGTATCAAAGCGCTAATGAAGTTCATTAGAGCGCCGCATGAGTCACAACAAGTATCTGCTTCAAGCGCCACCTCAGCACCATTTTCCATCCGTCTACTACTACAACTACTACATAGTAAAAATAAGATCCCCACCATGCAGCGTAGTAAAGTATTTAAAAAGACCAAGGGGTGTATTTTAAATTATTTTATTAAATAACTCAAGCACTGGGTACTCAGCAATACAAAAATATTAACTGTATTTTTTTCCCTACAGATCTACTTCAGAAAGAACAGCAAGACAGATAAAAGTCCAAGGCTAAATTTTACAGTATTTTTTGCCTTGAAAATCATCAACACAAACCGATTCCTACCGACAGCACGCAACATTACTATGTATAAAAGTCTGTATTAAAATTTTCTTGGTAAAAGGGATACAGGAGCATAGCAAGAGTCACTGCACTCTGCTTCCTTCCTAGAGGATACTTTTCCAGTTCATAGGAGGCTAAGGCAAAAAAAAATGGTAATTCCCAAAGCCTTCAAGAAACTGAGAAGCGGCATGGAAATCTCCCTCAGCTGTTAAGTGAAGAACAGGAGGAAGCAGTAATGGAAATATTCCCAGAGCATGGACACGGACACAGCAGCAGGAGTTTGACATGACATAGCCTAGAAGCGAGATTCACAATAAAGGCGGCCCCAGTGCTCCCAACCTGGGCTCCTGCAGTCATTTGTGGTTCTTTATTTTCATTTACGAGGCTGAAATCTTCCAGGCTTGAGCTTGCCAGGAGTGAAACTGGCCGGTTTAAAGTCTAAGAAAAGCTGATTCAGGCTCCTGAGCGACAGGAAAATTATGAAATTCCAACACTCGAAGCAGTCCTCACGCCAAAACACCTGCAGCCTGGAAGCTGACATCTGTGCAGCCGACCAGTCGTGGGGGCTTTTGTCCAGGAAAGTTGAGACAATTAACTGAAGTGCAATATTACAGCGCGTAGAACCTCTGCGTGGCCAACCTTGCTCCTAAGCAAAGTGGCCTTTGCTCACCGTAGCTTGATCCTCTCTGAACAAGTTCATGTCACGCGTTTTCCCCATGGAGCTGTAGAGAAGGGCAACCTCTGACTGACAGGGCACCCACTAAGGGCTCTCGCTGGTATAGCTGGTTTTTGCCAGGAAGAATTTTTACTTGTGGGGGTGCGGATATTTCGCCTCCTAGCACACCGAGCGGCACAGCTGGGATGGCACAATCCACATCCCCAACGTAAACTTGCGCCAGGGTAACTCACCCGCTCGTTACACAGAGCACGGCCAGGCCAAGTTACAGCCAAAAGAGCATCCGTGCAGCACGGCAGGTAGGAAACGCGTTAACAGGGTCCGCGGAAAGATTTCGATGCAACGAAAAGGCAGCGCTTTCACCACTCCCCACCAAAAATCATACTGCCTACACACGCGTCAACACTGGCTCCATCCCAGCTGCCAACAAACGCCTCTTTACAAGACCCGCGCTTCATTCCACCTATATAACATGAACGTACGTCGGGCCACACACTTCGTAAAGCGCAAATGCTATTGCGGTACGTGAAATTGAAAAAAACTGCATAAAACACGTACTGGAGGAGGCAGAGGGTTCCCCAGCTCGCTGTATTTATGGCACATGCGTAAAAGCCTGTGCCTTGTTTCATCGCGAAGCCTGTACATAAATGACCCGAGACTTCCGAAAAACTGCGATACAATAAAACACAATAAAAATCAACTGCGATACTCTATAAAATAGTAAACACACGTAGAAAAATCACATGAGGATATGAGATTATTTAATTAAATGCTACACTATAACACTCATCCACGATGGACAAGATTAAAACCCTGAGAAAAGAGTTAATATAATCCTCACCTTTCCACAGTTACCATCATCATATACTTCCTCTTTCCCGCCCCCAATGAAAAAAAAATTATTGCTCCTGTTTTTACCATAGGCCTGAAAATCAAAATTAAAAAGATGAACGATTTCTCTCTCATCTCTCTCCCCACCATGCAGGCATTCAAAGTTCGATATAACAGGTTTTAAAAATGAGCAACTGTGATGCAGATGAATCAGAAGACAAGGTAACGCTGCTAATAAAGTAAGGACGAACACAAGTTGCCGTGATGTCACAAACGAAACTCTGAAAAATAACGACTGCGCGCAGCCACCACAACACCGAAAATACCCTCGAAGTGTCCAGGCCACGGGAAGAGGGTCTAAAACTGTGCCTGGACAGCAACAAGGCTAACGCATTAGAGACAAAAACCAGAACAGCAATGGCCTTCCCAAGATAAAAATCCTGAATTCTGGAAATAACGAAGACAGTTCCAGCAGAGGGAGGAAAAAAAAATAAAGCAGAGATCCGAATCTTGAAGAGGTGCACAGAAAACATCTCCCCACGCTACGGAAATTATCTGTAGCTGCAAGAAAGCCAAGAGACTCAGTAACCCCATGCGTATGAAGACTTTTGAGCCGAATATTTCTGCCCTGTAATTATTATTTACACTAACAAGGTCCTGAGCACCTCAGTCACGAACCAGGTCTCTCCCGAGCCAGATGTTGTATAACCCAAGAACAAAGAGACCCGACTTATACCCCCTTTTGGGCATATTAGAAGG
>VZSF01010989.1:76671-131135 GCA_013398295.1 Chionis minor
GTGTAGAGACGGGGGATACCGGCGCCATGTTGGGGAGGTCGCGGCGCCTCTCCCCCGCGGGGAGCGGAGGGGGCGAAGGGGTGTCGCCGCCATCTTGGGGAGGTCGAGGCCCATCTTCCCCCCCCCACCCCCCACCCGGGAGGTGCGAAGGGGCTTCGGGCGGGAGAGCCCTGAGGGGACGCGGGGCCGGGCAGAGGGACCCGGCCTGGGCTGGGCGGGCTGCGGTCCCAATGGCGTTTTTGTGTGGAAAAAGTCCATTTAAAACCATCCCAGCCTGGGCTGTGCCGAACCAGCCGCCTCAGCCAAGCGGGCTGCAGTAGCAGTCGCGTTTTTTTCTGTGGAAAAACATCATTTAAAACCATCCCAGCCTGGGCTGCACCAAACCTGCCGCCTCAGCCAAGCGGGCTGCAGTGGCATTTGTGGTTTTTTCTGTGGAAAAACTCCATTTAAAACCATCCCGGCCTGGGCTGCACCAAACCTGCCGCCTCAGCCAAGCGGGCTGCAGTGGCATTTGTGGTTTTTTCTGTGGAAAAACTCCATTTAAAACCATCCCGGCCCGGGCTGCGCCAAACCTGCCGCCTCAGCCAAGCAGGCTGCAGTAGCAGTCGCATTTTTTTCTGTGGAAAAAGTCCATTTAAAACCATCCCAGCCTGGGCTGTGCCGAACCTGCCACCTCAGCCAAGTGGGCTGCAGTGGCAGTTTTGTTTTTTTCTATGGAAAAAGTCCATTTAAAACCATCCCAGCCTGGGCTGCGCTGGACCTGGCGCCTCAGCCAAGCGGGCTGCGGTCCCAAGTGTGTTTTTCTGTGGAAAAAGCCCGGTTTAAAGCCATCCCAGCCTGCTGCTGGGCCACGGCTTTCCCGCCTGCACACCGCTGCGTTTTGGTGGTAGGAGAAACAGCTGCCCCGGTGGTTTTGGGGATCGGAGAAACCGTATTGCTGAGCTAATCTGGGGTTAAAAAAAAAAAATAAAAATCAAAATAACACGTTGGGAGGCTGGCGGGGTGTGCGAGAGGCCATCTGTTTGTAGCTGTAAATCTTTGCCTGCTCCCGGCGAGGGCCGCCGGCTCCAAGCAGCTGTGGCTCCTGCGGTGGAGCTGCTCCGAAACGCGGCCTGGGCTCGCGCCAAGGTGTCCCTTCTGCGCCTGAGAAAATGGGGATAAGACCGTTAGCAGACTGACCGCCTGCTTTTTGCCCTGAATACAAACATAGTCCACAAAGCCTCCCATTTCCGCTGTGTCTATTGATGAACTGAACTCAGCTTTAGCCCCGCTAATTATACTTCCCGTTATATGCAAGATAATAATTTCTTGTATTGTTGTCTTCGGGCTCAGAGACGTTTATTAGAATTGTGGCCTTGTTCTGGGGGAAGATCTTCATGTTTGAAGGGTGTCACTGTCCCCAAGCAGCCTGGCGTTTCAGTAGGAAGCTGAAATATAAAGGAGGAGGATTTAAAACGCAGAGGGGAAAAGGGAGATGAGGGAAATCATAAAAATCGATATAAATCTGTGTTTTTTATGAGGGAGTCTCAAGATGGGACTTGACATCTGATGCGCTGAGGCTGTCAAATTTAAGATGGTTTCCCCACACCTTAAAAATGACATGGAAAATACAATGAGAACAGGTACTAGGAGAAAAATTAACAGAAGCTTGGTTAAGAGCAGCCTGGAAAGCAAAATACTGTCAGTAATATTCCTTCATTAAGGATTTTATGTATTTATTTTGCACTCTGTGCTAAAGATCTGGCGGATCAAAAATTTAGTAATCATGATTTTATTTTTGTTGGTATAAAATATACATAATTTGTTTCATTTCAGGACATCAGTCTACCATCTGTGCTTAGTAGAAACTTCCATGGGTATGTCGGTGTACTAAAAATGGTAAAATTTTTGTCTTTGTACTGATATCCACTGCTGGGATTTACAAGTTCCCTTGAAGCATGCAGTACCAGTCCCTGGAAAAGTGGATGCATCTTGCACGTGTGCCAGCTCACAGCACTCTGCAAATTTACTGATAGTCAGGCAAATACAGAAAATAGAGAAATAATTTAATCTGACAGGTGGAATGAAATACAGCCATCAATGTTTTCTATTTACAGAAAGAATAAAGCAATAGTAGCTGACTTCTTAGAGCAGGAAGTGGTGACTGCACTATGCCCATCTGAAGGTGCAAGAGATACGGGAAGCATGGCATGGAAGACAAACGTGCCTCATCTGCAGAGCCATCCGAGGCAATTGGCATGCGCGTCAGGTCAGCTCAGGATCATCTGTCCACTCTGCAGAGTCACACTCCAGTTGTCGCTTCCACAGCGCCCCTGCATTTTTTTTGGGATCTTTGCTACCACATACGCGTTCTTGCTGCGTGTGCTGGGGAAAGCAACGCCTCTGCTTTTCATGTGAATGTCATCTCAGCCTGTAGACTCAATCGCTCTGAGTTTTGGAAGCTCTGGATTTCTGTTGTTGGCCTCCTGTAGGTAGGAAATGTGGATCCGGGCCAAATGATGACTTACGCCGGTTGCTGAGATGAATGTAACTTTTGCTGCAGAGCAGTAAAGGTGTTTTGGCTGGGGCTTGCTGCTCCGTGAAGACGGGGGAGTGCCTTGCCAACGCAGGCAGACATGGAAGCAGCTGATGCCGACCGTAACAGCAGTGGAATTCCCTTGTGCTAATCAGCAGTTTTGGAGCAGGGCCACAAGCACTGAGACCTGGGACCGTGCCACCTGACAGGGCTGGTATAACCCATGGTGACCCAGGATCTCCACAGGAGGAAGGTCACTTCCTGGTACATCACGAGAAGGTAGATTTAGGTGATCCTCCAAGAAAATGTCATAATGGTAGGTTATGATAATACTGGAAGAGCTTTGGGACGCTCTGGAGTCTCCCCTGTTGGAGGTTTTAAGAACAGGTTAGACAAAATACCGCTCAGGAATGCTGTAGGTAGAGTTGCTCCTGCCTCAGGGAGAGGGATGGATGACATGATGTCTCGGGGTCCCATCCAGGTGCATATTTTCAAGGCCACATGTTGCTAATGGGTTTGGAATGGGCAGAGCAACCCATGGGCTTGTGAAAGTGCAGATTTATGAGTCAGTGGCTGTTAAGTGCTGGGACTGTGGCTGGCATATGGGCTCGTTCCTTCTCCACCCCTCTCAAAATGCTTTTAGTTGTGTGAAGAGAAGAGTGCGCACAGGACCAAAGCGCCTTGACGGGGAAAGCATAAACATTCATTTGGGATGTACCAGGAAGGTCCTCTAGAGAGGCAACATTTTCCAGTATGCACAAACTAACTAAGCATCAGCACTTGTCTCCCCAGGTTCTCGTGGAGATCCAGACCGTGCTGTGTCATAGATCCATAATCCTACGTGAAAAGGGTTGGGAAGAGACTAATTGCGAGTATAAATGTACATTTGGCCAGCAGAAGGGTAGGGAACCTGGCTTGCACACCCATGGGAATGCCAAGGGCTGGTTAGGACATGCCATATCCAGCGTTCAGGGAATTACGGGGGAGGAACAATGACGAACAGTGGGGAAAGGGAGCTCTGGTGACAAGGCAGGGCCAGAAAGGTTTACCTGTCCGCATCCTGGGTCTGGGAGGAGAAAACGTGGAAAGAACAATGTGAGGACAATGTTACGAAGTTACCAGCTGGATATGTGGGCTCAGGTGCCACGAGGCCGTGGGAGAGAGGTCAGAAGACTGTGTACAGGCTGTTTTAGCAGATCACCTTGTCTTTAGTTGGTGACTTCAGGGACAGAACAAAAACCAGCTGAGTAACAAGGAAGGATTGCCTGGGAAAAGATGCCCAGGAAAGCGTAAGGGGACTGGGAGTGCCTGGGTCAATTATCTGGCGCTGCTTTGTAGCATGGGTAGGTTCTTACCAGCAGTGCAAGTGGCTTTTGGGCTTTGGCCAACAGCCTCAGACAGGTCCAGCCTGGAAGTGCCACCAGCCTTGGGTCACAAATATTGTGTGTTTTCAAGTGCAATGGTAGGGTCTGCGTGCAAATAAGAGCCCTAGGTCAGTCTCCAGTGAAGACTTGACTTCTCTGGGAGTGTGGCTGTGTTACAATCAGAAGGTTTGCAAGTAGGAAAAAATACTATTGACTTTTAGGGACCACAAACAGAGATGATGTTTTCATAAGGGGATGAGACACGTGCCCTTGGTGGCGTTTTTGGCACATCTCATCGACCAGGTCAATCCAACTCGTCGTTCCTGTCAGCTAAGCCAATGTGGGCAGGAGGGAGCTTTCTCCAAAAAGTGTTCCAGAGACACAAGTGTAGCGTTAGGACTTCCTGAGCACACCAACCCTTGCTTATTTTATGTCAACAGACATTACAACAAACAAGAATCTGTTGCCTTCCTGGGTTTATATGGGAAGGCCGATCCCTGGCGTGCTGGAGGTGTAGGAGCTGCACGTGGTCGCGCAGTGGAAGATGTGTAGCTGGCAGCAATTCTCTTCAGGGTCTGCTTGCCACAAAACGTCCTACCTGCCTCAGAGTTAAAACATCTGCTGCCTCTTGGCACTTCTTGGCTGCTTTGGCTGATGGAAGAGGTGGAATCCCAGCTGCTTGTCATCTTGTATCATCAGGGGAGAAAAAGTGGATGGGTCTTTTTTTTCTTTCATATGGAGTTTTTATTCTCATCTTAAGTGCAGAGAAAAGTAACTGATTCACCCACTGTGCTGTAAACAAAACACCCTGTTGATTTAACAGAGCTAACCGGGCAGTTTTTAAACATCCAGGGTGCAGACTGAAGGGTGGAAGACTACAGACACCGCTGCTTGGCCCTTTCCTTCCCTCCCTCTTTTTCAGAAATAAAAAAAAAAATAAAATTGCATCCATTTCTTTCCTTTAATGTGAGTCTTTGCAACAGTGATTGTTCGGTAATGTGCAATAAACCAGATTTGCACGGTTCATAAAGAGCTGGGCTGGTTTTCATTACTCCGGGGAGAATGTTGATGGTGCAGTGAGTTTGTAAAAAGTAGCCTTGATTGGGCTCTGGCTGCCCCAGCTAATCGGGAGCCAGGTCAGACCAAAGCAGAGTCACAGTTTTGGGAGGATTCCTGTGATAAAAAGCTCTGTTACAGTTTGTGTAGTCACCAAAATCGACACGGGTGCAGTCGTTCTGGAGAGCTGCCGCTGGTAGGATAGTGGATTCCTGCAGCATTTCCCAGAGCCTGGCAGGACTCTGCAAACAGATATTCCATGTGAATATCCCCTCTCTTCAATTTAGATCCTTCCACCTAGTTCTCCACCTGTGTGGACGCTCCTTAGATATTTGCAGCTTGTTTTCACTCCTGCACAAACACAGTTTGGTGAAGTTCTGCATACACTGATCTTGCCAGTTTTCTGCGCAGAGTATGAGGAGCATCTAAAGTTGTCCAGTGTGGGACAGTGAAGCAGCTGAAAATAATGTATAATTAGCTTTGCCAGGTATTAGAGAGAAAAGGAGGCATTTTCCCATAGAATTCCAGTTCTCCACTCTTATTTAATACATTCCATCTCTTTCCCAGATTGCCAGTACCTCCGTGAAAAAGACACGTCCAGAGCTTTTTTTTTCTCAGCGTCATGAGACCCATCTCAAGACCAGAGTTTCCAGTATGGCCTCGCTGGGCGGTGATGCAGAACGTGCCCTTTTTCATAGCTCTTTGGCCTCACCACCCAGAGCCAGCTCCCGCTCGTTATTGCGCCAGTGAAACACCCTAGTGTGGAAAGCAATCAGGCAGTCAACAGTTAATTTCAAGGTTTGTTTTCTTGGACAGCGATAAATTATTTTAGGGCTTTGCTGCCTATTTTGAAGTTTTGTTTTGGATACTCACTTGGACCAGCAGTGCTCCGGGGCAGCCTTGAAGGCTCAAAACATTTCCCTTAGGAGCAGGGAGGGTTACAGCAAAGGGGGAATCTGCTCTGGAGACCTTGATTCTCTCAGCAGCAGGGAGAAAGATTGCATGGTGTGAAGATCTAGAAGGTACCCGAGATGGGGGCTGAGAGCCTTGTTTTGGCGTATGATTATACAATAAAATAGAGTCTGAATGCGCAGCAATGCAAGCGATACATGACGTGTCTCGGGGACAGCAGCTTTACTTGCGGTTCCTCTTCTGCAGCAACCAGTAACCAAAAGCAGTTTGGCTTTTGGGCTTGTCCCGCAGCAGCCGGCTTCTTTGCTGCTTCTCATAACTGGGAATGAATTGTTTCTGTCCTGCCAGTACCCAGAGTATTTAGAAATAAAAGACGGCAGTGCTGGATGAGTGCCATGCTCTCATCCCTGCGAAAGAGCAGTAACAGTAGCAACTACTGAGAGAGAATGGCACATAAGAGCCCACTTAGGCTATTATGCAGAGCTTTTCAGTGCCCATTGCAGTGTTCCTTGCAGCTAAGCACCAAACTCCAGTAGGTGTTTATGGCAAAAACAGTTAACAGGAGACAAAGATAGGACTTGGAAGAAGGAAGGAACGAGCTGGGAACTCCTTGGCAGGAAGGCTTTCCTCTCCCATCCCCGTTTTTTGCCTGAAGCTTATTTTCAAACACACTGGTGAAGAAGGTTTTTTTTGTTTGATTTTTTTTGGGGGTTTTGTTTTGTTTTGTTTTAATCACTTTTTAGGACAGGGCTAGCCTGCTTGTGACTCAAGTATCTAATTTCCGTGCCGAGGCTTGTCCTGCACTGTGCTGCTGCTGGAGCACCTGGTAATCCCAGTCCTCAGTTGTGGGACAGAGCTGGCAGGGGTGGCTGTGGCCAGCGCTGCTCCCACGAGCTGGCCCCAGGGCGACACCTCCTTAGACCAGCTGCCGTCTTCCTTACGTGGACTGTAGTGTACAGCGCTTCCAAATAACACGCTGCTGTGACGCCTTTTGTACAGGGCTGCACGTCTGCCCATCGTGAGGTACTTCTTCAGGTCCAATCTGCTTTTCTTAGGGAAATAAATTCCCCAAGCAGTCACTGAAGACTGATTACACCGAGCTGGATATTTATAATTTGCTTTTCTTCATTACTCAAGGCAATTTCGCCTAAACTGTGTAACAGGCAAGGCAGTTTTCCCCTGGCTGGGCCAGCCGTCTGAATGCAATTACACTTGGCTATTATTAGCGAGAGTGAGCAGGGCTGAGTTTACAACTGTGCAGGAGTGATAAGCTCGAGATGACGGTGCTTCCTCTCCGAGGAGCTGTCTAGCTCCACTCCACTCCTCTGCCTCTGAGGCACCACCGTGCTGAAGTCAGGAGGAATTTTTGTTCTCTGAACAGGGATGCCCGAAAGGCGCAGGCCAGGTGGTTTGCTTTGAACAGAAGATGAGGGAGAATATCCGACACAATTTTACCCTCGTCATCCAAGACACTAGTCAGAGACGTTCTCAACATTTCTGATACCCCTTTTTAATGGGCCTTTAGCCCAGATTCCTCAGGACCCCCAAGCCATGGCCATATTGGTTTCCCTGGACTCATCACTTTTTGAAGAACGTAGATTTCTGTATCCACACTGAATTTGAATTTGCTTTTTCAGTAAAATCCTATATATCACAGAGAGTGGGATAGATCCCACTAGATGTTTCTGTACCTAAACAAGACACCCGGGGCTGCTTTAAGCATCTGTGTACATTTAATCAGAGGAATCACATCCTGGACTGCTCTTAGTATATCACAGAATTCCAGAATCCCTGGGATTGACAGGGACCTCTGGAGATCATCTAGTCCAACCCCCTGCCAGAGCAGGGCCACCTACAGCAGGTGGCACAGGATGGCGTCCAGGCGGGTTGGGAATGTCTCCAGAGTCAGAGACTCCACCACCTCTCTGGGCAGCCTCTGCCAGGGCTCTGCCACCCTCCAAGGAAAGAAGTTCCTCCTCAAATCTTTGGATCTATGAATCTAGACGATTAATCCAGGCACTGATGCAGACATTTAGATTTAGGGGAGATTAATCCCATGAGTCTCAGTTTTATGACTCTCGTGTAGCAACATGTGAGAAGAAAAGCTGGGTGTCAGAGGTGTTAATTGTTACCTTGTGCTGATGACACAGTAGCATTGTGAAGCACAGGGGGGAAAGGAAGAAGAATAACAGGTTCAAGAAATGTAACATAGGAATGAAAGGCTGAAAATAGGGTACTTTCTTACCCTAAAGAACTGAAAGGAAGGAATTTTAGGAGAAAGGAGACAGAACGACACTCACTCCATTGTAAAGACAGTGATGAACAGTGGGTTATGAGTATTGCTCAGGACTAGCACAGCTTTGCCCCGTCCGTGTGGGCATGGGAACAGTCCTGGAGCTGCCTGAGAGCTGAAGGACACTGGGACATTTGGAGAGACACTGAGAAGCTCACCAGAGACACCCGCAGGAGGTCGCTAGTCTGAAATCTCACAAACTGTTAAAACTACTTTGATCTCCTCTTCCAAGTAAGCTTACGATGCCAGGTCGTGAAGAACTTTTAAGACCTGCCAAGGCATTGTGACAGCCCCTAACTGGGGTTCGAGGCAAGAAAAGCAAAGTATCAACTGCCAGTGTAAGAGCTCAAAACGTGTCTCATTCTGCGGTCTGCGTTCTGGTGATGGCAACAAAAATGATGCCAGCCACATGCATAAGACAATGGAAAAGGATGAGGAATCAATAAAAGCATGTACGCATCTAAGAAAACAGAGCTACTCCTTGGACCGTTCCCAAAAGCAAGCTATAATTATCAGGTACTCCTGAAATATTATCTCTATTTTCAGAAAGTGCCAGGCTTCCTGGATAAAGTGTCTCAGGAGCCGAAACAACAGGTGACAGAAGAAGGACTCTTGCGTTAAAGGGTGCCGTTTCAGGCCGTACCATTTGAGATGAGTCGGGCACCGTGGCAAGCTCAGCGCTTATTACTGGAATGAGACAAAGAGCCACATGCTTAGAAAGCTCCAATGTGCCCCAACAGAAGATGCCTGTGGCACTAGGTCTGGGAGCCTCACCTTTAAATAATAAATAAAGCATTACTTACCTTGAAGAACTGAAGAACAAGGTGAGATTACAAAATTGAGATCAGTAGAGGAAGCAATGCTGTCAGTACCACTAGAAAAAGCAGTAATTTCCTAAGGGTTGGCATTTTCTTCCTTTCAGTTCCTCAAGCGTTGGTTTGTTGCCAATAAGCAGATTGCAAGTCACATCAGAGGCTTTAAACCAACCATAACTCTCCTCATGAAGCTCTCTTATGAAGCAAGTGATGGTGCAAGATAACTCTCTTCCCATAGAAAGGTCAAATTAAGAAAACTAGGAACGTGGCAGCATTCGTCTACATCACTTGTGATCCAACCTTCACTTCTACTGGCTTGGGGCTTGATAAAATCTGCTTACAAGCCAATCAAACCCTACAGACATGAAATAGATATTCTCAACAGGCCCGTCCCCTGGTGAAAAAAAATCCATTTTGCACATGCAAGGCATTCCCACTTGCTCCCCCCCCACCATCTCCAGTGACGGATACATTAAATCCAGGATGGAGAGCTCCCAGAATGGTCAAAAGCAAATGTCACAGAAATTCTCACCGTACATAAACATACTCCATTTTCAGGAAGGATGCTTAACCTACGTAACATTTTGAACTGCCATGAAAAGAAACGCGTAGAAGCCGTCACGGACAGCGTTTCGTGGAAACAAGAAGGCAGCCAGGTCATTCCTGCTATGCAGTGAGCAATCCAAGCAGGTGTAACCGTGTATTCAATATACAAAGTTCTACGTCGTGTACTGTGGTAGTACATCCGTCAGATGGGATGAGGATTTGGGGGCAGATTCATTCTACAAAGGCTTTTTTCAGATCAAGACAGATCAGAGGAGGCTTAGTAAATTTTTGCAGGAACCGAACTAATTTAAGGAATGAGCGGTTTGCCGTAAATGTGACAAAGAAACATCAGACCTTTTGGTCCAGAGGTGGCCACGCCTCCCATGCCTGTTTCCCATCTCCTTTTTATCCACGAGGAGATCCCAGCATGACTAGCTCGGGCAGAGACAGCTGTGCTAGAGGTCTGCAAAGCAAGGTGAGATGGCCCATGTTTGAAGTCTCTTTCAAGCGTGTTGACCATATCGCCAGTAAGAAAACTCGAGAAAACCCCAGCTGTAATAATTATTGTAACTAAGTGCTTAAGCAATACAACTTTGTCCTGGTTTGAGGTAAAACAGGACCAATTTTGTTCAGTAACTCTGCTTTCTAACTAGGCCTCTTCTAACTGCTAAAATTAGCAGCATATTGTGCAGAAAACTGCTCTTTCTCAGAGCGATAAGACCCATGTTTACAGCTGATGCCGAGGCACGGGATGCAGAGAGGCCCTGGCTTATCCTTATTGCTATAACGACCATAGGCAGACAACTTTTTCATTTGCCCCGTTGGAGGGTGGGAAGCGGAAAAGCACAGAGGGGTCCCACCTGTGGGGACGAGCAGACAGGACAGGGTACCCAAAATTGACCTACATCTGCATCGTGCTCGGGATAAAAGCTGAGGGATCAAAGGGGCAGCCCGGTTGCTCTGGCTCTTGCTTGGGCTCTGGCTCTTGTTCGGGCTCTGGCTCTTACTTGGGCTCTGGTTCTTCCTCAGGCTCTTGCTCTTGCTGGGGCTCTGGCTTTCCTTCTTCAACGGCCGGCGTCCGAGGAGGACTCCGTCAGTTCGTCTGACTTTGATACCGACCCGTGTGTGTTCTTGAATCCAGTTCCCTTCCGTTGCTGAGTCCAGTCTGGGACTTCCCCAGTGCCTGCTGGTGACGTGATTGTCATCCTGGGAGCTTGATACAGTTTTGTATAAATTCCATTATTTTCTTTTTGTTATTTTATTCTTTATATTTCATTAAAGTAGTTTAGTTCTTACTAAACTAGTCTCTCTTCTTCTCTCTCTCCTGCCAAGCAGGAGAGAGGGAACATCTGTCGCTCGGCTTGCTTGGGCCGATCCAGCCCAACCCATGACAAACTTTAATTCAAACATCAGTTTTGTAGCTTCTGGTTTAGCATCTCGGTATGCACGGAGAACTCTTCTCCAAGGCTGAGTATCTTCATACTTCACAGAACAGGCACTTCCCATTAAGTGATGTGGGAAAAACGCCTCCAAGAGATGCGTGACCTATTTGAATTGCCCTGAGAGAGAAAAAGATTTTCTGAAGTTAGACGTAATTTTCAACTTGCACTAAAGAGCATTACGTATTTTTGCTTTCTTCATGTAAGCTGTGTACTCCGGTCTACCCGCTAACACCGAAAAAGGGCTTCCTTTTAGACTGCAGGAGCACCTGTCCAGTCACTCACAGTTTCAGCTATTAAAAATACTCTTAACATTCAGCAGTAATTGCAGGTGAAATTTTAAAGCATTTGATTCAAGAATTTCCACCAAAAAGCAAACTGCTCCCTTCATGACATATAATCACAGCCATTCCAAGGAAGCTTTTGTAACCATGTGTTGCATTAAATATTTTCCTCATTTTTCTTAAACATTTCTCTCTTTTAATGCCAATTACAGCTAGAAGACAACTGGGAGAAATGCTGATACTAAGCCAGTCTTTTGCATAAAAAAGATTTCACACTCAGTTTACTTTAGCTCAGTCGTGAATAGATCAGAGCTTAGCGGTAAATTAGAAAAAATCCCTTTTGGTTAAATTTCTCCTGAAAAATAGCAATAACCTAGAAGGAAGACTGCAGACTTAGCAAACTGTATTTTATTTTAAAATAATGAAATATTTATTACCTTTAACAAAACTATGTGCTGCCTAAACCAAAAAAAGTGAAGGAAAAAGGTATTTTCTCCCCAAGAGTCTCTTATGACTAACCTGTGGTCTGAGGCTGTTGGGGTGGGAAGGCCCTGTGAGCTTCCTCTAAGGGGACATCAGAAGCATCTGCAAGAAGCAGAACTCCTGAATTCACTTAATTCACTTACCTCCAGAAAACTACCAGTAACTGGATAATTTTATCATAGAATCAGAGACTCATAGAATGATTAGAGTTGGAAGGAACCTTAAAAACCACGTAGTGCCATGGGCAGGGACAATTTCCACTAGACCAGGTTGCTCAAAGTCCCGTCCAACCTGGCCTTGAACATTTCCAGGAATATAAATATATAATATTTAATGTGACAAGACCATCCCAGAATCTGCAATGGAAGACCTCGATATTTGCAGGTGTCATGGTACCTAGACAGCACGTCTCCGAGAGCAACCATTTCTGTAAGTTCTAATCTTTTGTTCCTTCTTTTGTAAAATCACAAATCACCATCCCTGGAGGTATTTAAAAGACGGGTAGACGCGGTGCTGAGGGACATGGGTTAGGGGTGGTTTTGGCAGTGTAGGTTTATGGTTGGACTCGATGATCTTGAAGGTGTCTTCCAACCCGAGTGATTCTATGAAAACAATTGCCAAAAAAAAAAAATTATTTGTGCCTTTTTTTTTTTAACATAAACAGAAAGCTTGAAAGAGAGAGGTTTATAAAAAAGACAGTAAAATTGGATTCTTTTTGTTCCTGGAGGACATCTGAAATGGCAGTGGGGAACCAAGACAGTGAAAAATGAGTAAATGAGACAGGAGTTAACTCTATTTTATTTACTTCTCCTGACGCTGCTTAGTGACAAAATCTAACTGGCCTTTTGGATGAAAGTTTTTCTTTAAAAATTCGCCATATTAACCTCTTCATTATGGAGATACCACTGCTGAGGGAAAGAAGTCGGGGAATAACAGCCAGGGAATTTCTTAAAATGAGAAACGAGGCAAAAGGATACACGCCACTTCTCAAGCCTTTCCTGTGCACTGTAAAGATCCACAATTCTTTTCTTAATGTGAAAATAACGTGCTAGGAAATACCAGGCAATACAGAAACGCTGACTGAAGGGAAGAGTAAAGGAGAGAAGCTGCTCCCGTACAGTTTGAAATATTCTTTTACCTAATGTGATGAACGTTACCTTTTTTTAAATTTTATATATACATGTATGTGTATATATATAGCCATCACTCACATCGCGTAAGAGTCCTGTGACTCTCCCCTCTCCACCGCTGTGCCCCACCCACAAACATGCACATCAACATCCAGTGTATTTTTAACAGCGGGGTTTTGGTATACAACTTCCTACAGGAAACGTTAACCTCACGGACTCAAAGCGGCGCGCTGCGCCCAACGGCTCAGTGACAGCAAGACGAAGGAAGCCCTCAGCGTAAAAAATTGCAGCTCCCTGCAAAAGATGACACACATAACGCTGCAAAATTCCCTTGCGCTGTGCCCGTAAAGCCAAGGGCCTGTCCAGTTCCCCTTCAAAAGATTCTTTGTGGATTTGAGCAGAACAGGCTTCATTCATCAAAAACTCAGCTTGTAAGTTCTGCACCCCAACAGGCAGAAAAGCCCATCACGGAATCAAACTCTTTACAGGTTGCGATAAACCAGAAATATCCGCAAGTGCCATCCCGCAGCAGCGGAGGCTCCCTGCAAAGTCACGTCCGCTTGAACCAAACTTTCCCTTCGAAGTCGGCAGCGCAGCCAGCGGCACTCTTAAGCAATACACTCAAATAGGGAATCGCACCGTTTGAAGTCCAGACTTTTCTTTAGAGATGCCTGTTGGTCTTTTTAACCACCAGGGAACCTGAACAACATGCAAAATCGCAAGGGATCAAGGCGTGAGAGAGGTAAAAGGGAAAAAGGTGGAAAGAAAAGAAAAAAGCGTTCCATTTTTCGGTTTGGGGTGGTTGGAAGGGTTTTCTCACCTGTTGTCAAAGAAACGAAGGGCAACTTTTCAGATACACTAGAAAGCAGAGTCTTTGTCCTTTGCACTTCGCTGGTCACCATCTGGTGCGCTCAATTGCACCGTGCAGAAATCAGATTTATTTTTATTTTTTAAAGAGAAAACACATAATGATATTTGACTGTTTGTTCCAGTAATTTTTGCTGGAAAACTAAATACTAAAACTTTGCTTTGGAGTCTTTAAAACCATTGTAGCTCTGGTCGATCACATGTAAAAATGGCTTTGCTTACTTGTAACCGTCGTATGAGATGAGACCACTTGCCCGTCTTGCGTGGCGTGCTGCCTCCCCCGCTGGTCAGATAACAGCTGCTTCAGAGGAAACTGCACACGACGCTGCGATAGGTACTTAGAGAATAAGTTGCCCAGAAGGAAATTCCTTCCCTGAACACCTGCTCTGCGTGCAATTGCTGTTAAACTGGGTTCTTCATCTTGGCAGGAGATTGGAGGGCACCTCGACTTCTCCTGCAAACTGACCCTGGGACTGAAAGGGACAGTGACAGTGGGGCGCTGCCCCGTCATGTTAAGTAGTTCCTACCTGAGTGCTCAGAAATATCTGTCCCTTAAAGCTCTGTGTAGCAAATCTATTGCACAAAAAGGGAATGATTATTTTTTTAATAATTTTTTTTTTACAGTTTAGCTCAAGATGTTAAATAGAGGTCACAAGAGGTCTCTTGCTTTAGAACGCCGATACATGGAGGAAATAATTGCAAGTCTGTGCCATGACCAGAGACTTCCTGGTGGGTGATGGGGAAGCAAGAACATGAGTAAACGCTGAGGAAGACACATGGATGCACAAACTGGTAGAACAAACTGGTACTGCGAATCACATCTCTGATTCAGCAGAACGTGCCAACTGCAGACTAATTAGCAAAGAAACAGGATACCCACCATGATTTTCTTGCCATGTAGATGAAACAAATTCAGTGGAGTGGTGCAGTAGCCGACATAATGACAGTAGCTGGCCTACAAGCAGTGCCACAAAACTATGATTTTACCTGGTCAAGGCCTCTTCACAGAGGGAATATTTTAAGGTGGAGAAACAGCGCAAGGCTTTACAGGCCTATATCAGTTTGGGGCAATCACATGATAATTGACTGTTCTGTTATCCGTAACATAAAGTTACCTGGAAGTTGGAAAGGTGTTGCACCTCCTGCTGCAGTTAAGGCAATCAGAAATGACCTTGAAGCCGGCTTGCACCTCTGCCAGATCGGCACCGCAGATGTTCAGCCCTGAGAAACCAACTGCAATTCTGATGTGATACTTCCTGTGCACGGCACAGTGCTGCTTGGTGTAGAGAGCGGTCTTGCACCGCTCACAGTCCCTCGGGTATCCTAGAGAACTGAGACACCTCCCCTTATAGTAGCTCTAGCCCATTGCGCATTCTCTTTTCCCAACTCTTTCTCCAAGATTCCAGCCCTTTTGTATTCTCGCCACAGCCTGCATCAGTTCAGGACGCATCCGCGCCCCTCCCAGTCACTCCACTGCATCCTTCCAGTCGGTGTAAGAATCTGGGAGAGACGTACAGCTTCGCCTGACATGCTGCTTCACAATTTACCATGGGCTGCGTTAGACACACTTGGAGGAAACGGAGCGAAAAAACTGTGAACCATAACACAAAGTTTGTGGTCTGTAGCCAGGAGGTTTGGACTAAGGCTGATGACTTTAAGGGGAGACCTGGTAGGGGGGGTTCATCATCACCTCTAACTGTGTGTAACAGCATCACTGACGACATCTAAGGTAGATCTCCAGATTTTAACTACAGCCAAAGGAGAGCTGGTGGTAATTCAGTGGAGCTTCAAGTAATGCTTATCTGGCCAAATGTCGCCACTTCCTTTAGAACAAGGCGAATCACGCACATACACAGACGGCATCGCATGGCGCTCTTGACCCAGAGCGGGGAGTGCTGGGTGACTCTCAGACAGATAAGCTGATGTTCCAGAAGTCATACTTAACACCGTCAATCTTCCCATGGTATCAACTTTCTGAGCTGAAGTTTCCACCAGCGCTACTGGGGAGCACGTCCCACCCATAAAAGAGCAGTGGTGCATAAAGCGAACCCCGCTACAAACCCTTCAGCCTGCCGAGG
Organism: Chionis minor; assembly: GCA_013398295.1. Lineage (NCBI taxonomy): Eukaryota > Metazoa > Chordata > Aves > Charadriiformes > Chionidae > Chionis > Chionis minor. Next base: position 92,454 of record VZSF01010989.1, read on the forward strand.
CGCAATGCTTTATTCCACCCAGCACTGGAGGGCGAAGGGCCGCAGCTGACATTACAATGGCACAGTGTCACTTACCATTTGTCACTCTACGCTTCAGCTATAATAAGAGTGTCTTTGTACGGACACAACAGTGATTATGGCAAAATATTTGAGCTAACCAGTGGAGAGGTCAGTACGAGTTTAATCCACAAAAAAATCTCTTCTTCACTGGGGAGCCTGCTTTTCACTAAGTCTTTTGCTTTCCAGCTGCCCGGTTCTTTCCTTTCTTCCCCTTCTTTTTGGGAGAGCCAGGCCAGGGAAAGCCACGAAATTCCAGGCAGGCGGGGGCATTGTGGCAGACGTAGTAGGCGTTGAGCATGGCATCAGGGCTGAGGAGATCCACTTCCTTCACCACCGCCTTTGCTTTCTTTTTGGAGCTTTTGCTTTTGCCACGCTTGGGTTTGCTACTTTTAACTGCCTGCAGAGAGAAAACAACCACAAAAACAGCGAGTTAGTCCTGCGTCTTTATGGTCTCACTTCTGGGCAGAGGATCCCAAGACATCCTGGAACAGCTGTTTCATTTCGTCTCAGTCCTGGCTCGCTGTATTAGCTCAGAGCCCCTCACTGCAGATTCCTGTACTTTGTGGTGATTTTATATACAGACTCACAAACATCGATACACTTTCACCAAATCCATATTTGTTCTATAGGCAGGAAGAATCTTTAAAGTAAGCTGACATGGCTAATTAGTCTTCCCCTGTGCTTCTCTCTGGCTAAAAAAAAACCACGTTTGTGCACAATGGAAATCATACCTTCTTTTAAATTGCATTAATTAAAAAATCATGACGCTACGATCCTAAAGTAAACCGAGTCTACGTTGTGTGTTCATCCACTGCTGCGTGTCTGCTTGTAACTCAGGATCATAAACCAGAAAAGCAGGTCGTCTCCCTTCTATGGCTGTGGCCTTTTCAAGTAGTACAGTTGCTCTTCTACCATTAACGGTAACACAAATCAAACGGCAGCTCTGCCCTTCTGCATGGAGGAAGGAGGCGTTGCCAAGACTCACCCAAGCCCTAGAGCAGGCCAAAAAAGTACTCCTGTTAACTCCAGCTGATTAGCGCTGGTGCCCAAACACCCAGCCTCTTGCCCCCGAGAGGGATTTGCCAGAGTCTGATTCACTCCCTGGATTGTTTTCTCACCCATCCCGGCCACTCCTCGCAACAAGCCCCGAGTGTGTCTGCGTGGAAGATGCTGCCTCTGGGTGTTGAGCAACAGCCACCGGGTCAGGGACCCAGCGGGATCTCTCACTGCTGCTGCATAGGCAGGGAAGTGGTGACAGCAACACGGAGCCTGAAGGTGGGCAGTATCCCAGGAACATCGCGGATGGATGCGCGGGAGCTAGCCCCAGAGAAAAGGCTGAACGGGAGTATTTACACATCGTGAGTGACTGAAAGTATTTGATCTCTGGTGCGATGCCAAGAGCGCTTTGAGTACACACGGAGTCACTCTGTGCATCTGCCCGTCCGTTTCTGTTACTTGCCTGGCTTTGCACACTGTAATTAAACAGATCCAAGCACTTCATTAGGAAGAATTAGCACAGATACAGCCAGAAAGGCCACATGTAACTATCAGTTGGGCATAAACTCGGGGAAGGCAGTATACGTAGCGTATTTTTCATGGTAGCAATTCTAAAGAGGCTCTTGGCAGCCGAGTACCGCGAAGTGCAAAAACCAGAAACATTTGTGCTCTCAGGTGTGAGATCAGAGTCGGGGGTACAATCTTCAGAATCAGCCGAGACCACAATGTGAAGGAATATGTATGGGTAGAGGTTAAAAAAAACCCCAGAAAGTCAAGAGTTCTATGTAAAACACACAGATCCGCTATCCACACAAGGAAAAAAAGAAAACTCAGAGTGCAAGCTGCAGCTGAAGGCAGATTGTCTCCTAAACCTTCAGCCCTGCAGACCGCAAACCACTTGGACTCAGACATACGTTCGAGAAGGCGACAAGCCTTTTTTGCAGCCCATAATTGGATAGAATTTGTTGAATACTTCGCGTGCTGGAATGTGCACGCTTCACAGGCTAGGAGGAACTCCTTTCCTTGGAGGGTGGCAGAGCACAGGCAGAGGCTGCCCAGAGAGGTAGTGGAGTCTCCGACTCTGGAGACATTCCCAACCCGCCTGGACGCCATCCTGTGCCACCTGCTGTAGGTGGCCCTGCTCTGGCAGGGGGTTGGACTAGATGACCTCCAGAGGTCCCTGCCAACCCCTGACATTCTGTGATTCTGTGATTCTATGCTTAAGTAAGATTTTTCAGCCGGTCACCTGACTCACACTCCCCATTTAAACTCTCCCAGCAGGGTCACTGGTGGATTTTCAGAGCACAACTAGGCTCCTGGTGGGGATTCAGCCTGCAGTCCATCCTTCAGAATAAAAAAGGCGCTTACAAGTAAGGGCAAACTGGTGTCATAATTCTGCGGTGAGAACCAGGGAAAGTCTTTTGTCTAGAGCAGCCTCACTGCTCCTGCTGTCCCCCTGCAGCAGATACCTCCGGGCTTTACATGGTCTCTATCATTGTCAGCAACTGGCTTGTCTCCTGTCTCCCGTCTCTCACGGAACACGGCATCAGCAGGCCGCAGTCTGCAGTCGGCTCACACATTGCAGCACAGCCTAGAGCAGGGAAGAATTCCCAAAGCACACAACGCTAACAAGCTCCAGCACAGCCTCGCAACCGCCGTCGGAGTTACACCATCTACATGCACATACGGCAGTGCCAGAGCCAACGCTTGGCGCGTCGGCTGGCAATGCCAGGATTTCTTACGGATTTATCAGGCAACCAAAGGACATGTGATGCTGAACAGGGCGCAGTTCTTTTTTGGTGTGTAGAGGCAGGACTCTCACAGATCAGACTTCCTACCACGGTCTCAAGTTTTCAAGCCAGCGTGACACCTGAGCACTCTGAAAAGTCCTGGGAAATCCACGTTTGCACTTTGGTCACAACAACCCCAGGCAGCGCTACAGGCTTGGGGAGGAGCAGCTGGAAACTGCCTGGGGGAAAAGGATCCGGGGGTCCTGATGGACAGTGGGCTGAACATGAGCCAGCGTGTGCCCAGGTGGCCAAGAAGACCAATGGCATCTTGGCCTGGATCAGGAATAGAGTGGCCAGCAGGAGCAGGGAAGTGATTGTGCCCCTGTGCTCAGCACTGGTGAGGCCGCAGCTCAAGTGCTGTGTTCAGTTTTGGGCACCGCAGTATCAGAGAGACATTGAGGGACTGGAGCGTGTCCAGAGAAGGGCAACGGAGCTGGGGAGGGGTCTGGAGAACAAGTCTTATGAGGAGCGGCTGAGGGAGTTGGGATGGTTTAGCCTGGAGAGGAGAAGGTTGAGGGGAGACCTTCTCACTCTCTACAACTCCCTGAAAGGAGGTTGTAGCCAGGTGGGGTCAATCTCTTCTCCCAAGGAACAAGCGACAGGACAAGAGGGAATGGCCTCAAGTTGTGCCAGGGGAGGTTTAGGTTGGATATTAGCAAAAACTTCTTTATGGAAAGGGTTATCGGGCATTGGAACAGGCTGCCCAGGGAGGTGGTGGAATGGCCGTCCCTGGAGGTATTTAAAAGCCGGGCAGACGTGGTGCTGAGGGACATGGGTTAGGGGTGGTTTTGGCAGAGGTTTATGGTTGGACTCGATGATCTTGAAGGTCTCTTCCAACCCAAGTGATTCTATGATTCTATTTTCATCCAGCCACAAGAAGTAAGATTTGAGGCTTTATAAGAGGTGTGCAAAATTTTACAGCCTGTAGCTGAGAACAGCAAGAAAAGCTAAAAATCAGAATCAGGCGCGTACTTGCGCACAACGTGAATTTGGGCGGGTTGGTTTATGGCCTGCAGCCTTGGGAAGCAACCTGTTGGATATTAATTCCACGTCCTTAAAAAGTGCTATCAGCATGAGTCAAAAGAATCAAACCTGTCTTACCATGGCTGTGTCCTTTTACTGAGCGGGGGGACTCCACGCCAAGCCCAAGGTGGACCCTGCAACACACAGTCACGCAGAGGGTTACATACTCTGCAAGGCGTTAGTATCATCCGCCCCCCTAAACTTCACAGTTAGAGGGGGAAAAAGAAAAAAAAAATTGTGAAAATGTTGCTTGCAAAAGCAGGTTGAGGTGTGCCATTACCTAAAAGCGTTTCTTTGCAGACAATCACCTGTCAAGTCATCTACTAACTGCCGGATTCCAGGACTCCGAGCTTTTCAGCAAAGCCCTTGGGATTTGCTCTAACAATGCAAGACTAGACAGGGAAAAAAGAAAAAAAGGAAAACCTGAACCTCTGATCCTCAACGCGGTGTCACCGACTGCCGGATTGCTCCAAGCCCGCCTCACCCAGCCAGCCCCAGCCTTGCTTGCAGGACACCCCGTGCTGGGGCTGAAGAAACGAAGCCATGGAGAGCTTCCCAAGCGTGAGGTCCTGCCCGTGGGTTGGGATAATCCCACGCACAGGCCGGGTAGAGAATGGCTGGAGAGCAGCCTTGAGGAGAGGGATTGGGGGTGTTGGGGGGGAGAAGCTCACCAGGAGCCGGCACCGTGCGCTGGCACCCAGAACCCCCCTGCCCCCAGGGCTGCATCCCCACAGCGGGGGCAGCAGGGCCGGGGGGGGATTCTGCCCCTCTGCTCCGCTCGGGGGAGACCCCCCCTGGAATCCTGGGTCCAGCTCCGGGGGTCCCAACAGCAGGAGGACACGGAGCTGTTGGAGCGGGGCCGGAGGAGGCCCCGGAGATGCCGGGAGGGCTGGAGCCCCTCTGCTGGGAGGACAGGCTGGGAGAGCTGGGGGGGTTCAGCCGGGAGAAGAGAAGGCTCCGGGGAGACCTTCCAGCCCCTGCCAGTGTCTGAAAGGGGCTCCAGGAAAGCTGGGGAGGGACTCGGGATCAGGGAGTGGAGCCATGGGATCAGGGGGAATGGTTTTACACTGGAAGAGGGGAGATTTGGATGAGATATTGGAAAGAAATTCCTGGCTGTGAGGGTGGGGAGCCCCTGGCCGGGGTTGCCCAGAGCAGCTGTGGCTGCCCCATCCCTGGAGGTTCAAGGCCAGGTTGGACAGGGCTTGGAGCAGCCTGGTGTGGTGGGAGGTGTCCCTGCCCAGGGCAGGGGGTGGCACTGGGTGGCCTTTAAGGTCCCTTCCCACCCAAACCGCGCCGTGATTCCCCCACAGCCCCGCCTGAAAAGACAACGAGCTCTCCACGGCCTTTCCCCGACCCCCGCCGAGCCCCGGCGGGCGACAGACACAGCGCTCCAGAAATACGAACACAACGCTTGAGCGCAGCCCCCCGGAGCCCCCGCTCTGCCCGCGGCGGGTCCCGGTGCCGATCCCGGTGCCGGTCGCAGCCCCCCCCCACTCGGCCGCCCCCCGTGTACCTGCCGCTCCGCGTTGCCATGGCATCCGCAGCCGCCCACGCATGCGCAGTGCACGGCGGGAAAAGCCGGGAGGGGCGGGGCCTGCCGCCGACGCACCGCCCCTCGCCCAATCCGCAGCCGGGGCGGGGCGCGCCGCGCACCGCCCGCGACCGTTGCGGTCGCAACGGCCGCCTCAGGAAAAGGGCGGGAAAAGCTTTTCCGGGGCTGAGGGGGAGACGCCGCCGCCGCCGCCGCCGTCCCGCCCTCCGCGCTCGGGGGGAGCCGGGCGAGAAACAAAGCACAAAGGGGCCTGTCCCACCCACGGCCGAAAGCACCCGCGAAAGGTCGCCGCGGCAGCTTCCAGCTGAGAGGAGGAGGAGGAGGAGGAGGAAAGGAAGTTGTGCTTTTTCAAAGGTTGTGGGAAAGGCCGGCGTTGGGTGGACTGTGAAATGAATATTCGTGTTATTTGTGGGGCAAAAAGCCTCCGCCTGGGAGATGTTACACCTCGGTTTCCTGCCCCTGCCGGGGGAGGCGCAGCCCACCCCTTCATCCTCTGGTACTGAGGTGTGAAAGTGTGTGTGTGATCCTCTGATATTGTGGTGTGAACGTGTGTGTGTGTGTGTGTGTGTTTTCCTCTCTGTTTAACCAGCTGACCCAGCGTCCTCTACCAAAGAAAGGTTTTTAAAAACGACCTCTGCTTTGGGCTCCTTTGAGAGCCACGGTTTCACCCAGCTGGCACCAAAAACTCCGTGTAATAGCGTTCCGATGTTTTCAAGAAATCCCCCTACAGTGCTTAAAATTAACCCAAAGTCTGAGTCCCCCGGGGGAGGTGGAGGAGCAGGCAGCCGATGGGTTCATTTCAGTGCCTTTTTAGAGAAAACAGGTTTTTCACACCTGCAACACCATTTTTTTACCTCTTTGGAGAAAGGATGGGAGGCAGGTGTCTCTCCTGCACCCCTCAGCACCAGGCTTTCAGTTGCAAAGTGTTAAAAATCAAAAAGCACAAGTGAAAAATACCAGTAGGCCCTGAATTGCCTCACAGAAAAAACTAGCTCATAATTATACTATTGCCAAACCTCAACCCATCGATGAGTCTGCCTAGATCATGGATTTATTTTTATCTCAGACACGAGCCTCTCTAAATCTGCTCTCTGCTACGTAAGCCCGTAGCCACTTTGTCGTATTTTAAAGCTTTTCTTCCAGCTCTTGACAGTCGGGAGCTTGGAGGGGTTTTTATTTCTGTGTGATTTCTTAAGGAGGGTAGAAGGGAGACGGCTTTGTTTCAGAGCAATTAAATTTAACAAAACCAAGAATTCTCATAATTTTGGGAGCTGGAGGCTATAAAATAAGTTTCAAATCGCAGAAATGCTCATCATTTTAATACAGTGGTAAGTACTGAACACCAACATGTAATATCTTCTTTTAAAAAGCACTTTTAGGGATAGAGATGCCTTTACTTTTTAATTTGCCTGTCTGAAATAACAGCCACCCAGCCTTTGTTTTCTCCCCTGGTATGAAGTTTGTACAAATTATAATCTGCTATGCACAGACATTTAAATAAATCAGCGTTGGAAGGGACGGTGGGCAGAGGATTGTAAATCTGATTCACAAAAAATATCCAACCATCGTTCCTGCTGTTCCTGGCAGCTGCAGAGATTGTTGGGTTTATTACAAGCAGAATATTCCATCTCCTGGAATTACAACGATTAACAAGCTTTCACCCGTTGCTTTAGACGCTGTGAAGTGATGCGGCGGTTAGAAGGTAGGCGGACTCTGTAAAGGGGCTTTTTTAATACTTATAGAAGAGTGAACATATTTGGCTGATGTTACGGTTTGAGAAAACCCGTAACAATTTATTGTCGCTTAGACAATTATTCTCTCACCCAATGACCCCTCCCCAGCCAGGAAGGGGAATCAGGAAGAAAACAAGAAAACCCAGGGGTTGAAAGATAAACAGATTTAATAGGATAGAACAGGATAGAATTATATTATTATTATTATATATATATTATTTAATAGGATAGAACAGGATAGATTTAATAGGATAGAACAGTACTAACACAAAGGAACCCATATTGATCCCGATACCTGTATACACTGTACAAGGATTATACTCAGCCAACAATATGAGTAGGAAGCCGTGCGCTCCCAGCAGTGGACAGTAAATGTCGGACACTGCGAGCGCTACGGCTTCAGGAAGAAGGGAAGGGCTCAGGGATCCGACACCGGGGCAAGAAGTCCTCTGGATCGCCATCATCAAGGGGGAGCCGTCAAGGAGGACTATGCGAGCAAGGGGGAAAAGCCCCTACCTTGCAGCAGACTTTCTGATTTCTACTGAATGTGACGTTCATGGTATGAAATAATCCCAACTTGGGTCAAGTGCCCGGGTCTCGCTCCTCCTCATCCCTGCATGTGGTGAGCTTGAAAACACCAAGATCTTGAAACCCCCACACCAGACTTCACTAATCCAGACACTAGAGTCTTACACAAATACAGCTTTCCCAAGCATTAGGAAAGAAAGTAGTCCTGTGTCACTCCCACCAGGACAGCTAGGAATAGTACTGAAGGGGGACAGACCAGCTCCGTAGCGGTGGAAACGTTTGCAGGGTGCATAGAATTGGAGGATCTAGAGAACGAGCCAGATCGGTGCCGAGTAGAGTGAAATGTGGTTTAATAACAAAGAACGCTCAGAACTCTCAGAAATGAGAACAAAAGAAGAGATGAGAACAAGGAAAACAAGAGCCCAATAAAACATGAAGAGAAATAAAGGTATGAGTGAAAGAAGGGAAGGTGGCCAGGAGGAAACATCTGAAGGAATATAATTATCATTGCACGTAGATTAGATATCAAAAGAAGGCTAAACTACAGGAATGAGTGCAACAGCAAATTGCACCAGGCGATGACTAGAGGAGGAGCTCAGGAATAGAGAAAGCAAAGAACAAAGACACTCCTTGGCAAAGTACATGTCTAATGATTATCTCTTTTATCAAGAGGGAAAGTTGAGCCAGGAGCACAGGTTGGATGGAGAAATGAGACCAGGAAACTTTGGAAAGAGTATCAGCTGGGTCATTACCCGACATCGTGGGTGTCGGTGGAGAGTGAGATGCTGCCAAGGAGGATGTTCTGAAAAGCAATTTTGAAACACGGCGTGGAAACCATTAGACTTATTTGCCTCGTGCAGAAAGGGATTGAGTTAATGGAAAACACCCTTTTATCATTCCAGAGTAATGTGTTTGAGTGCCTGACCAGCTGAATGCCGTTACCGGGAACACACTGCAGACCTCTTTCTTGATCCAGTGGAAAAAAAACTCGTACTCGGGATGGGTTACATCTTGTGTTTTCAAAAACAAGTGATAAGACATTCAGTGCAGAAAACATAGATCTCCGAGTCTTTTACTTACGGATATTTTGTTTTCTCTAGAAAATACCATCCTTTTAGCTCTCATGACTGCCCTCTGTCGCCAGGAGAATGTGCTAGGCAGAGGGAATTGCTGTTTGATCAGTGGGGAGTACCAAGCTTCACTGAGGCTAATGAGCATGTTATCTCTCTTCTCCTCAGACTAAATGGTGGAGCAGCTGAACCTCTTCGTGTTTAGCAGTGAAGGAAGAGGGTGGATACTGTTACCCTGTCTCGTAGAACTATTGTCGGGGTGATGTGGAGGGTGAATTCTGGAGTGAAGAGGTTCCTTGCCATTTGAAGAGGTGTGGGGTCTTGGTCTTTGGTTGTTGTGGGCACATCTGTGGTTTGACTCATTTTCAGTGGCTAATTTTACTAAAGCAGCTCCTCTTTTTCCTTTTCTCTCCCTTTTCTGTCTCTTAAGAGGAGAAAGTGGTAGGTAACTGCATGTAACTGAATTAGCTGACTATTTGAGATTAAAATAGCCCTGACAGAAGAACTTTCACTGCTGAGGAAAACCTCAGAGGAATCTTGGTACCTGATAAAAGGACACAAAAAAGACAGCGAAAGGAGCAAAAGAACCAGAGAGGACAGGGAAAGGCTCGCTAGCCCAGCTCAGAAAGAAGGTCTGCAGGCTCTCCTGAGTAAAACTCTTTTGAATGAGTCCTGGAATGGATAACGAAAGAAATAATGAAAGAAATAATATTTGTTTTTTACTGTGTTTGGGACAAAATGATTTTGTGTAATTTTTATTAACAAAGCGGCATAAAAGAAGCAATCATAATTATTATCTCCTTTTAGCAGAAACAACTGGCAAGATAGCACATTTTAGTAAGTATTGAGGCTAAAAAGAAGTAACAGTAGTGACACGCGTGCCTGAAATATTAGATTGAGAAGACAAAAATTAGCCTGTACAGTCAACTGTCGTGTTTTGTGAAGATGCTTGGACCTGGCTACAAAACAAGCTACTGTTTACACATGCAAGGCTTTTGATAAATAATTAAAGGAAGTTTCTGCGAACTAAGAGTATAATAAACCTGGCCTCATAAAGTCACTGCTGTAGTTACAACTGGATAAATAAAGAGTGTTTTAGCTCTGGCAGCTGTCAAGCCGGCACATCTCAGTATCATTACTTTTACGGAAATACTCACGTAGAAGAAAAGAGGGATATTAGGTTATGGTCCTTTTCACAGAGAGAGAAGAAAAAGTATACGTACATCCAAATTGAGAATTAAATGACAGCTGAGAAGTGTGTGTGTGGGGATACGTAATGTCTTACGTCCCTCACTCCCATAACAGGGTCACTCTCTACCTAGCTGGCAACTTTCACACCTCTGAAAAGAACTTACTGTCTTTGAGGCCTTTTATCCTGCACTCAAATTTGCATGAAATTAGCTAACCAGTTCGAAAGTTGCTTGGAGAGGACTGAGAAACTAATAGCGTAATTGCACGTGCCGTCTGTCCCTAGGAAACCAGCCTTAAAATAGAAGAATCTGCACTGAGGTACTGAAGAAAACGACTTGGCAACAGCAAAACTTTCAGCAACCATCTGTAGGCTGGAAAAAAAAACCCAAGCAAAAAACTCTGCGTATACCAATTACGAGAGAAAGCAAGAAGCATTCTTGGAATCAACAGTCATGTTTAGGCTAAGATAACAGATGTTCCTTCAGCTCTACAGAAACCAGCTGAAACTTTCTTGCTGCACGTCAGAATTATTATTCCGTAATTGCTGCCTCCTGGCTCTTTTGAGATTTTTGAAGGAGAAGAAAACCCTTGCTGCGAAGCAAAGAAGTTTTAATCTATTTGCAGTCGGAGAAGGGCAATAGGAGGATGAAGTCTTTTCTAGTACTGCTAGAGAAGCAGCAGCTGGGACTCTCCACAGTGCTGGTAAGGGAGTTTTCTAGAGGGGCCACAGTTAATACACTGCTCAAACACCTCGAGGGAAAGTCTTTAAAGTATTACATTGTTTGAGTCACCCGCATCTGTTTGTAAGTGGAACAAACTTATTAAAATAGAGGTTCCCTCTATTCCCACTAAACGGGCAGTTCAGCCCCACAGCTGCTCTGCAGAACCCTGTGCCGTCCATAGTGAGGCCGGCAGTTTTTATCGGCGTGAACTGAAACCCACGTTTTCCGGCTTTCCGGAAAAAACCCCCCACTAAACACAGCACAAACAGTCTTTGTGACAAATATGTGATGAGACAAAAGTATTTAAGTTAAAAGGTGCACCTCTCCCGAGTTACTTTTTACACAGATGTTCAGGTATTGTAAAGAGGTATATCTCTAGGAAGCGTAGCTTGTGGTGGTGGAAATAAATAGTACTCAAAGATAACAGTTTACAGCATGCTCTGCCACACCGACATCCAGGTAAGAATTTGTATTTCTATGCTTTACCTCAGTAAAAATAGAAGGCACTGAAAAGCTTTGGAAACCTTATATGAAGCAGAACTTAAGTATAAAATGTAGAAAAATGTACATTGTGCAGATCCTGCTCATTCTGTTTGAGGTAAACTTTGTGGGAAAGAGACACTGGGGAGAAAAAAAAAAGACTTTTGAGCCAAATATCAAGGGGTTTTCTAAATTTCTGGTTCTTTAATAATTAATTCATCCCGTTGTCCCCTTGAAGAAACACTTACCTTCATGGCCTTGCTTTATTAAGACTGCAAGGATGTGGATACGGTGATAGTACTTCCTTTACATTCAGCCTTTGTCGTTGGGGAGTTAGATTGTTTTCTAGATCACTCTAAACCAGAGAATACTGGAGGAATCATAAAGCAAGGAGTGTAATATGGTTAGCCAGAAAAAAAACCACTCCAGACTTTCAGTGGGGGGTCACCATGTGAAGGAAAGAAAAAAGGAGAGGTGTCCCTTGTCTCAGGATACATGTCAACACAACAGAGGTACAGCTAAATTCCCAGGATCCTGGCCTGAGCGGCAAATCGTGCATTTGGTAGGAAAATACGACACAAAATATAGCAGAGAAAATCCTGAACTTTCCAGCTGGTCCTGAGCTCTGGGCCTTAGTATATGCTGAAAATAGTAATATTTATACTGCATTTCTACTACTAAAATATTCAACAGGCCCTTCAGATGTCTGCAATCTCTAGGTGAGGTTTGTTAATTTATTTGTCTTTATTTAATCTTTAGATTAGGTACTATCAGTAGGCTCTAGGGAACGTAGGGAAACGCTAGGGAAAGGGAGTGAAAGTACTAAAGTGCAGGTGCTGAAATGACGAGTCTCTCCCATTTCTGGGATATCATGCCTTACAGCTTGGCGAGGCTTTATTTATTTTTAAATAACTTTTTTTACTTTTTAACAAGCGCAACCACTGGGAAGACATCTACAGCCCATAATTTTCTTTTTTACAGCTCTGTAGATACACCAGAACTGCACATCCGGAGTGTGTCAGACAGAAGGTCTTTCCTCAGCAGAGAGGGAGTGGATCCGGGCAGGGGTGAGAGCTTAGTTTATGGGCTGGTTTGTGGGGGATGTTTTTGTTCTTTAAAAAACAAAACAAAACAGCAGCAAAGGAAGCAATTAAATTAAAGTACAGGAAGAAAAAGGCTTAAGTGAATGTATGTGCTTTAAAAGTTGCTCTGGTTTATTTTGAAGGAAAGCATGTTTGAAAAGGTGAGCAGGTTTACTAAGGTTATTTCTTTGAAAAACACCTTTTACAAACCACATTAAGGAAACATTCTTAGTTTCATTCCAGGGCGATAAGCACAAATCCTGTCACAATAAATACTTGCGGTTTTATCGCTTGACGTGCTTGATATGTCGATAACAGGATGGCCTAAGTGCTTGCCTGCACTGTATTATCAACACATGCTGCTCTGACAAAACTCCTGGTTTCGTGGCGGGTGGGGGGTTAGATCCAGGATTCCCTGCGCAGGGACTGGTAAAATTTTGGAGAGAAAGATCACAGTTTGCAGGCTCTGTCATAATACTTGAGAGGGTACTGTCACCCTGCCCAGCATCAGGAGCTGCCATCCCTTTGGCGGGTCAGCCCACGGGGGTTTCCAGCCTGCCCTCCGCTGCCGTCCTCATGCAGCTTTATCCACGCGGAGCGTTTGCATGGACCTTACAGAAAGTTTACAGCTCAATACGCTCTTAATTCCAAAAGTTACGGACCGCACTGTCTGCTCTTTTCCTGGTATGATAGCAATGAAGTGTTAACCAACGCAGTTTTCCTCCCCACTTCAAGGCTTGGCACAAACATTCCCCCAAACAACCACGAATCCGTGTAAAAATTAGGTTATTTAATGTGGCATTTACTGTCTCCTCCAGGGTTAGAAGAGCTAAAGGAAGCTACTTGCAGTAATTATCCTGCAAAAACAATCAGGTGGAGAGAAACGTGGCGATCAACCTCCTCTACAGCTCTAAACACTGCACAGCCTATGGAGCGTTTTACTCTACTACAAATGGTAAGTGAATGGAGCGGTGGAGGGAAGGGGAGCGGTGGAAAAGGGAATGGATTATTATCCTTGGTGAACAACGGACAAATTGTCAGTTGTGGAAGCATGCCTCTGTAAATCAGGTTGTACAATCCCAGCAGCAGCAACACCAACCCAGGGCCAAGAGGTAACGTGGTCTCCTTGGGTCGAGTCAGTCTGTCACCTCTGATTGAGACCGTCACAGACGGTGCCACGTATTTCTTATTTTCAGCCTCATTAGGGAAGCTTGTTCGGGGCAGTGGAGTGTTTGAAGTGCGTTGTCAGACGTGCCGTAACCGAATAAATGAAAACAAACCAGGCACAGCATGTGGCATTTGGGAGAGAGCTGAAAACCCTTCCCGGGAGAGAGCTGAGGGACTCTTACAGCAAACTTACATGTGTGAACCAAGCTAAGAGACAGGCGTGGGCTCTGAGCTGCCGTACACAGGTGTCAAGCTGCAGTGAGCACTGGGTAACTCACTCTGGGCACTGCCACTAGCGTGACACTGGAGGCCTGTGGCCTCTGTGCGCGTCTGTTGATACCGTATGCTCTCCAAGAAGTCACAGGGAAGGGACGACCTCCAAAAAGCCGGCAGTTGCATACTGGGGGGGTGCCTGGGGAGATACAAAGAGGCTTGGTCTCTTTGGACAGACTGTAATTATTTTTTTCCAGCTGTGCTTAAGAGCTCCCAGGGCTAAAATCACCTTCCTTTCCTCAGCCTGTGGCACCCTGAGTCCTTATTGAGGTGGGGCTGGGGGGCAGGCGACGGTGTCGCTCTCACTGGTAGTGCAGCAGCTCCTCCCAGCGAATGGGCTGGGAAAACACCTCCCGCTCCAGCCAGAGTTCGTAGGAGTAGTGGAAGTCTTCGGGGAGCTCCAGCCGCTGTCCCAGCACGCTCTGCAGGCAGTTGTCCACCGGCGCAAACTCCGAGTCTTGAGGTTTGTCGTATCTCCGGCTGTTGAAGGCTTCGATGTTGGCTCTCAGGGTACATTCTTCAGCCTGGAAATCCCACGGCCTGGCATCGATATCTACGTTGGAGAAACAACAAGACCAAAAGCATTGTGGAAAAAATTAATTCTGGTAAGAAGGAAGATTTTGCCGCAACTACATGCCTGAAGTGACCAGAGTATTAGCCAGTCGGTTATTCCTATTTATTATTCCTAATCAATTCCCATTATGTATGCTTTTTAATTTAAGGTATTTAAATAAAATATGTTAAAATCCCTTGTAACTTAAGCAGCGTCAGAAAGCTTCCTATAGATACGCAATTATTTCTGCTCCATAATGTGTTTTAAGGACTCTCTATAATTACCGAGCTCCTGCTTTTTTGCGGAAAGGCCCCACCACAAAACTCTCCGCAGATGTCTGAAGTGGAGATCAAGATTAAATGTATATAGCTAAATTAAATAAATATAGCTAAAACCCAGAGAGCTTATTATGAGCTACTGAAAACAAACTTTTCTAAAATTTGGATGAATTGAACTAAGAATTATGTTGAAAAGCTAATAACTGCCTGTAATAACCTGTAATAACCATGATATTTTAATATTAATATATTAACACTACATAGCATGTTAAATTTATGCAAACATATTACATGTTAAAAAATAATGTATTTTGAGAATCGATTTTTATGACCTCTACATCTGTATGATATAGTCGTTCTCTTGATAAAATTCAGTAAATTCATTGGCAAAGCTCAGCCGTGCTCAAGGGAGGGAAAGGTCCAAGCTGAGTCTCAATCCTGATATACAAAGATAAAAATAAACACTCCAGGAAAAACCCTTCCAGATGGCAATCGGAAAGCTGGGTGCTTCCCTGGCAAACTGTTCAGGTCAAGGTGCAGCCTCTGCTAAGTCGTGAATTGTGCCGTCCAGTGCTGTACTTTCTTCCTGATTCACTCTTTTGGGGCAAAGTGGGACACACACAACAATTTAGCCTTTGCATCTGTCTTAAAATTGCATTATTCTCAATATTGCCACGTAAATTCAGTCCTTACGGCAAACTCTGACTCCAGGGCAGGTGACGTAGGCCTTCTGCTGTTTTGGAGCGTGTAGTGCTCAAGCCATTTAAGGCAGGCACTATCCCATAGCTGTGTCCCGTTAGTGCCGTAAAGAAACCTGGCTGCTGTATTCAGTCCCACAGGGAACAACCGGCACGTTGAGAAAGACGGCAACAGGGTAGAGATCCCTGGGAAAGAATGGAAGTCCCCAGTCTGCCAGCCTTCCCGCCCTTTGAGCATTTGGGGAACTCCACTAGCCCTGGAGTGAAATTCATAGAATCACAGAATGGTTTGGGTGGGGAGGGATCTTAAAGACCATCCAGTGCCACCCCCTGCCCTGGGCAGGGACACCTCCCACCACACCAGGCTGCTCCCAGCCCCGGCCAACCTGGCCTTGAACCTCCAGGGATGGGGCAGCCACAGCTGCTCTGGGACACCCTGGCCAGGTGCTCACCTCCCTCACAGCCAGGAATTTCTTTCCAATATCTCACCTAAATCTCCCCTCTGCCAGTGTAAAACCATCACCCCTCGTCCCGTGGCTCCACTCCCTGATCCCGAGTCCCTCCCCAGCTTTCCTGGAGCCCCTTTCAGACCCTGGCAGGGGCTGGAAGGTCTCCCTGGAGCTTTCTCTTCTCCCGCCTGAACCCCCCCAGCTCTCCCAGCCTGTCCTCCCAGCAGAGGGGCTCCAGCCCTCCCAGCATCTCCGGGGCCTCCTCCGGCCCCGCTCCACCAGCTCCGTGTCCTCCTGCTGTTGGGACCCCCGGAGCTGGACCCAGGATTGCAGGGGGGGTCTCCCCCGAGCGGAGCAGAGGGGCAGAATCCGCCCCCGGCCCTGCTGCCCCCGCTGTGGGGATGCAGCCCCGGGGCCGGGGGGGTTCTGGGCTGCCAGCGCACGGTGCCGGCTCCTGGGGAGCTTCTCCCCCCCAACACCCCCAATCCCTCTCCTCAGGGCCGCTCTCCAGCCATTCTCCGCCCCGCCGGGATTTGTGCCTGGGATTGCCCTGACCCATGTGCAGGACCTTGCACTTGGCCTTGTTGAACTTCACAAGGCTGGCATGGGCCCACCTCTCCAGCCTGTGCAGGTCCCTCTGGATGGCATCCCTGCCCTCCACTGTGTCACCACTCCACACAGCTTGGTGTCACTGGTAAACTTGCTGGGGGTGTCCTCAATTCCACGGTCCATAAACAGCGTCAGTCCCAGTACTGACCCCTGAGGAACCCCGCTCATCACTGGTCACCACTTGGACAACAAGATGTTGACCACAACTCTTTGACTGCTGCCATCCAGCCAATTCCTTATCCACCCAGCGGTCCATCCGTTAAATCCGTGTCTCTCCAATTTAGAGACAAGGATGTCATCAAGGACAGTGTCAAATGTTTTACAGAAGTCCAGGCAGATGATGCCAGTTGCTCTTCCCTTATCCATCAATGCTCTAACACCGTCGTAGAAGGCCACCAAATTTGTCAGGCACAATTTGTCCTTAGTGAAGCCATGTTGGCTCTCACCAGTCACCTCCTTATTTTCCATGTGCCACGTCTTCCTTTTTTGCCCCTTTTTTAAAAATGGGAGTTATGTTTCCCCTTTCTCAGTCAGCATAAATGAAAAATAATTTAATTTAAATTATATTTGGTTCTTCTGATGGGTGTCATAGTTGTATCATGACTGTCAAAAGCATAACAAGTCTTCAGAAATAGATTATATCTTTTACAGGTGAAATTAAACACCCTAATGTAATTATAAAGCCTTTCTCTTTTGTAAAAAAAGTTGTTAGGCTTTTACTTCTTGCCCTGTTTTCTTTTGAAACAGGAATGCTACCCAATTTTTCTACGTAATCCTCATTAAAAAGAAGATACATGCAGAGCAAGAATTTAGGATGGTGTTATCAAGGCAAAAAGATATTTTAATTTTTTTTTTTTCTCTTCTTGTCCTAAGCTTGGGGCAGTTGTTGCAGCAACTGGGTGTACTTAGATGGCCATAAGAGTCTGTGCTCTGATGCATCCCATGAATCCAGACATGAGGAACATCAGAAACTTCACGGCATCTCTCCAAAACCACAGATTTAGACTACACCAGAGTTGTTGAAATAGACCGGTCTGTGCTTCGGCTTGAGGATTCAGAGTATCCTCGCTGCTGGGTTGTAAGTGCTGGTGTTTCTCTATCGGTCAGATTTTCACTCCACGGCCATCCTGAGCATGCCAATTTGGTGCGGATACCAGGGCAATTTAATGGCTCAATGGCAAAAGTGATTTGGGAATGCAAAGTGCAGGCCTGGGCTTGGTGAAAACTCCTGTGTTGGAGACCAAGCTGACCACGTCCCATCCTGATCTTATTATTCCCACCTTTCCTCATGGAATCAATTACCTTATCACTCTCTACAACTCCCTGAAAGGAGGTTGTAGCGAGGAGGGGGTCTCTTCTCCCAAGGAACAAGCGATAGGACAAGAGGAAATGGCCTCAAGTTGTGCCAGGGGAGGTTTAGGTTGGATATTAGGAAAAACTTCTTTACTGAAAGGGTTATCAGGCATTGGAACAGGCTGCCCAGGGAAGGGATGGAATCGCCATCCCTGGAGGTGTTTAAAAGCCGGGCAGACGTGGTGCTGAAGGACATGGGTCAGTGGTGGGTTTGGCAGTGTTGGCTTGATGGTTGGACTCCATGATCCTAAAAGTCTCTTCCAACCTAAATGATTCTATGATTCTGTAATGTGTTCCCTCCTGATGGTGCTGAATGGAACCTTAAGGCTTCTGAAAAAATCCCCAACGCTCACCCAACCAAGTTTATGGGATCCTAACAGGTCATAGGCCAACCCACGTCATACCCGCTGCGTGCTGATCTCAGCTCCGCACACGGAGAGGGTGGTTCCTTGGCACGACTCACCGTTGCCGTAAGCCCAGTCATCGTTCATGCGGTGCCGCACCTTCTGGTAAATGGCAGACATGGTTTTCATGTTGCTCTTTCTCCACTGGCGCCCCAGGTATTTGGTCTGGATTTTCAACAGTTTGAGGACGTACAGCTGCATCATGGCCTGCTTCACCTTCAGAGCTCGTTTCAGTATTGGGGCCGACTTAAAGACTACCAGCATCTGTCAAGAAATCAACACAAATCCACGGAATGTGTTCAAGAAAGCCACAGGAGTGCTGTCTGCGCTGCTTTGGGTGCTAACACCTGGGCCACGTGTGGTACAAACCCCAAGCAGGTGGAACAGGAGTGTTCAACACAACCAACACTTGCTGCAGGGGTCTCGAAGGTCATAGAAATAAGTATTATTTACAGAAGAAAAAATATTTCTGCATTTAAGGCTCAGTCTGTGGAAGAAAAACAGACAGCTTATGAAGCAGCAGCAGACCCAGCGCTGCCAGGAGAAACTCTCGGTGGGAAGGTCGGGCTGAAGCCCGCGGTGCAGAGCCAGGGACAATCCCGAGGCACAACACCAGCAGCCCACGGCAGGGCTCGGAGAGACGGGACATCACCCTACCATTGTCCTCGAGTGTTTCCACTTGGTCAGCTTGTTGAGGATCCTCAGCAAGTTAATGCAGGAGAATAAATTTCTCCAGCAGAACTGGTTGTTGTCTCCGGCTTCCTGCAAAGCAGAGAAGGGAAAGTGTAACACAGCAGCAGCATTCAACAGCACCCCCACAGAGGCATCCTCCTGCAGAAAGTCTTTATTTTTACTATCTGCACAAGTCTTATTTCCAACAGAGAGTGAGCAGCAGAGCTACCTCCTCACTTGGGTCGTCATCACGCTGCTGAGGAGCCAACAGATTCTGGGGAAAACCATTCTGAAAGACTCATGTGTAATCAACATTTCACTTGTCATTTCGGTTGAGAGCAAGAGCTACGATAAATCGCATTGCTCCATCACGGGAAATATATATTGTGGTAGATTTGTATTTGTTGTTTACAGTCAGAGAGCAAATTACAGCCCAGTGATCACCACTGCTTAGAAAACAGTTTCTGTTAATTATATAAATTAATTCATAAATTACCACATGCTTAGGGGCCGCGTTATAGGCAAATAAAAGGAAATCATGTAACAACACAGGATGACAAACAGCAGCATTTGCATGGGGAGGACAAGACTTTTCCGTAACAGACCCCTCCAGCTGAAGAGCAGCTGATCTATTATTTTAAGTATCAGCTAAACGTAAGCACCCCCAGCTCCAGCTTGTGTAAATATTGCCTGTGGCACATTTGAGCAGTAATTCCACCACTACGGTGACTTGCTTTATGTTTGAACAGCACTGAGCGCAGCAGAAGTGTCCCACAAATAACCTCTTTGGGGATGAGAGCAGAAACAAGTGCTGCTTCATTTATAAACCACTTACAGCCAGCTACAGCCTTAACAACTCGTGCTAAAAACTGCAGCGTGTTGCACGATTCAGGTTCTGGGCATCCTCGAGAGGAGAGTTTGGGGATGACCCCAGTGAGCCCCTTCTGTCAGTGTCAATCCAGCTTCGAAACTAGTTCTCCCCAAGAAAATCCCAACAGCATAATGCCTTTCTTCTTAAAGATCAAGCGTCAAACCCAGCACTTCAGCAAGCTGGTAAAATGCTGTTGTACGTATCATTTTTAGAGGCCAACAAGAAAGTGCTTCACAGAATCACAGAATTTTATGGGTTGGAAGGGACCTCTGGAGATCATCTGGTCCAACCCCCCTGCCAGAGCAGGTCCACCTACAGCAGGTGGCACAGGATGGCGTCCAGGAGGGTTGGGAATGTCTCCAGAGTCAGAGACTCCCCCACCTCTCTGGGCAGCCTGTGCCAGGGCTCTGCCACCCTCAAAGGAAAAGTTCCTCCTTATCTTCAGATGTAACTTCCTATATTTGAATTTATACCCATCGCCCCTTGTCCTATCACTGGGCACCACTGAAAAAAGCCTGGCCGCCTCCTCCTGGCACCCTCCCTTTAAGTATTTTTAAACATTGATGAGATCCCCCCTCAGTCTGCTCTTCTCCAGACTAAAAAGACCCAACTCCCTCAGCCTTTCCTCATAAGAAAGATGCTCCAGCCCCGCTTCTGTGCTTCTGAAGCTAAATGTGCTTCTGACATTTAATTCTGGGGTTTGGTAAAAGCCGGTCCGAGCAAACGCACTTTTCTGCCAGTAGAGGCTACATCTGTGCTGCGCCCACAGCAGAGCTTGCACAGCAGAGTGCAGAGGTGAGATGTCACCAAGGTGTCACCAAGGTGCTCGCGGATGCTGCGTGCAGCTCTGGGGGTCTCAGCTCAGGACAATTCCTGTGCGGTTTCATATCGGTGCCCAGTCCTAGTCTGCTCCCTCTGCACCAAGTAGTTTTTCCAAAACGACCACAGAATAAGCCAATACCCATTTCACAGACAGCTGGATTTATTTTTGTCACCAATCTGATACTGTCTCTATAGCTTCAAGTGACAGTCTTTCCATCAGATTTATCATAGAATCACAGAGTCCCCGGGGTTGGCAGGGACCCCTGGAGATCATCTAGTCCAACCCCCCTGCCAGAGCAAGGTCACCCAGAGCAGGTGGCACAGGATGGCGTCCAGGCGGGTTGTGAATGTCTCCAGAGTCGGAGACTCCACCACCTCTCTGGGCAGCCTGTGCCAGTGCTCTGCCCCCCTCAAAGGAAAGAAGTTCCTCCTCATCTTCAGACGGAACTTCCCATGGTCAAGTTTGTGCCCGTCACCTCTTGTCCTGTCACTGGGCACCACTGAAAAAAGATTGATCCCATCTTTCTGGCACCCTCCCTTTAAGTATTTGTAGACATTTATGAGATCCCCCCTCAGTCTGCTCTTCTCCAGACTAAAAAGACCCAACTCCCTCAGCCTTTCCTCACCAGAAAGATGCTCCAGCCCCCTCATCATCTTTGTAGGCCTTCACTGTCCTCTCCATTTATGGAATAAGGGAACAAGCTAAACAGACTTTCATCCCCCTTTTACCCCCGTCTCCTGTTACCCTTCCCCTGGCACCACGACGTGCCGCAGCAGGATCCCTTGCAGCCCCCTCCCCAACCACGGGGAACTGGAGGGGAGCGACCGCCCCGTGACAGGAGAGGGGAGACAGGGACCAGCAAGGAATCAGAGCTGGTCCCACAACACTGGGTGAAGCCCCCGCTACCTCGCCGGGGCTGTAGCCACTCCTGATTTACACCATGTGGGGACAGCAGTTACCCCACAGCCAAAGGGTCCCCTCCTCTGGGAACGGCACTGCTCAACTCATCCTGGTTTTCCACGGAAGTAAACCAAACACACAGGATCCTGCATTCAACCCGCTGAAAGCATAATCATCTGTTATAGCTGCTAAGAAATGTGTTACGACACGGATGTTAAAATCAGTGCATCGAAGTGCTAAAAAAATAGCTAAAACAACGCATAAAATCTTGGCTGAAGAAACATAAACACACAAGAGGCACAAGCGTATGCCTCTCACGTACCAGGGCATGTTTAATTCCTATTAAATCCTCACATTCACGGGTATCCTCCCAAAGATGAACACGCATTGTGAAATTCAAGTTGATTTCTGCATATTTTCTAATTAAATTAGTCTCCCGTGAGGCTAAGATCCATGTCTGCTGGAGGAAAGCGATGAGGCGCTGCCGTTTAATACAACCACTCCCAAACTGGGGACCAAACCCTACTGGGAAAGGGTGGCTGGGAATATTTTCCCTAAAAAACTTCAGTCTTCTCCTACAGCCAAAAAGCTTAGCGTGAGCATAAGGATTAGCGTGAGCCAGTGGAGCGCTCGGCGACGTGTCGCTAGATGTCCCCATCGGGCCGGGATGCGATGGGTGGGAGGCTGAGGGACACCCAGCCTGCCCAGGACACGAAACCTTCGGCAAGTAGCCCATGGACCAGCACAAAACGGGGGACTGATTCCCTTGATAAGGACAGAGGTGGTGTCCAGGAGCTGCCACTCCGAGCAAGAAGATTTTAGCAGCCAGCCAACATGAGATCATCCCTGCTCGGACTGGTTTTGGTCAGGCTCCTTCTTAACGATTCCTGCATCATTTAGGATCTCCCTTCCCTCTGATTCCCTCCCCTGTTAAGCCCGAAGCTTGTCCCTGCTCTGCGCCCTGAGTCCAATCTACTTTGCATTTGAATTATTATGGTTCATTATTATGAACCTGCCAGCATTAATGTCTCATCTCTACTCTGTGTATCCATGCAGCCCGTGGCACTGGCCGGTCTCCATAATCCTTAGGCTCCTCTCTGTGGGGAATTTGGTTTATTCCTTAATCTACTGGCATTTTAGGAAACACGAGTGCTTGGAGAGATTTAAACCTGGGAGGAAACAATCTCTGGGCAAATTCTTTTTCAAAGCAGGCTCTCTTGTTTGAAGAAGTAAAAGGGGAAAACTCTAAACCCAACTATTTTTATGGGGTGCACGACACCAGCAGTGCCTCCTCCCCAACTCCCCGTAGCCGATAACGGGTCAGAATAGCGACGGGAGGAATTTTTCATTCTGGAGGGGGGAAAAAAAGTCCGATTTTGGAAAGTTTGGGGGTACAGAAAAAGAACGCAGAAACAGGAAAGCAAAAATCCTTCCTTGCATTCTCGCATACAGCAATAGTGGTTACAAGGACACTTTTGTGCCGCTTACCAGGCTTTCTGCAGTGAGCTCAGGCAAATCATAGACTGTACAATGCGGGTAATCCAGGACGGAGATGCTGTGGAAGACGGGAAAGAAGGGATTTGTTAAGAACCAGGTAAATACGAAAGTGACTTTTAAGATCATCTATGGGATTATGCCCAGCAGCCTGTAGCATCTTCCCTGTGCTTGGGGTTTGAATTGCGACGGCAGCGCTGCCTGATGCGGCAAGTAGTTTGGATGGGCAGCAATCCCATCTCCAGCGAGCCACGTTGGGCACGTCAACCAGCCCACAGCCGGTGCCGCACGGACGCGCCTCCACCCCGCGTTTCCGACTGCACAGGCGGCATCCACGTGAGCTCCCAGCCTCACCCCTGCCCAGCGTCTCAGCTTAATGGAGCACGTCGATTCCTCCTGGCTCCGAAACTCATCCGGAGTGCATTAGTAAGGACTCGAAGGATTTGGATCCATTAAGACGTGACAGATTAGTTATTCATATGCATATTTTAAAAAAAGGAAAAAAAAAAACAAAACCACCCCCAAACAGATCTTAGGTTAAAATGGAGACATCCGATTGCCAGCAAGAAAATTCACAAGGGCATCAGATCTTTCGAAGCCCGCTGGGCCTATTGCGCTTGTAAAAGTAGCCAATTTAAAAAAAAAAAATAAAAATGTGTATATATATATAAAAAATATATGTGTGTATATATATAAAAAATAGGTATACATACAGGCACGCACATTGATGCTATCTGTGCCCTGAGACGTGCACTATCACACAGCTTCAGTTCTTGTGTTTCCTCCTGTTTGCTATTTTTTTGTTTGTAAATTCAGCAGCGGAGCAACAAGCTGACTTGCACCGGTCAGCGAGTCAGAGGCGATCCAGGATGAGACCCAAGGGCAGGAGAGCCCCTAAAACAGGCTTCATTTAAAGCATTTGGGCCAGGAAGGACTTGTCTGACCACAAGGACGGATGCTCCTCGCTGGCTCCCACCCATCATCCTCCTAAATCTGGAAGAGCCACCCAGATACAAGCAGGAGAGCTCAGAGGGAGTCAGCTCAGGAGCCCCACGGCTTATTTGCCGCAAGTCGCCGTTGTACTGGCATCACTTCTGCTATTTCCCCTCGCGGCACCACTGGACTTGGGTCCATACGTCTGAAAGCGACAAAATCCCGTGATCCTTTTTCAGGTCAGTGCCCGACGTTGATTGCCACCGTCTGGCTGGGCCGAACAGCTAAAATTCCCCGGATCGGAGCATCCAGCTGCCAACCCCACCCCATTTCACAGGAGCGTATCCTGCCTGTGAAACCTCCATCAGAAAGCACAGGAGAGCGCTAAGTGCTCCTGGGCTACACTTCCTCCTCACTTAAAAGCACAGGGCTGAAAGTGGAAATGTTTATCCATAAAAAAATTAATCTATTACTTTCTATTTTTCCACACGTGCCTTTATCAAACATATACAACCATACCATGCAGGAGACAGACCAGCCGACGCGCAGCTGAAGAGCAACAAAAAGAGCATCAAAAAGCAACAAAAAGGATATTTTCATCGTTCTGACAGCAACATCCCCCGCAGTGCTCTCCCCTCCGAACGGGGAAATCCTACCCAGTCCTACTGAGTTGTGAAAAAGCTGCGCTCTTTCAGGCCTTACGCTGACTTCCCAGTCCAGCCAGTCCCAGCCAGTCAAAATGGGGCTAGTGTCTCTCTCAAATCAGAAGTAAAAGTCAGTGACAACTACGCAAAACCTAAAGAAGTCAGGAAAGCTGAATTATAGCTATAAAAAGGGGAAAATAGCTAGAAGACTCGACCCCATCTGGCCTTTTTGAAGCTGTGGCCCACAGATGCCTGGTGGCACTGGGCTGCTTCCCAGGAGCCCACGTAAAGATGAAAACAATCCTACTGTCAGTAAGGGAGATGGGTCTACGTGTATTTTAGCAGTCTAGTGAGACTGGAAACGCCCCATCCAATCCTCCGCATTAAGCAGGAGGGATTTGCACCTCTCCAGCATATTCCTGGCGCGGAGAGCACACTGCCCCAAAGCCGTGCTAGGTAGGGACCAGAGGTCGCGTGGTCCCACTGCACGTTCCTCATGTACAAAGCCTCCCTGCTCCATCATCTCTCTCTTCCCCAGAAGCAGCTGTACCTGTTTTTGGCAGTGATATAAGACATGATGTTTTGGTTGAAGAACTTCAGGATCAGCGGGATGCAGTTGGCAAACACCAAATGCTGGGACACGTACTCAAACTGAGGAAGAGAAGTGAAATGGGTCAACATTAGCTGGAACAACTGGGAGCAACACCTGGGAATGGAAACCCGTTTTCCAGCCGAAAGCGAAGCGGTCTTGATGGTTTGCTCTACACACCTCACAGACCATCCTTCCCCTCGCAGAAGTCTGCTGTATAAGGCTTGCATCGTATACAGCAACTCCCACCAGCTGGAAACTCGGTTTGCCATGGAGCAGACACACAAACTTTATGGCAGTAGTTTAGGAATAGCTGCACCTATTGACTGCAGTGTAGCTTTTCAAAATAAAACCTGTGGCAAAACAGTATATGAGGAAGGGGGAAGGAGGAAATGTAGCTAATACATGAGAAAATACAATAATTCCTATTGCAATCACACGCTAACCCCATTCCCTTCTCACATCTTGACTGAAAAATGTACCCTTACCTTCACAGATGCTTTTAATTTCTCTCCCCCTCTAAACATTAAACGGTCTGGGTATGTACAGCCGCAGAATACAACAAATCTCTACTGTCCTTTAAAGAGACAGGCACAAATAGCAGCAATAGCCTACCCTGTCCTCCTCACTGCCACTCACTAATCTGCAAATCAACACCCCAAATTTGCGAGTGAAGAAACAGTTTGTTCCTGCACGTCTCCTCTCAGCCTGGTACAAGCTGTCGACACCGGGTACCCCACCGATGACACACAACCGCCGTTATTTGCGAGTGAGTAATCAGCAGTCCCTGCTAGCTGGGATCTGAGGCGTTCCCACCACTTTGAAACACGGCTGCCAGTGACTAGCATGTTATATAGGACCGGACCGAGCATAATGCCGAAATGCAATAATTCCACGGCATTTCTGTTGGCATAAGAAACACCAAATCTTGACAGAACCAAGGCAAAAAACCCCCATGATCTGTGTTGGTGTGCAGGTCCACGCGGTTGCTGCTGCACCGACCTGGTGACCCCCAGCAGAGCCTGGACCAGCCATGCTCTCCACTACCCTCCAGTGCTCCCATCGATGCTGGAAGCATCATCTCAGCCCCAGCAGTGGCTTTTGGGGTGGTCCTTGAGACCAGCTTTGGCACTGAAAAAAATTACGCTGGCTCACCCAAAAATCAGACACAAAAGCAGAACCTGGGGGAGAAAACCCCAGGGCATTCTCCAGACTTAGCACCAGACTGCCAGGGTCCTCGTGCGACGCAGGAAGAAATGAGAGGAGCCATTTTGGGGAGGAAGCCAGAAAAATTAGTGAAGGGATGTGGGGGGACCCAGAATAAATGTAGGATTGTAAAAATGTAGGGCTTTGTTTCATCTTATCCAATCCAATATATGGATTTATATTTATCCTCAGATAAATATCGGTGGGCTTCATAACACAGATGGATTTGTACCATGCTGAAACCTTTAAAAGAAAAAAAAAAAAATTAGAAAACACTAATTGCTTGACTCGCAGAATGGGTGCAGCACTGGGCCCAGGCCACGGCTCAAATCAGTCCTCGGTCCTTTTTTTTAATTGAGGAAAGCCCTCGTGGGGGTGCAGTTCAATCGGTGCCGTGCAGATAGAACAAAAATCATATTGCACCTAGGAGCCAGACCCGGGCTCTCTTGAAACTGGAGCCCCACGAACTTGATCCTGCCGAGGGACAGAGCACCAGATTAGTTGACCTCGTGAGGTCCTACGCAGCACTATTTCTGGTCATTGGAGATGAGACAGCAAAATAGGGTCTTGTCCTACCCCCATCCCCTTCCCCCTTCTTCTGGGGAGGCTCGTGCTTAGGATCTCTGCTAAATCTTAATCTGATCAGCCACTGTGTGAATTTTTCCCCGAAGTCTGAAAACTCTTTCCACGTGAGTGGAAGCGATCCTGTCAAAACACCATCAGAGATATACTGCAGGCAGGTTATCCCTGCCTGAGTCACCCTATACAAATCCTGGCCCGGGGCTAGGGTTCACTGCTATGGAAAAGCAATCTGCAGCTCCTTGTGGAAACCCTTCCTGGGGAGGTCTTTTAGGATAGGGTCCATCAGAACACACCGGCTTCAAGACCAGCTTGGCAACGGCCAAACCCTTCTCTCTGCTCACCTGGTAGATGTGATTCAGCTTGAAGTGCTTGAGGAGCAGCAGCAGCAAAGCCGAGATGCTCTTCACGATGATCTCTTTGTGTCTGTTCACGTCAATCCCCAGTTTCATGCTCTGAAGAACGGTGATGCTGGGTTGGAGGGAAAGAAGGCAACAGTGCGGTGGGTACGGGAGCGAGGAGGACTAAAGGACTGTTGAGTACTTATTCGTGTGGACAGGCTCTACAGAAACAGGGACCTTTGCTTCCCCCGGGACACTCATTTCCATCCCCTCTTGTCTGGTGACACTGAAGTGAATTAAAAAAGGAAAAAAAAAAAGACCTGATTGCTCTCCGCCAGCAATCCTGGGGGAGCGGTATGGAGGACACCTGCCATATGCTCACGTGTCGTTATGATTTGTGTCAATTAGCATGAGTTTATGCGTCACTTAGCCAGCAGAGCACAGCGACTGCCGACTGTGCTCAAATTGTTACACTCCTGAAAAACTGGCAGTCACATCCTTGGCTGTCACCCCTCTGCCCTGGCAGCAACAGTAGCTTGGACCTATTCAAAGAGACATCCCCAAATCTGGAGCCCTTCCGAACCCATCGGCAAACCCCAACTCTCCTGCTTGGTCCAAGACTTCGTGGCAAAGCTGGGATGGCTGGTGGCCACCTCCTCAAGGACTTACGGCATCTCTTCCGGCAACACATCTGCCAGGATGTTGATGGAGTCAGTCTTGGCTTTAGAGGTGGGTGCTGCAGCGAGGAGGATCTTCAGCAAAGCTATCTGCAGGGGAGGACAGATGTGGAAGGATGCTTCCAGAAAGGAGCATTCCTTCCTCCTTCAGTTGCTGAAACTGGATAACTTCAAGCCAGCTCTGTAGGGCTCCACTCACTGTGGTGGACTGACTTTTCCAAGGCTTAACCTCTCCTTTTATACCCTGGACAGACTGGCCAAGCGTGGGGAGCACGGAAGCTCTGGTTTAGCTTTAACTTAAAGCATCACGAGCACCTGAGCTCTCATAGTATGGATACAACAATGCAAGGGACACGTGGAGCTTAATGCATTTAAATCCGTGTCTCTCCCTATAGACAAGAGTCCATGTGACCCAATTAGCATCTCAGAATCATAGAATGGTTTGGGTTGGAAAGGACCTGAAAGATCACCTAGTTCCAAGGCCCCTGCCCTGGGCAGGGACACCTTCCAGGTTGCTCAAAGCCTCATCCAACCTGGCAACGTAGCTGAATTTCAGAAGGAGCATTGTGTTCCCCTGGGAATTTGCTGGGGCCATGGGAAGGCTGCAAGGGGTGTCCCTGTAAGGAAAGTCATAACCAACAGACTCTCCCCAGTTCAAACAGCTGTTGAGAGCACAGCCAGGTTGGTGGAGCCCTGAAGGCGTTACCGCCTTGTTTGCTGAGCCACGGAAAGCACCACGATGGTTTATTTGGTTCCTGGCCCAGCAAGCCATCACGCTCGGATGTCAGCGCAATATCGTTAACCTCAACAAGAAGGACCAGTGAAGTCCGCAGGTTGCTTCTTTAGGTCAGAAGAGAAGATGCCTGCACCGGTGTGCAATGACTTACTGGTAAATACTACGGCTCACGCAGCTCAAGAGATGACACGAGGCCACCCCTGACTGGTTCCCCTTGCTGCCCAAGAGCGCAGGAGCCAGTTTTGAGCTCTCACCAACGTGGAGGATTTTGTTCCTTGTTTCTCCACACACAACCTATTTTCCAACCACTGACCTGTCTCCAACCATCTGACTGCATCCTTGGGTATCTTATACCCCTTGATCCTCTGAATCCCTCTTCTTGGGCTGTACTTTCCACCCAACTCTGCTCTCGATTCCCACCAAAATCTCACCATTCAAGTCCTGAACGTACCCCAGCAGCCCCGTGCTGAGCTCTGATGCTCACAGATTGGCACCATTCCCCACTCAAAAGCTCTCCTTTGCTTTTAAGAAACACGAGCTTACCATATACTGGGGGAGATTGTACAACATTGCTCGATACAAGATCTCACAAGGGGTCTCTTGGACTTCCTCTTCCCCCTAGCACGCAGAAACATTAGAAAGAAGGAAAAATGAAGTATTTCCAGTCCACGCTCTTGAGATATGTCAGTCCCCTCCATAAAGCCCAGCTTGAGGACTTAATGATGGACATAGCTGCATGCTGACTGCTGGAAGCTCCAGGCCTCCACTGCTACATTTGATCAAGATCTGGACTTCTAGAAAAAAGAGCATCCAATGGGTGTCCTAAGGATCATGGAGAATGTATGGATTTCTATGACACCTTGGAAATCTTCCACACATCTATCTAGTGATGGGGTGCAGCAGCTTCTTACCAGAGACATAGGGCACTTCTCCAGCTCCTCCTCGTTCTTGATCTGGACGTCTGAGATGGAAACATACTTGTGCTGGCAAAATACACAGACAAAGGCAAAGCAATATCACAACTGAAGGATGAAACACCGTCAGCAAAGACCACAGTTGCTGTTTTCAGTAATATCTCGTTAGGTGGATAGGTCTCAGCAGATACATGGAGAACACATTTTTGGGTGGGACATCCCTCTGTCCCTCAAGCCCCTCACACATCATGCTTTTGATTACTTCCACCTACTCCTTCTAGGTTCTCTCTGTAAGTAAATGGAGTAAGTAAACCATCTCCAGAAGGCACTCCAGGACTTAGATAGGGTCAGTTGGCCTCAGCAGGTGTCTCATTCCATGCAGAGCACTGCAGGAGCCAAGGCTGGCCACGCTTCCCCTTGGGATCAGAACAGGTCTGGGCATGTATGTCCAAATCCAGTTCTGGAAGTCTGTCACCTTCAAAGCACAACGTGGCAAATGCTGGCCAGGATGCAGCAATGTTACACCTCGGATAAAGGAAAGTCCGAGTGCTGGACAATCTACGTGGAATTGCAGTGAGGACTCGGTTTTCCCTTTTTTTTCCCTCAGTTCCTGCAAAAAGCTCCAGAAGCTTTTCCTGTGACAACTAACAAGAAGGGACCCTCTGACTCCCTCCAGTAACTATTTCAGTCAGAGGTTAGAGGTGAGGATCACATGCCACAGGTGATGGATATCCAGCCCCTGTCAAACTGTTCAGACCTTGACTGGATTCATCAGATTAACTTCCCCAGGCAGAGAAAGCCAGAGCTCAGACTCAAGGCGTTGCTGTACATCAGCTGAAGAACATCAGAAACCCAAATTCATGTGAAATATTTCCTGTGGGCTAAGAGCACACATCTGAGGAACCTGAAACTCGTTACAACTGCTGTATCACAAAGTTTATGTCTACGAGACTTGATGCCCTGCAATCCCCCTGTGGCCAAGTGATCTTGACCGATGATTTCCCTGCCCCCCATGAGGTCCTCATGGGTCCGATCCCACCTCAGAGCATCTGCTGAGCGCCAGGGAGCAAAAATAGCAAGGGATGAGGTTAGACAAGCTGACTGCCATTCAGCAAGGCTTTCGGGGCTGCTTCACCCAAGTGACGCCATCTCACCTGCTTCAGTGTCTTCACGCTTTCATGGATGGGCCGTGGTAGCCCTATCAGGGTTTCGGTGTCTCTGTGGGGAATGAAAGAAGGTAAGTACGAAGCTGGGAAGAAGATCTGGGTTTAACGCTTCCACGTCATACAAGGTAAAAGAGGGAGCCTGTAGTCTACTGAATCTACTGAACGCGTCCCAGACGGGTCAGGAACTGGGAGACGTGTTGGAGCGAGCTGCCTGCCCTCCCACCTCCTCCCCAGCAAAGCCTGCACAAGAGAGGGGCGACGTCAGGGTGAAGAACTGGGGTGAAATCGGGTCTCTGCGTGGAGCCAGCTTGAGCCCAGCACCACACCTAAAAACGAATACACCTTGCTGGGCTCGTGCCAGGATGAATCTGCACCTGCAGCTTGATGTATTCACCAACTGGGTAATTTGCTGTGGCTACCAGATTGTCCCGCCTCCCTCCCTCATGAAACCAATCTCTGGTTTGGGCCAGGGGTCACTTATTCGGGGCCAGGTCTGATTTTTAATAGAAAGAGGTCCTTGGAGACCAGCATCTCCAAGAACATATTTTTTATAATGCTGAGTGCACTGTTGCAGCCCCAGCGAAATCCAGTGCTGCGATGCATCATCCTGACCGTGCCTTAGGCTGTGGTTGAGTTGAGAAAACCTAAGCTCTGTGGACACCTCCCACCAGTTAAATTGCATTGACGGGAGCTACAGGCCAGACTTTGTCGGATGTCCACACGGAATACTCACTGTCCCAGCGTGAATCCGATGAATTTGTTCCTGCTTGCTTCCAGAAAATGCTCGATGTCTTTCTGTCTGATGGCGCAGCAGAGAAACAAAAACAAGGAGAAGGTTGGAAAACAGTGATACACCAGATCACAGCCTACGTTGCTCAGGAAGGACAGCAGCGTGGGACCAGCAAGAACCTTTGAGCTTTCTAGGATTGATTTCTAGAAGTCTTAACAGCAGCGTGCTAGAGCCACCACTGCTTTTATTGGTTGGGAGCAACAAGAACCAAAACCATTTGTATTTGCTGTGCAGCTCCATGGGAGCATGGAAATAAACGGTGAGGAGCTCTCTATGGCCAGCACCTTTTTATCCACCTTCTGTGCTCCCAGCACACGCGTCTTCAAGTAGCATCTGCTCGCTTTGAGTGAACAAATGCTGTCTCCGGAGTCTGGCAGAGCATGTGCTGCTGCTCCAGGAGAGCAAACTGACACCTCGTCAACCTTGGGCATCCTTCATGAGAATTGGTCAGGGTCTCAGCACTACAAGTAGGACATCAACGGTGAGCCAAGGCTCTCGCGGGCAGAAAGAAACCCAGCTGGATTTCCAGGCACCAGCCAAGAAAAACAACGATCATTTGATTTCGAAGCTGAGAGGTTTATGTTACGTGGAGTACCACAGTACACACGTGGGAAACCAGTTCTTGCCATGTCCCTGCGAGGAGTGCTCTGGATAGACACACTTAACCCCGTCACTGCTCCCACATCAAAAAGACGTATTTGCTCCTGTGTTTTAAAGATACTGGATTAAATCCAGGCTTTGGATCAAAAGCAAAAAAACCTTACATGGATTAGAGGGAAAGGAGCAGAGATTTTCACCCTCTTTTCCTAATGCTCCCCCATATCACGTGTAGCAGAACTTGTCTTAGGAAGGGAAGGCACCAACTTCTTTACCCTCAGATGTTTTTTCTCCTATTTTTCACCCCAGAGCAAGGCCACTCAAGAGGGCTTCATCTAGTAACACAAGAGTCCCACTCAACGAGCAAGAGGCAATGTTATTAATGAATTCCCACGGTGATTAGTCTAGGACCTTGCCCTACCAAGATCCATTGGTGCTCGTTGGGAAAGCTAACCCTGCTCCCACAGTGCTCCAGTACAAGCATCCTTCCCAGTACAACCTGGCATGTCCAGAATGGGAT
Organism: Chionis minor; assembly: GCA_013398295.1. Classification (NCBI taxonomy): domain Eukaryota; kingdom Metazoa; phylum Chordata; class Aves; order Charadriiformes; family Chionidae; genus Chionis; species Chionis minor. The sequence continues at coordinate 124,917 of VZSF01010989.1, forward strand.
TGGCACTTATTGGCCAAACTCAGCCACGCTTGGTTTGTAAAGCCTGGGGAAGGGCTCAGCTAAACCCAATCCAGAAAAGACCAACTGAGACCCAAAAAAAAGAAAAAAGAACTGGAGTCTCTACAGTTCAGCTTGTCAGAGGCCAAAAAACTTGCCGCAGGCTGACGTTCAGCTGCCATGAATTCCAGGACAGCTAGGACCGGGGAGGATGGCAATGAAACCAGATAGATTTACCTGACTTTGGGGGCCCAGGGGAGCCCTTTGGGGAATGACACCCTTTCGATAGGTGGGCGCTGAGCGGGCATCGCAGGGATAATTGCATCCCGCTCCATCAGGTCCAGTTCCCCCTCGATCCCGCTGTCCACATCATCGTTCTCCTCTTCGTCAACTCCTGCTTCGTCATTCTTGAAGGGGTCTCTCTCGTTGTAGATATCCAAGCTGTCTTGCTTCACCAGGGGCTGCAGCAGAAGGGGAAGGAGAAATTCAAGTCACTCCGTGGATTTCATTTCCCTCCCAGCCACCGGCACCAGACCTCTCCGACCTGGAAGGATCAAGCTCCCAGATGTTCTTCAGGTAAGGATTTGCTTCCTAGCTGTTGCCACCAGAGCCTGGACAAGGAACAGACCCCTCTGTACCTCTAACCTTGCTGCTCTAGGAGGCGTGACCCCATTTTCCTCCTTAACGGACGGCGCTACCGTCCAACATCTCTCCCCTAGCAAAAGAGGTGTTTTCATCCTCGGACCGTAACACAGCAATTCCAAGAACGGAGCTAAAAAAAGACGAGCTTGCTGTGAGCGGTTTGCTGCTCAGCACTTATCAGCCCTTTGCCATAGGGTCAGGATGTCCTCTCGCTTCCTCCGGATCAAATGCATCGCGGGGCTGATCTGCTGCAGCTGAAACTGGTGCGTGGAAAACTGGCCACAAGCCGGCACCGTGCTCTGGCAGCCCAGAAACTGCCCCGCTCCCTGGGCTGCATCCCCACAGTGGGGGCAGCAGGGCCAGGGGGGGGATTCTGCCCCTCTGCTCTGCTCGGGGAGACCCCCCCCTGGAATTCTGGGTCCAGCTCTGGGGCCTCAGCACAGCAGAGAGAGGGACCTGGTGGAGCAGATCCAGAGGAGGCCACAGAGACAATCCGAGGGCTGGAGCCCCTCTGCTGGGAGCACAGGCTGAGCGTTGGGAGCGTTCAGCCTGGAGAAGAGAAGGCTCCAGGGAGACTTTAGAGCCCCTTCCAATCCCTAAAGGGGGTCCTGGAAAGATGGGGACAAACTTTTTAGCAGGGCCTGTTGTGATAAGACAAGGGATAACGGTTTTAAACTAAAAGAGGGAAGATCCAGACTAGATATAAGTAAGAATTTTTTTTCAGTGAGGATGGTGAGGCACTGGCCCACGTTGCCCAGAGAGGTGGGAGATGCCCCATCCCTGGAAACGTTCCAGGCCAGGTTGGATGGGGCTTGGAGCAACCTGGTCTAGTTGAAGATGTCCCTGCCCATGGTAGAGGGTTGGACTAGGTGGCCTTTAAAGGTCTCTTCCAACCCAAACCATTCCATCATTGTATGAAACTGGAAAAGGCATGAGCACCTGCGGAGGGAGGGAAACACATGCCCAAGCACAGGCTGGCTCCTTGAATGGATGATGATCCCCATTGGAAAACCATCCCGGGCCATGTGCCAGGGGGATGAGCCTGCTCTTACCCTCCGGCTGCGGTGACCACGCTTCTGCTGCTGCTGCTGCTGATGCTCCATGAGCTCGATGGAGTAGGTGGGAGGCGAAGCGGCACGCATGCTGCGCATCACCTGGATGCTGTCCTCCGGCAAGGGCGGCAGCCCCAGCTCCTCCCTCTTCCTCACCTTCATCGCCTGCAGGGCTTCAAATCCACCCAGTGTGAACTAGGGGGCAACAAGAGAGGTGAGAGAGCGGGGAGTAGACATCCCATGTGGACTGTGCAGTTCTTCTGGGCTTCCAGGGCCACAGAACTGGAGAGTTGAGGACAAAGAAACCAAATCACTGGTTCATTCTCCCCCCTGCCACATCCTCTGCATGGCTCAGCCCACCCCTGTCCCAGAAGAAGCTGTTTGCCTTGTGTCAGCTTCCTGTGTCATCCTAAATAACCTTGTTATGGTTGGATTGAATAGCGGGGAACATCGAGGCTGCATCAGCACTATTCCCAAAAGGACTGATTTCTGGAAAAAGGAAGGGTTTGCACCCACCAGAAGCACCTTCCAGAGCAGGAGCAGGACTTTCTTCATGGGGAAGTGTGGAGCGTGGCCACTGCAGAACTTGGTCACCATCGTGAAGAGCAGAAGAGCAAACGGCTCTTCGGTGTGCACGGGGAAACCTGGTGGAGAGAGGGACCAGGAGCAAGTTCAGAGCAGATCCCCCATCACTGAGGTCACCTTGCTGGTCCAGCGTGACAAAGGGACCTGTTTAGGGCACAATGAACTCTGTGGCTCACTCAGCTCCATCTTGAAGGTCTCCCGGCAGGTTTTCCACTCAGGGGGATCTGCCTCCTGCTCCACACGGATGTTCTCCACCATCAGGTACATGACACTGAGCAGCACCCTGCCAGGACAGCATGTAATGGAGGTGACACTGCCAGGCAGAGGCCACTTTGTCACCAGAGGCTGTTCCACAGCCTCCACCCGACGTGTTAGCTGGGGGCAGAGAGGGGCTACCTGAGCTCTGTGCTGTCGGCCAGCGAGATGGCCGGCTTCCTCAGGGCGCTGCTGCAGGCCTGGCTGTTGCTGCGGGGAAGGGGATGAGCTCAGTGCCAGCCCCTGGGCTGCTCCTCGCCCTGACCCCCAGCCCACGTCTGCAGCGGTGGAAACGCCACGCTCAGGGACATGCCATGGATGTGGCACCTCCCTGGACCTCGGTGAGGAGGAAGGGTAGAGAAGAAGAGGGAAAGAAGGATGGGTACAAAGAAGATGAAGAGGAGGAGGGTGAGGAGGAAGGACAGAGAAGAAGAGGGCAACGAGGAGGGGTAAAAAGAAGATGAAGAGGAGGAGGGTGAGCAGGATGGAAGAAGGGTGTGAGGAGGATGGGGAGAAAGATCATGAAGAGGAGGAGGGTGAGGAGGGCAAGGAGAAAGAATAAGATGAAGAAGAGGACAAGGAGGGTGAAGGCAGGGTGGGTCCTCTCACTCGATCTCCATGTTGAGGAGCTCCAGGAAGGCAGTAAAGGTTCCCAGCTGGTACAGGAGGAAGCTGTTGTGCCGAGACCAGTGCAGGACATCGCCTTCATTATCACAGTCTCCGAAGACACCTGGAGAGGCCCGAAGGGAGGCACTGGTTAGGAGGGAGCTGCCTTTGAACCCGTGGAGCACACGGGACCATCTCGGCAAGGAGCTTCCCTGCACCGACCTGGTGCAACCCCAAGAGAAGGCTTCTCCCAGGCCCCCGCGGTGAAGGCAGGCAGCAGGTACGCAGGCACATCTGGACATGGGCAATGCGGTCCTTACCCTGTGCCAGGTAGAGGATGGCCCGTGCTACTCTGAGCCGCTTGTCCCTGTTGACCACCTCCAGCCCATCCAGCAGGCGCATGATGTAAGCCTTCTGCTGAGCCCCATCCAGCTCCAGCCACCTCCTGCCCTGCACTGGAAAGGGGACACGACAACCAGCTGGATGCCTCCCCCAGGGGTCCCGCTCTCGCCCGGGGCGGGGGCTGCCCCAAGCCCCGGGGTGCCGAGCCAAGAGCTGGTACCTTGAGCATGAAAATCCTCCTCGAAGCATCTCCGGTTGGTGCTGAGCTCCGGCTCCTCGGTGTAGCTGTACAGCTCTGATGGAGAAGAGGGTCACCAGCGACCCAGAGGAGTTTCACCCTCCTCCTCAGCGCCAAATTCCTTGCGGGGCTCTGAGGGATCCCTACGCACGCGAGGAGACGTGGGGCAGAGACCTAAACTTATCCCTGCGCTCTTCCATAGCTCCAAGGGGCATCTCGGAGCCACCCAGTGATGCCAAATTCACCATTTTCTGCCCCTGTGCCTGGGCTGGGCTGTTCCCACGCTCCTGCCCACCGCGACGATCCTTGAGCTGCATTTGCAATTTTGTAGGTTTTTCCTTTTTTTTTTTTTGGGGGGGTGGGGGATAATTTTCTGTCCCAGTTAAGCCAGTTTGCAAAGGGAGAAACCGCAGGAGCACCCGGGCGAGACCGGCATTGATTTCACACCCAGCGCCTCGGATCTTTTGGGAACAGCAAATAGGGGCTGGACTTGGAGGGACACGGTGTTGCACCTGTTCCTATATAATTTCTACCTGTTCCTATATAATTTCTACCTGTTCCTATATAATTCCTATAGATCCTACCGTGCTGAGCAGCACCATGGGGGACTGAAACGGTCCTGCAAGGATCCCTCGAAGAAAAAATGTTCTTTAGCCAGGTCAGCACACGCAGCCGAGACACACACGGCTAAAAATAATCCCTTTCCCGGCCGAGATACGCTCGGGACTCCAAGGGTTACAGGGCAGAAGCAGCCGGAGCGGGAAGATATTGGCTGAGGACTCGACCCATCGTGACACCCACGATAAAGGGTGACGCTTCCCAGCCTGGGCTGTGCCACCGGGCACGCCAGCCGTCCTCCCACCCCCTGCGCGCCTGTCATCGCGTCCCGGATCATTCGGAGCGCGGGGTAATCCCCGTGCCCCCACGCGCCCCTTTTGCTCGTCCCTGGGGAGCGAGTGACTCTCTATTAATAATCCCTCTTGCTCTATTACCGCAAGGGTGATACCACCCGCCATCCATCCCCCATCCCGCTCGCCCGGCTCCCTGCCGGATTTCTCTTTTTTTCCCCCCACCCCAACGGGCACCTATTAATAGCAACGCAGCACCCGAACGCCGCTTCACCTGCTAACTCGGTGCCGTGGCCGTCGGCATCTCCGTATTCGAACTCCAGGTTGGGGCAATCCACCGAGCCCTGCGGAGAGCGGGTTGGGGTTAGCGGGGGGAGGCGGGCGCATCCCCCACGGATATTTCGGGAGGCGGGACGGCTGCCAGCGCTCTCAGCCTTTGCGGGAAAACTCCTCCAGCTGCCGGAGCAGCGACTCGTGCACGGATGATCTCGACGCAGGTCTTGAGGGGCTCGAGCAGGTCGGCTGGGCGAGGCTACTTAAAATACAGTGCAAATTTGGAAGGCGAGTATAAAAATAGCATTTCTCGAGTCCCAGGGAAAGCAGTGGCAGGACCTCAAGTGCCAGGGAATATTTGATGTATTTCACAGCCCCGGATATTCTCAAAAAACAAAGTCTTGGGCTGGTTTGAAGCAAAAGCAGCTGGGAGGATGCAAACCCCACCCCGGACTCCGTCCTTAGCATCCCAGATCCAGCAGCTTTCGAAGCCCGTAGGGTTGCGGATCTCCCCCCTCCTCCCCTGCGGATGAGGAACTGGAGCATGAAACTTCGCCGGAGGATTACGGCGGGGCAGGGAACGGGCGGCCGCAGCCAGACGACAACGGACGACCCAACGCCGGCATCGCGCCGCCGAGCCCCGGGGAGGGAACACATGAATGGATAATCAACTAAATTAACATAATTTCTCATTCTCAGTCCCACCATCCCTTCTCCGTCATCCGGGCTGGAACCGATGCGCGTCGTCACGATTAATATGGATGACCCCAGAGGATTCGCGGCTCCGAGCTGAGCCCGACTTGCCCAGAAACGCTGGTTTCTCGCCCCCTTTTTGCGGCCAAGCCAGCGGGGCGGTTCGGGAGCTAAAGCTGACGAGGAATTCGGCGGAGCGCGTGCAGCGCTAATCCGCTTGGCGAGGCCCAGCCGCTGCTCTTGGAGCCAGGAGGGAAATGTGGAGCCCCAAATTCAGGGCTTGGAGCGGGGTAGGGGTGCGGGGGGCACGACTCAGGCGCTGTCTCCCAGCGAAGAGGGGGCATTTTTGGGTCGGCTCCCTGGGGACCCCCCTGACCTGCAGCTCCTTCATGTCCTCCGCTCACGGCGGGGGGGTCCCTCGCTGGCTTTAGGGTGTCCTGGGACATCAGTCCCGGGCCGGATCCCGGCTGCCTGAGCCTGGTCCTGCTTTCCCAGCCTGGCACCCACCGAGCCGGACGGGCGCAGCCCCAGGGGGGGGTATTTAGTGGTCACGTTATTTGGGCAGGAGAGGTGAAGGGTGGTGGAGGGGACTGCGGCCCCCCCAGACCCTGGCAAGGGCGGGGGGGGGGGTTGTTAAGTGGGTGCCTGGAAGATGTGGGGGGAGCCCAGTGCCCCGCTGGGACCCCAA
>VZSF01010989.1:131840-181605 GCA_013398295.1 Chionis minor
GGGGGGTGGCCATGGGGGTGTCGGGTGCTGGGTCCTGCTGGCACCCGGTGGGGGGGTGATGTGCAGCTGCCCCACTGCAGGTGGGGGCCAAGTATCCCCGTCCCCCAGACACCCCCCCTCAGCGTCATCCACCGAGTCGCGTTGTCCAAACCCCCGGTACCACAATTTTGGGTAAAAGCAGCTCCTGGGGGCCTAGAAATTGGGATTGGGGAGGGGGGGGGATCAGGACCTCCCCTCTCCGCTCCTCTCCGCCCAATATTGGGGGGGGGGACACGGGACACACAGTTGTTTTTAGGGATGACCATGCAGGGACGTGCTGGACGTCCCACCTTGGTGCCGCCCCGTGTCCCGCACCATTCCCCAACCGCTGGAAAACCAAAATCTTTGGGTCGGTGCTTCCCTCCGTCGCCCCGGAACGTTGGCAGCTCTTGCCGCCGGGAGGTGACGGATCGGGAGTGGAAGAGATAACGGGATTTTTCCGGCACCGCTCAGCCCACTTTCCCCACGGACAAGAGCCAAAACAGCCGCCTGGAGCCCAAACAGCCCTGGCTGCCCCAAGGACAAGCGGCCGCCGGTGCAGCTATTCCAGCTGGGATTTATCCGGCGGTGGCGGATCCTCGGGGCTACGGCACGGCACCGGGATTGGGGACAACATCCCCATCGCCACCCCAGGGCGTCACCGTCCCTCACCCCCTCGTTGTACCCCCCGCCCCAGCCCAAAAAATTCCCCATCTGCTCCCTCCAGACCCGAAAGATGCTCCAGAGCGGCTGAGTTTTCCAATGTTTTATTTGTCTTTTGAGATTACAGAGTCTTTATTGCTGATCTAATACAATCACTCAGACATTAATATTTAAAACATCCTTTTGAAAATGTTACGTTTGCAAAGTTTTCATTTCCTTGCTGCAGGCTGATGACAGGTTTTATTCTTATTATTTCTAAAGTTCAGAACAGGATTAATTTCCTTATACAATTTTGCTGGTGTTACCTAAATCTCCTTTTTTTTCCTAATTCTTTAAAAATGTGTTACATTAGAAAAAAAAAAACAAACCCAAACCAAACCCAAAACCCAAAACAACCCATTACACGTTTAATTTAGAGATGATCACAGAATATGATTCCAGATTAATTAGGAAAAAGCCAAGCAAGCAAAAAAGCTTACAGAAGAAGCAGAACGACATGGAGAAGAGCTTTAAAAATCGAAGGTGGGAAAAGCCAGTTGGGATTTTATTATTAATTATTTCTTTTTCTCCTATCTACCTGCATGATAAAAAGGGCTTAAAAATGGGCACGAAGGAATTCACGGATGAGGACAGCACCAGCGTATGCTGCGCAAAGCGACGGACACGGGGGAGGGAAGCGACTGCGTGAGCTGTACCAAAGGGTCACGCGGATGGAGAGGGATTTTCCTTGGGGCAGAAGCGGCTGCGGTTGGGACACCTATTTTCCAAAAAAGCTGCTNCCGAGAGCAGGATTTCACGCTGCGCGTCCGCAGAGAACGACGGAAACTCTGGGGTTTGCTGGTGGATGCAGACGAAGCTACTCCAGCGCCGGGAAAGACCCGACGGTGACGTTGTTTCGCATGGCTCAGGGGGCTCTTCCCAAAAATCTCGGGATCTGGATAAAATTCATGAGCGAGCAGGGATTATTTCAAGTTTGTGGTTAGCGATCCGTCTATGACAAAGTCTTCTCAAAGCCCTAAGGTTCTCCTCAAAGTCGCCTCAAAGCCCCAAGGTCTCCTGATAGCCTTCTCAAAGCCCCGAGGTCTTCTCAAGGTCTTCTCAAGGTCGCACGTCTAGGCTTTGCGAAATTCCAAAGAGAAACTTGGGATAAGCAAGCACACGAGAACGTTTGTGCCACAGATGAGCGGCTTGTGGTCAAGCTGACTTCGGACCTCGGCATCAAGAGCTGTGAGAAGGACCTGGCCGCCGAGACCGGAATTCCACAGTTTTTCCTTTCTTGTGCATGAACAAGCTGCCACAAAAAGAGTTTTTCCATGATGGCAAAGAAGTCCGTGAGGACAAAACAAGAATCCGCAGCTGATGAGGGACTTGGGCACCAAAGCAGCAACCACGGGATAAAGGCGTCTGTGCTCATGGGGTCAATTTTATTTTCGAAGGCAATTTTATTTTCGAAGGACCACGTTCTCCATGTGAACCATAAAAGTAATTCCGATGAGAGATGGAGACTTGGAAAGTCACCTTGGTAAGTGTGCCGTGCCGTCCGCAGTGCTCCAGCAGGACATCCTGCGCTAAAACAAGTAACTATTGCAAATTTGTTCTCCATCGGCTCTGACGCATCAAGATTTGGGGCGATTGAAGGGTTTTTAATGACTCTTCACCGCACATAAAATCGGGGTGGGGATTACTCCGGCGTACATCTCATACACTCAGAGGGGATTTCCAGATTTCATCATACAAATATGACTAGAAAAGAAAACTCTGAAGATTTGCAATGAGGACTGAAATTCAGCTGGAGAAAGACCTCGCGTAGACAAGGCTCCTCCCAGCCGGGATGGCCGACGAGCTCCGCTTGAGTTTGGAAGAGCTCCCCGGCACGTGAGCAGCAGTGGTCGGCGAGGCCGCGAGGCTCTTCCACCCGCGCGGGCAGGCACGGCTGCCCCGTAGCCCCACCGGGAATATGCCTTTGGTTGAACCGTAGGAGGTTGGCACTCGTAACGTAAGCAGCAGGAAAATACTGCGGAGCTGTGACGAAGGGAGCGCTGAGGGGTCCCACCCCACCGTCACCACGTCTGCCTCCGAGCGGGCAACCGCTCCGTCCTCCCGGCTCCTACCGCGCGCTAGGGGCTACCCCTGGCTCACGCTAACGACCGGACCCTTCGTTACAGCTTTCAGCAGTGCTAAGGCGAAGTTGACCAACTCGCTGGCAGAACCGTCCCGTGGGCAGTTCGGCAGAATCACAAGAGGTTCCTCCAGCGACGGCCGGCAAGATTTACCGCTTGGCTGCCGAGGCGGCACCCGGCTGGTCGGCAGCGCCTGGAGCAAACGAGGTTTGTAGCTGCGCTGTCAAATGGCATGAGACATCCAAACCCGGCCGCCCTCCGCCCGGCTCTCACGGCTGCCAGGTTCCTGCTCCGCTGGAAGAAGCGCTGGGATGCGAAGGAAACCAAAAAGCAACGTGCGACCTCGGAAGTCGGATCCCCGTGGCTCCCGTCGTGCGCGTCGGGTGAACGGTGATAACGGACTGTTCCAAGTACACCGCAGACGTTCCCGTTCCACCGGCTTCTTCCTCGCCTCCCCCATCCTCCCAGCCCCAAAAAAGAACAACCCAAAGAGAAAAAGGAAACAAACGGAAAGAAATCCACCGTCTCCCAGTCCCACGGCAGTACGAACACCAGTGGCAGAGGCCGCATGTACAGTATTCTAATTTAATAAATAAATAACCTAAACACACTGTGTACTATGTGAGCAAGCCCGGCTCTAACTTAGGAAGCTTGCGCTGTTTCATCCTGTACAGTAGTTGAGAAAAGACTTGGGGTTTTTTGTTCCTCGCGATTCTCCGGGATACGGCAGCAGGAACTTAATATCTGGCGAACAGAAGAGAAAACGAGGTTTTGGTGAGTTGCCGGGGAAGACACAAAGCTCCCCCAGCACCAACACGGTGTATTTTGGAAGAGGTAGAGACACCAAGGAAAAGAAACGATGTAGAAAGAGACTCGGTCCTCATCTCCTCCCCCACGAATGCCACATTATATTTAGCCGCCTGCCCTCACTGCCTGATGGCTGCCTTGGGCTTCCAGTGTGGGAAGGGGAAAATTTGGGAAAAACTCGGGCACCGAGTCCCACTGCTTTGCGGCAACATCAGCTCAGAAACCGGGGAGGACGCACGGAAGGTGCAAGAGCAAATGCCTTGAATGCCAAAGCCTGGCTCAAACCGGCTGAATTTATCGGGAAGGCTTCTGTTAGGCTGGGAACGAAAAGCAGATTAATCATATCACAAACGAAGCCACGTGTGAGGAGAGAGAGAGGTGCTTGCATTAATGAAACTGTTGAGCTGCATGGGGATGAAGTCTAATTGCCTGTAACATCCAGAAAAATAGGCTGCGTGCACCTGGAGATCTCATCCCACCTCCCAGCCTGTGCTCCGATACACCAAAATAGGGAATTTTGCCAAAGACTCTTTGCCTTTGGTATAAATTCCTGCAGGACACCGAGCTGAAGCCATCCCAGTACATCCCCACCCCGCGGTGCACGGGGGATATTTGAGTTGTTGTGGCTCTCCCTCAACACAAGGAATTTGCTGTGACCATCTGCTTATCCTGACTTCTCCGCGCGCGGGGCAAACCACGCTCCCCGCTAGGTTGGGATGGCGGCCAGACACCGAAACCAGAGAAAACTGAACCAGAGGGAATTCCTCCACGGGAGGGCACAGCCGCGCGGCAGCACCATCATTTTGCAGGTAACACAGGGCAGGGGGAAAAAAATCAACTAGCTCAGGATCTGGCAAAACCCACCGAACCCCAGAACTGGAGTGTTTTGGGGTGGTGTTGCTCTCGTGTGAGCGCTGAAGACCTGCACGCCAAGAAAATGCCTTTCCTGCAAGAAAAGGGCTTCAACCCCTCCCAAGCTGATCTGGGTGTGCACAGAGCCATTTCGTAGTCACGGTAAAAAAAAACACCTTTCAGCGTTGGCTACAAATATAAGCCCGGAAAGGGAAGAGGTCCAGGGGCTCTTATTTAAAATTATTATTATTTTTGGGAGAGTCAGTGCACCGAGCCCGCCCGAGCAGCCCCCGGCGCGAGGGGCGAAAGCTGCTCTGCGCTCATCCCATCCTTCGTCAAACTTTAAAAATAAAGCTGTCATCTGAGTTGGCTGGATGGCATCGCTCTGCCGTTTGCCACTTGTCTGGGTGACAGCTGCTGCCAGATACAAAGGGCTCATGTCCTGCCAAGGTTCTCTGCGTCACGGCTCTGACCCCGCCGTTCCCCTTCCCAGCCGGACCGTTTTCTACGTGGTGGTGGGAATGAGCAGAAAGCCCGTGAGACCTTCTCAGGGGACTGGTGGGATTCAAACGCATCCCCCTCTGCCCGCCCCGCACGCGTCCCCCCACGCTCAGGGCAGAAGGAAGGGAGAGGCTGAGGAGCAGCACCTGTAGTAGTTTGGTTTGAAAGGTCCATTCTTATTCAATCCCAAGTATTTTGCTTGTTCATCCGTTAGTTCTGTCAGGTGGGCATCGAACGTTGGGAGGTGAAGGCTGGCCACGTACTCGTCTGAAATGATTTCAAGCCTCGTTAGTACCGTAAAGGGAAGGCAACGAGTCCCCTCCCGCCGTGCACCAGGTCCCTAAAGCCCCGGGTGGGAACGGCATCGCTCCTCATGCCTCTGCTGCTAAATCGCAGGGCTGCTTTTCACCCTGAATGGGGAAAACCAAGGCTCTCTTTAGAGTTAGATGGGAAAAACTTTATCGGAAACACCCCTCTAGCAGGACTCCTGGGTCTGCCGCCGCGTTACACCCTACTCTTGGGTGAGCCTGGATGCTCCGCTGACGCAGGAGCCACTGGACATTCCTGGTAGGTGACACCTAACACCCAAACTAGGGACAAGCTGCACCCGGTCTCAAAAAAATACAAGTGACACCAAAAAAAAGGCCAGTTCTGCAGCAAAAACGCGGTCAGTGTAGCTTGTGGGAGGGGGTTCTGCTAGCAGAGCTGCTGGTCAGGGACTGCGTGTTTGCGCGGCCAACGAAGGCAGCTCTGATGGCAGGAGCCCTCTGTGAAAATCCCCTGCGTCAGCGCGCATGGACTCCTGCAGCTGGCCAAGCACAGCAGCCTGTTTTCCCCAGCTGGGACGGGGAAACGACGCGTCCAATTTAGCAAAGAGCCCACACCCAGTGGGAAGAACTTGCTGGAAGACCCTGAGCTTGGCAGAGAAGCAAAGGAGAGAGGCCGGGAGGCTGCGATGCCCTGCCGCCCTCAGCCCAGCCAAGCAGAACCTCCCATCTGTTCAACCTCCAAAAGAAGGCACTAAGCACATCTTTACCCATTTTCTTAGGCAGCAAATACACGTCTTGCTTGTAGCGGCCTTCGGGAGCGTTGTACAGCTCTATCAAAGCCAAAGCCTGGATGGAAAAGACATTTAGGTGAGTAACTGCCGCCCGCTACGGAGCGAGATGCTGCGTTTGGCCCAGCCCAAACCCTACTCGCCTGCGTGGTGGCGGTGATGGACAAGACGAAGGTGGGGACGGTGGAGCAGCTCAGGTTCAGCAGGCGGCCCTGGGAAGCAAAAAACCGGTTGTTATCTCACCACGGCACCAAAACCAATTTCCAACCCTACAGAAGGTGCAAGAACCACCGGTGAAACGCATCTCGTCTGGGATGAAACACCGTTCATCACACGCACTTGAATCCCGAGATATTGGTCGCCCTTGTATCTTGGTAAAACTATTTAGAAGCGAAAAAATCTGACCGAATACCCTGTGGGAGACACCTTGGAGCGGGATAAAGAAAAACACAGGAGCTTTTCCATGTTCTGATAACTCATGGGTCAAAACAGGGTTACCCCAAGCCTTCCAGCCAGAGGGACTGTTGAGCTGCTGAGGCCCATGGAGGTGATTTCTGGGTGTGCTTTGGCTCCACCGCTCATCCAGCAGGCAGAGAAAATGGTTGCAATTCCTGCTCCTTTGCCTGCGACTCACCTCCGCCAGAAGGACTATTCTCTTCCCGTCTGGCCAGATGACATGGTCCACCTGGGACCTCACCCTCTCCCAGGTCAGCTCGGGTGTACGCAGGCTTGCCTGAAACACAGCGTGAAAACACTTAAAGCACCGTCAAAAGATCAAAACCCAGAAGCCACATGATAGCAAGGAAAAAAGGAAGCAGCTCGCTGACATTGTCCTGGGCTTACGGCTTCCTTCGGGTCTGGTCGCCGTCCCAGACCAATGAAACCTTTATGAATCATCACCTGCAACTATTTTTGGGATCACAATACATCAAAGCTTCAGCGACAACTATTATTCAAGCTCCTCTGGCTGAAGAGGATTCACGGTCACCAACCGAACTCGGCGCGGCTGCGGTCACTTCTTTCCAGCACAGAAAAGGGCTTTAAACCCACGGGTGTGGGTGAATGATTCTCCACTGACCTTCAGACAAGACTCTCCTGCTTTTCTACCGCTCTCTACGCGCAGAGGAGCAGATTTCAGGGCTGTTTGGTAACGCGCGGTGGGGCTGAGCCTGTCGTGTTGCGTCGAGCCGAACCTCTGGCTGGGTCTTAATGGTGTAATAACAGGAAAGCAGAGGGACTGGGCTGGAAGGGGCAATTCACTGACTCTTTAGGGGAAGGACTGAGGCTGGTGGGTACCAGACACTTCACTGGAAGCTGACGGAGTTTGTCTGGCTCGCCGGCATCCTTTGGGATCACAGGAGTGACAATGACATGTCTGACAGCGTCCGCTGAGGCGCGGGGAGTGATGGATTACGTTATCTCCTCCCAGGTACTTGCTAAAGCAGCCCGGGTCAGACGCAGCTGCCGAAGGGTCCTGACAGCACTGTCACCCCACCCCGAGCTGTCCCCATGTCCCTGCGCTCACCACGTCGATCTCGGTGTTGGAGTGCCCCATGTTGCAGACGATGCAGCTGTTCTTCATCCGGTCCAGGTGTTCCCTGGTCACCACGTTCTTGTTGCCTGCCAGACAGCAATATCCATAATAAATCACAGAATCACAACATGGTTTGGGTGGGAAGGGACCGTTAAAGGCCATCTGGTCCAACCCTCTACCACGGGCAGGGACATCTTCAACTAGACCAGGTTGCTCCCAGCCCCATCCAACCTGACCTGGAATGTTTCCAGGGATGGGGCATCTCCCACCCCTCTGGGCAACCTGGGCCAGTGTCTCACCGTGTTCACTCTCCCCACCTTTTTGCCCTTTCCTTTGGAAAAAAGACAGACCCGATGATGGGGGGTGCGTCCCTGACGACCCGTGCTTCCGCCTCGGGGCCTGCGTACCTGTGCAGGTGATGACGATGTCAACTTGTCTGATGACTTCATTGAGTTTCACGAGCCGGAATCCATCCATGCTAAGAGGAGAGGAAGCAGGGAAACAGTCTGAGAAGCAGCAAAAAAAAAATATATACCAAAATATAGAGAAAAAAACCCCACCAAGTGATTCTCAGATACTTGTTTTATCTTTCCAATGCCCGAGACTGGAAAACAGCACGGCAGCGTAATAAGGGCCATTAGGAGAGTTTCTGGAGTCAACCTGGAGGACTTGGGACTGTTGGGGGAGAACTGAAAAGAGATTTTGGGGGTTTTCACATTTTCTGTCCAGGCCTCCACATCTGCAAATCTCCATTCTTGCTCCAGACGGCTTTTTTAAAGCTGCTACTCCTTGCAAAGCCCATCCAGAAGATGCAGCTACACCCGCCTGCTGCAGAATCCTTTCTGATATGGATTTAGATCATCTTAAAAAAAACCCCCAAACCCACACCAAAACACCCCAAACCCACAGATGTCTATCATGAACTTCGCGATCCATATTTAGGCACCGACACGATCTTTAGAAGCGCTGAGCACTCAGCAAGTCTTTCCTGACTTCACCCAGCAAAGGTGTATTCAGCGCATCGGAGAACAAGGGCAGGATTATTTTTTTTTTAGGATTTGTTGACAGTCCTGCCGAGAACTTACTTCTGTGACTCTCAAAAGCTGGAAAATCATAGTTACTATAAAAAAAAAAGGCTTCTTTCTTTTTTTTCCTGCTGTGTGTCCCATTTTACTGCGAACTCCCTACGAGAAGGGTGTTGCCGTGCGCGGAGTCAGGGCAAGGGGCAGCTGCAAACGATCAGATTCGCAATGAAGGATGTGCCTGCTGGATGTGCCGCTTGTGAAGGTTGCAAAGCAAACCAAAAGGTGGTCGGCTCTGCTAATTAAGCAGGGCTCATTAGTTTCCTCGCTGCAACAGCCCTTTGAAAGCTTGCTGTCAGGAAGAGGCTGCGGGTTCGAGGCTCTGGGTGGGTGCTTTTTTGGGACTCTGCTTTCCTAGCCACGTCCCACCTCGCACCTGGGGATGCCGAAGCAGCATCTCGGCGCCAAAACAACCGTTACCTGGAGGAAACGAGGTCGGGTGTAATTGCACCGTGCCCGTGCGAGGGGAGAGCCGCGTGCTTTCAGCCCCGTGTGAGGGTACGGGCGCCAGCCAGGGGGGGTTTGTGACGGGCGGGTGATCACAGAAACCAAAATACTCCTTGGGTGAGGCACGTGCACAGCACAGGAAAGCCCAAAGCTGCTCTCCTGAGGTCGCAGTTGACCATTTCAACTCCATTCAACTCCCAACACCATTTCAAGCCGTGTCATTAAACTCTTTCAAGCCATATCATTCAAACACCTCTTTCAAGCCGTATCGTTAAACCCTTGGCCACTGTGGTTATGATTACGCGTGGGAGACGGATCGAGTGGGTGATGCTTTAGGGCAGGAACCCTTTCCTGGCTGGAGAGAGCTGTGGGTCCCTCCAGGGGTGCGGCGAAGCCACGAACCCCTCACCAGCACCCTTCTCGAGAGGGACCACTGCCTCTGGTTGTGGTTTTTCTGGGAAAAAGGAAAAAAAAAAAAAAAAAAAAGCCTAAAGAAGGCGGCGGTGGGCTCGGTGGGACTGCTTACCAGGCCTGGAGGGCACAGATCGGATCGATCTCTGTCACGTACACTATGGAGCCCATGGCCTTCAAAGCAGCACAGCAGCCCTTGCCAACCTGGGGAGGGAGAAGAGCACAAGAGGAAGAGTGAGACGCCGAGAGCTCGGGAGACACCGAGAGCTCGGGAGACGCCGAGCATCGATTCGGCCACGGGAAGCTTAGAGGGGCCATACAACCCCGGGCATCTCTTCTGCAGCCCCTGTTGGAGCCCTCTCAGCAGCTTGGGTTGAGTACACTCAATTTTTGGCTGCATGAAATTCCTGGATTTGGAGTAATCTAGGAGCCGAGCCGGGTCCAGCTTCGCTACACAAAGCACTAAAAAATATAGGAGTCCCGTTGGTTTTGGTCCCAGGGAGTCCTTTTCCCCACCCAAACATCCTGGTATCTAGAGAGCACCACGATAACGAGAGATTAGACTTATCCCAGGGAAAGTTTAAGTGTCTCTTGTAACCTTTGTTCTATTTAGGAAGTTTAACGGTTTACTCTCCGCAGGTTAATGAGCTTTAACCTTTACACAGCACATAGAGTGCAGCTCGCAGGGGAATTCAGGGGAAGGGTTAAATGACCAAGAGTTCCCAAAAAATGCCATTACGCGAGAGAAAATTGTCCCGTTTCAGCTCTTTGGAAAAAAAAGTCCCAGCATAGCACCCACAGCAGAGCTGGCCGTGACTGGTGTTAACTGGTCCCGACAAGAGCTGCCGACGGAGGGATACGCCAGTCTCGCCTCGCGAGAGGATTCCTCCGTTTGGGGGTGAAAACACAGGGTTTAGTCAAGATGAACTTCTCTTTCTTGACCACGCTTCAGCGTGCAACGCTGCGGCGGCACAGTACATCTGCAGAACCCAGCCTCTGAATATTTTAACATTTTGAATAGAATATAACATATAAAAATATAGCGTATAAATACAACGTATAAATATAATATTAATATGCAGTACACTCCCACCTGAACACTTAAATGGCCAGATATGAAAGGTATTCGGGATATTTAACACAGGTATTTTAAGATTTTAAGATTTTAAGGCTTGGCATCCGCTTAAC
Organism: Chionis minor; assembly: GCA_013398295.1. Taxonomy (NCBI): domain Eukaryota; kingdom Metazoa; phylum Chordata; class Aves; order Charadriiformes; family Chionidae; genus Chionis; species Chionis minor. The sequence goes on from VZSF01010989.1 coordinate 142,521, forward strand.
ACAAAAGCAATATATTGGAAATCACGAAAAACCTTCAGTTTTGGCAAAGCCGTCGGGTTTGAAGAGACCTGCAGATGCAGAGAAAAGCTGCCAGGACAGAAAAGCCCCGTCGGATAAAGCCGTGCAAAGGACGCGCTGATTTGACAGGCAGCAGCACTCGCACGTGAAACGCGAGCGTCTTACCTCCCCGTAGCCACAAACCACTACTTGCTTTCCGCCAAACATCATGTCTGTTGTCCTTTTCAGGCTAAGGAAGAAGAAAAAGCACAATTAGAGACCAGCAATAAGCCCGATTCCACTGAGGATGCTGCGGAGGACAGCGGCCCCGGCCCGCTCCTCCTAAACACCGCGGTTGTGCCCTGCGCCCCTGAGGACACACAGCAATTTTGGGCGCAGAGAGGACCCCAAAGGGCGCCTAAAAAATGACTTTTCCCTTTGGTAAGGGTGGGTGCTATCAGGGAAATGCAACAAAGAGGAAGGATTTGGGGTTTGGATCCCTTTTTTATTTTTTTTTTTTGCTTTTTTTTTTTTTTTGGTTGGATCCCTTTGTTTTGGTACTCCAGAAATATTTAAAATTTTTCCCAAAAAAATATTATTTTCTTTTTTTTTAGATTTTTTTTAAGTCAAAATACCCCACAGAAATAACTACAGAAGGAGCCAAAAAAGTGGTAATTCACTGCCAGAATCCCAGTGCTCTCCACAAATAAAGCTCTCCCTTCCACTCTGTTTCCTTCTGGTTTCTCCCTACGACTGCCCTACATTACAGGCTATTTTTAGCAGCCGAGTAAATAGGTTAGCAGTGCAGGGAAGGTGAAATTCCCTTACATTTCCGAAAGAATTTAGATAAAAACCACAGCAGATTTAATTGCACCTCTGCTCAGATTTCCCTTGGCCCAGTTTTTAGCCGCCCGGGCCAGTCTTAACCTAAATCCCAACTTCCCTCCCCGTGAGGTCCATCATCCGTCACAACCGAAGACAACAAGATAAAGGAGATTTTAAAGATTTAACATTTCTCTGGTGGTATCTGCTACGCGTGGGACGTGGAGCTAAAAGTTGTCTCCTCGGACACTCAAAATTTGGGGGTAATTCCTGTGACCACAGAGGAGAGACGTGGCCACAATGAAGAAGGAAGGGCTACCTCATTAGAACTACTTCAGAAGGTGTTTTCATAGAGTTATAGAATGGTTTGGGTTGGAAGGGAGGCCATCTAGTCCAACCCCCCTGCCACGACCAGGGACATCTTCTACTAGATCAGGTTGCTCCAAGCCCCGTCCAACCTGGCCTTGAACCTCCAGGGATGGGGCAGCCACAGCTGCTCTGGGCAACCTGGGCCAGGGGCTCACCAGCCTCAGTTTTGCCATTGTTCCTTCTTGCAAAGCCCAGTTAGCGCCGCGTTGCGTGTTGGAGAACACTGCTCCTCATCGCATCTTCACAGATCATAGGCATTTTGGAGACCAGCCGATGATTTTAATTGAACTTTTCCAATTCTGATGGGCAGGAAGGGCGAGAAACCACTGGTGGTCTGCAGTGTCAAGTTCTGGCTCATGTCATAACACATCTTGGCAGGGAAGAGCCGGATACCATCCCTGCTTGTCTTGACAAGGAGCCCAAAATTTAGTATTTTAGAACAACGCGTGATGGGAACGTGGGGAAGAAAACACACATGTAGCAGATCACCCAGGGAAGCACATTTGGTGGTTCCTTGACTCACGTGGCACTAGGACACGTTTTAAAGATCATCTTCATGCTCCTGTATTTGGACACACAGGCATGAGTCTTCTTCACTTCTCCTGCTCAAGATGACCAGGAAGACCACTTCAAAGCTGAGGTGACGAACGAGGCACTCTACTACAAACCTCTCAAAGATTTGGGAAAAAGATGTTAGAGGAGCCTCCACGATCAACAGGGACACCTGCTTTGGGTCTCTGAGAACCTCTGGTGCCACCAGATTGAAGGTGGCAGTAGCACAGCTGAACACCAATAGCTCTGGCAGGTGGACTTTGATTAAAGAGAAGGAGGTATTTCTACATTGGCAAGGAACTGCAAACTTGAGACTTGTTTAAAGTTTAAGCCATACCGAGTTATCAACATGAAAAAAGACTTTTCTCTTGAAGCAGGCTGTCTTCTCCACGGAGCGTTCCTCCTCCACACCACAGCTACCTGGCACGGAGCGAGCAATCTCTTCTCTGGTAATCATCAGCAGGAATGCCAGTCCGGAAAGTCAAATTTGTCCTTGCTTCTGTGCTCACTTGTCTGCTGGGATCACTACCAGATGCAATATGTCCCAGTCCACCCATCTGCTGTAAGAACAAAACTTGTCCTAATCTCATTTGGCTTTGACAAAATTTGGTGGTGGAGGTGGTGGGGACATGGACACCCAATTCCATCAGAATAAAGAAAAAAAAAAAGAGAAGAAGAGGGAAAAAAAAAATTCACCGAGATTTACGCCCTCTCTAGATCACAACTTCAAGTATTTTGCACTGCATCTCAAGACCAACAGCCTCAGAAGATACATCATGTTCCCGGTGCCCACGTATCTGTCAGCGATTCCTGTCCAATCCTAAAAAGTACAGCGCCGTCAGGATGCTGCAGAGCTGATCCCGGTCCCACGGTCTGCCTGCTGGGATTTTTTGGGGGCTGGGGGGAGAGCGCAGAGGGAAGCAAACACTCTGCTGCCTGCTTGTACGGCGCGTGGCTGTCAATCCGGCGGGACCAGGGTGGGGAGAGGTGGACACAGCAGTCACCAGCCCCGTCATTCCCATCTTCTGCCCCTGTTTATTACGCTCGGCTGAAGGACGGGGTTTAACCCTCAGACTCGAGTCTCCACTTTGGAGACGCAACTGTTCCAAGACAAAGTCTTGCTCTACCACAACCTCCTCTGTTTTCTTCCTTTCCATTTACTGTATATTCACAGAAGACGATTAAAAAACCCAACTAGAAAGGCAAAACCAGGTGATGAAGCAGCTGGTTGACTCACACACCGGCAACAGACACAGATGGGGTTTATCCTGATGGCACAAAGGTAAAAGGGACGGGAAGGAGTATCGCAGCCACACGTGAGGACTTCTGAAGTCCTCGCGCAAGGGTACGAGGAGCTTGCGGGGCCTGAACACAGCTCCAGTCACGGTCACCGAGAAGGGAAAATGCAGGCGAGTCACCTACACACATGGAAGGGCACAACGGCTCGCTGGGCTCCCTTGAAGGGCGTTGAGAAGTGCCTTCTATCGCTACGGCTAATAAAATACCTGCCATGTCTTCCAGGCACGCTGGGAAAAGAGAACGTGACCCGTTCGTACATGTAGCTGGGTTAAAAATACTGACTCCAGACTTCTAGAGATGCTACGGTCTTTGGTGCAAGACCGTTCCCCTACAAACACAAAATTCAAAGTTTGTTTCCTGGTGCGCGTGTTTGTAGAGCTTTACATGTAACTGTGCAAATAAGTCTCAGGACCTTCTGACCTGTACAGGCAGCTGCTGTCTGAAAACGCCTTGCAGATTTCCATCTATGATACAAACAGGATGGACCAGGGGTAATAAAGGGTCTTTTTTTCTCCTCTGACGCATCAGTTGAGCTAAAATGATCTAAACTGGCAGGTAGGACAGACACGTGGACCCAGTTCCCTGTTGGGTCCGACACAACCCACGCAAGGGATGCAGCCCTGTTTGGGTGGCCGTGTACCTACCCGTCCAGGATGGACTCTCGGCAGCAGTACAGGTTGTCAAACTTCTGCTTTGTGACCGAGTCGTTGACATTCATGGCTGGGACGCAGAGCTTCCCCGCTTTGGACAACTGGTACAGCCTGTAACGAGTACGGGAAGAAACGGATGATCAACGGAAAAACACTTCCCTGCACTCCACTGTTGCGTGCTCTCGAGGTCCTTGTTTTGCTGGAGTGAGCAGTAGACACCTGGAGGGTCAAAGACAACCTCTTAACAGGAGCTCCTCATTTCAGGAGGAGAAATAGCACTCTCCCTTCCACATCCGTTTTCCTCCTCTACTGAAGAACGACCAGGTTGGAAGAGGCATTTCATAAAAATGTCAAATTTTTTCTAGATCAGGAGGTGCTCTAGACTCCACGCGCCTCATAACTGTTGATATTACAACCATCCCCTGATGTCTTCAAAAGGACAACGCCCCTAAATCCTGCTTCAGGTAACACAAGATGAGAGCTCCTGCAATAGCTCAAGCTTCTACAGCTCAACACAAACAGGAATGGCCACAGAAGAGCAACATCCACAGAAATGTGAAGCTGCTGCCATCAACACCTGCACCAAAATACCCATTTGAACAGCAGTAAGAGCGTAATCACCGAGACGTACTACAAGAAGCAACTAGGGTGGGGAAGACCAACCTGACCTCCTATTTCCCAGAGCAGACTCAATGCCTGGCAGCAGCAAAACCACTAAAAATCATTCTAAACGCTACACTACGGCTGTGAAGAGAATCTGAACTTCACCTCCCTGCTCCAGACCTTGGGGAGGAGAACGTGCTCCCTCAGTCACACTCTCCAGACCCCCTCCAGATTTCTCCTCACGCTCGCTTTGTCACCTGGAGAGGCTCAGTCCTCATGTTGCTGGTCACCTGGAGGTACGGGGCACGTGTTCTCCGCACACGTGCATCTACCAGCCTCAGGAAACAACCTCACTCCTGGCACGAGCCTGCGGGGGACGGTTTTTAACATTGCTTTGCTCTTGCACATCTCTTTCGCCCGTATTTGGAATGATTCCCGATGCTAAAAATATCATCGGGTCCTTTTCTTGACCCCGCTGCCTGCAAACCTGAATCCGTCGCTTCCTTGTTTCACATATTTCGTTTCCCCATTTCGAGGGCTGCCTGCGCCTCTGGCCAGACTCTCAGCCAGCTCCAAGAGGCACAGCCAAGCCTTTCTGCCTGCGGAAATAAAGAAAGAAGCAGAGACTGCTGCTCGTCTCCTCAGTCTCCTATTTTCTGTCACCTCCAATACGATGAACGGCACTGGAAAAGCACCTCTGGCACCTCTCCTAACCCCGGGAGCCCCCTCTCCCGTCCCAATTCTGCTTCCACTGCAGACCGATGGACGTCGCTCGATTATACGGCTGCATCACTGCGGTTCTCCCTTCCTGGGCTCCCCACCCCAACTAGAGACTCATTTCCTCTTCCCAAATCTCACTTCTGCCCATGGATTTAGCTTAGGACTACCGCTTTTGGCCTTCTCCAAAGCCCACCCCTTCCCATGCGACACCCTCACCCCGTCTTTTTTCGATGGGCAAAATGAGGCGAGATAACCATTGCCCCTATTTCCCAGGTGGAAAAACGAGACCTTGTGGACATTTTCCACATGCGGGATGGTCGGTAGGTGCTTCTACCCGCCCCGTCTGCAATTCAGAGCAGGAGTTCCAAGTTGCTTTCACTACATGAGAGATTTAAAACAGCTCTTACGGAAAAGCCGAGCCCGAGCTGCAGGAAAACCACAGACCATGTATTAGGAGGTTTAACATTCACCAAGTCTGTGTCATCACAGAACCTGGAGATCTTTTTGCTACCAGTGTCCTGAGGCAGAAGATCCAACGTCTCCCTGCTCAGAGTCCAGCCTGTCCCGTTACCTGTGGACACCAGTCACGCTCTCCTCCACGATCCCCTTGATCTTCTTAAACATGTTGGGATATTTCTTGTAGATCCAGTGGGTCAGATCTCCTCCGTCATCCAAGATCTGTAATAAAAATCACCACCAAGTCATGGCTCTGAAGATCCTGCAAGACCCGCTGAGCCCAAACAGGTACAAGGCGTAAATCACACGCTCAAATCATTCCTAACCAAGCCCCTCTTTTGGCACCTCAAATACCACATCTGGACAGCTCAGGTGAGACTACTCTGCTTGACCATCCCGCCCAGGAGTGCTGCTTCATGGATACTATGCTGGAAGGGCAACAGGTCAGACAGACGCGACACATCTTGATGTTTATAATGAGACCGGGGGAAACATGGAAACGTGCTGCGAAAGCTCCTCTCTCCCCACCTCCCGGAATCACAGGCGGAAAAGCCTTTGAACCATACGCAGCCATCGGCTTTTCTAATGTGACTGCTGCTGGAGGAGGGAGGAGGATAGAGAAGGAGGATGGAGGAGGAGGATGGAGGAGGGTGGAGGAGAAGAGGAGGATGGAGAAGGAGGACAGAGAAGGAAGAGGATGGAGGAGGAGGAGGAGGAGGAGGAGGAGGAGGAGGAGGAGGAGGAGGAGGAGGAGGAGGAGGAGGAGGAGGAGGAGGAGGAGGAGGAGGAGGAGGAGGAGGAGGAGGAGGAGGAGGAGGAGGAGGAGGAGGAGGAGGAGGAGGAGGAGGAGGAGGAGGAGGAGGAGGAGGAGGAGGAGGAGGAGGAGGAGGAGGAGGAGGAGGAGGAGGAGGAGGAGGAGGAGGATGGAGGAGAAGGAGGCTAGAGAAGGAAGAGGATGGAAGAGGATGGAAGAGGAGGTGGATGGAGGAGGAGGATGGAAGAGGAGGAGGATGGAGGAGAAGGAGGAGGATGGAGGAGAAGGAAGATAGAGAAGGAAGAGGATGGAGGAGGAGGATGGAGGAGGAGGTGGATGGAGGAGGAAGATGGACAAGAATGAGGATGGAGGAGGAGAAGGAGGAGGATGGAGAAGGAGGATGGAGTAGGAGGAGGAAGGTGCAGAGCCACCAATGCCAATTACATCATAAAATACTGCGTATCAGAAATAGTGAACCTCCTTCAGACAACAGCTTTGGGTCTCTGCCCATTTCAGCTGGCTTTGAACCTCAAACTCAGAAGTACAAAACTCTTCTTGATCGGATCAGAAGTCTCCCAAGCCACCCATTTCCTCCTAATGACACGTTTTGGGGTGGTGGAGAAAGTCAGAGACTTACTGCTTTAATAAAAGCATTAAAGATGAGTAAGTAAAGGCGCCCTTTGAAAAAGTATCGTGGAAAGGACAGACATGAAAACAATTTGGTCACTGAAATCTAAAAATTGCAGTGAAAAGAGATGACTAAGAGCTTGTCTGTTCGCTGGTGTTATGATCATCCAGCACACGGAAATACCCGGTAACGGCTTTGGACATGAAAGTCGTAGGACTGCTAAAAGTTGAACATGTATGTCCAGATACGCCTTTGCACGGCTTGATGTTGTTCAGGTATTTCTGTGCGTGCTGTAGTGTCACCAGGACAATCAAAGACTTTAAGCCAACGCTCATTTTTTACCTTTGTAAGTACAGAACCTCTGAAAATTACAGAATACGTCACTGCTCGTGACAGCCAGTGGAGTTTATTAAGAGACTCGCTGTTTGCGCCCTACACACTCTCCTCGTAACGAAGGTGACCCCAGTCCCAACCTCTTTGGGTCATCCCCTGCTACATCTCAACGCACACCCAAACCCAAGGAGGGCGCTGAGCTCTGAACGCCTCCAAGAGGGACCCGCTGGGGCACCACGAAGAGGCGTCTGGGGCAGAACAAAAGATACAAGAAAAGAAAAAAACCCAAACGTGTGAGTTTCACCCAGTCCTCCTGCCATCCTGGTGGCCTCAGGTGGCTCAAGCAAGGTGGGAAGGGTGAGAACCCCCATTAGACTCGGACTCAATAAAAAACAGGGAGCAGATTTCACCAAGCGGCAGGTGAAGTGCCAAGGACCTGAGCTAGCTAAGAGCACATTGCCCATTATTATTATTATTATTATTATTATTATTATTATTATTATTATTCACTATCGTTTATTATTATCATCCTCATCATCCTATTTGCATGTTCCCTACACCAACGTCACAGACTTCTGACTGCATCATCATTATCACCACCACCCTCCTCCTCCTCTTTGCATATTCCCTACATCAACAGCAAAGACTTCTGATGCACCCTCCTCCTCTCTTTACAAAGAGGAGGAGATCTCCTCCTCTTTGTAAAGAGAGGAGGAGGGTGCATCAGAAGTCTTTGCTGTTGATGTAGGGAATATGCAAAGAGGAGGAGGGTGATGATGATGATGATGCCGCCAGAAGTCTTTGACGTTGTGTAGGGAATATGCAAAGAGGAGGAGGAGATCTCCTCCTCCTCTTTGCATATTCCCTACATCAACAGCAAAGACTTCTGATGCACCCTCCTCCTCTCTTTACAAAGAGGAGGAGATCTCCTCCTCCTCTTTACATATTCCCTACACAACGTCAAAGACTTCTGGCTGCATCATCATCATCATCATCATCATCACCCTCCTCCTCTTTGCATATTCCCTACACCAACGTCAAAGACTTCTGACTGCATCATCATCATCATCTCCTTCTCCTTCTCCTTCTCCTTCTTTGCATATTCCCTACACCAATGTCAAAGACTTCTGACTGCATCCTCCTCCTCCTCCTCTCTACATGTTCAAGACTTCTGACTGCCAAGCCAGCCCTTATTAACCTCCTGGTGTGGCGTGCAGGTGCCCTAAAATGCGAATGCCAAACCTGGGGAGAAGCACCTCTGCTCGTTGGCCAGCGGTGGTGGAGCCCAGCAGGGACCATGGGCCGCAAGCGTCTGCTGCTGTGCCACCAGCCCCTGCGGCCACCCAGACAAACGGAACACTCCCACCATGCTCCTGCAGCAGAAGCCCCATTGCCGGCGCAAAGGTGACGTTCCTGAGCTTTGTCACAACATGACGCGGTGGCTGCACGGAGCCACCACTCTGACACCCGTGGGCAGAGCTGCTTGGAAATGCCACACGCTACCACGACCTTTTTCTCTCTAAATGGGAGGATTTTCCACTGAAGGCGAATGCCGCGGGTAGCAGCTGCTCCTCCACGAACATCTGGAAAGCACGTGGTGTCCTACCAGAGTCTTCCATGCAGATCCAACCCTTGAGTTTCCAGGGAACCCCCAGATCCACCTCCTGTTTGCAGGCAGGTAAGGGTTAAGTGGGCTGAGAAGCATTCCTGGGCCAGCCGAGGTAGGAATTCAGCAGCCTGGCTCCCAGGACGTCTTCATTTCATTAATCCCCATTTAATAGGGCACATAATCCTCTTTCTAAGAGAGAATTCTGGGGGTTGGCGGTTTCCTCTTTCCTAGGAGGGCAGGGGATGAAAAAAAAACCCCAAAACAAATCAATGGAGGAACTCGTTTTTGATGAAGGTCACCTCTGTGTAGCAGCCCCGAACGGACAACGGCAAAGTCCGTGGTAGGTGCCTCATATTCCTGCGGTTTTCTGCTTTACACAGGTTATCAAACCCTTCCCAGGCAGGTTTTTTCTGGGGGAAAAAAGCCTTTATTTGACGTGCAAAGAATTTTTCGTCCAGAAAACCAGCCGTTAGAGATGTGAGCCTTGTTCTGCCTCTCGGAGCTGCTGCCTGATGCCCACCAAGAGGCACGATCTGCAAATCGGCGCTCCCGGCTGCGGTTCATCAGCCTCCCTCTTGATTTTGGCACTTCCACCCTGGAGCAGAGGGTGCTGGAGTGGTCCTGCCTGTAAAAAAGGGTCTCCCTATCACCCCATGCCTGCAGGGAGATGGGACCATCTCTCTGGAGTTGGGACCATCCCCCGACCCAAGCACCGGGAGATACCTAGCCCTCCTCCTCTGCAGCGGTGCTCACCCTGAATTTTTAGGATTTTTGACTGATTTGGTGTATCTTTTTCCCATTGGTAGGTGTTTCTCTCACAGTGCTTTTCTCTCCAAGTAACCAATTTCACGTTGCCGTCTGCACAGAAGGGCTGTGACTTCTCACTCCCTCAGTCCTCCCATTTCATGTTTTCTGCGGCAGAAAATCTCTGGCTCTTCCATGAAATGAAACCGGCGTCTCAGGGTGCCATTTTACAACCTGTTTAAACCCATCTAAGATCCCGCTGCCACCAAATGTCCCACCTTGTCCCCGCTTCCAACTCCGTTGGGGCAACAGCCAACACCGTGGGGCTGATCTCGCCGAGACCAAGCTGATGAAAATTAGCTAGGATTAGAATCATAGAATCATAGAATCACTTGGGTTGGAAGAGACCTTCAAGATCATCGAGTCCAACCATAAACCTATGCCAAAACCACCCCTAAACCGTGTCCCTCAGGACCACGTCTACCCGGCTTTTAAATACCTCCAATGACAGCGATTCCACCAAATTGATTTTTTTTTAGCTCAAAAACATGGCTGAAAACAGCACACTACGGAATACAACTGCTGAAAACGCGAGGAGATGGCAGGAAGGTACAGTCGGAGGTGGCATTGAAATGTCCCAGCGGCAGCGTGGCCCTGGATCACCTTATGCTGCAAAGGAAATCAAACTCGCAGCAGGGCAGATTGAGTATTTTTAAGAAAAACCCCCCTGAGCCATTCCTGTCCAGACAGAGCACTGTTCCCATCAGAAAACCCAATACGTCTCTTTTTTTTTCCGAGATTCTCATTATTTGTGGCTAACTATTCCCACGGAGTAGTGCCACGCGCAAGCCCAAACATTGAACATTCAGATTTTTGGGCTGAAAGACATCCCTGTTTTGGAGGTATTTAAAAGCCGGGCAGACGTGGTGCTGAGGGACATGGTTGAGGGGTGGGTTGGGCAGTGTTGGGTTGATGGTTGGACTCCATGATCTTAAAGGTCTCTTCCAACCTCGGTGATTCCATGATTCTATTTATTTGCACGGGATGTACGAGGTCAGCTCCATCACGCCTTCCAGTGCCTATGGGACACCGGATTGGTGGGGGCCAGCGAAGCAATGAGAAACAGGACCTGGGGGGTATTTCAAGCCTTGTCATTAATTCAACGTGGCTTAGAGCAAAGCTGTGGAACTACTTCGACCCCTTTTGCTTTCTCTTGGGTAGAAATAGAGATTGTACTTCTCTTTGTCGAGCTTAAAGACGTAGAAGCCTGGAAATGGAGATGCGTTTCTTTGCTACCTTCATCTCGGATCAAGAAGTACAAGTTGGATGGACCAACAAGCACAAGTTGGATATATCAACAAGCACAAGCTGGATACTCGTGCTCTGAAATACTTCATACTCTTTAAGAGTCCAAATTGATTATTTCTTGCTGGTCAGAGATAGGTGTGTTGCTAAATCACATTTCACAGAGAGAGAACTTCCCATTTGATCACACCCAATATCTTCAAAGCACTGCAGGGCCACTAATACCCATCGACGCTGAAAGGTACCGTTGATATTTCGTTGATGGGAAGAGAAGACAAGACAAGAGACAATTCTTGAGTGTGAGGATGGTGAGCCCCTGGCGCAGGTTGCCCAGAGAAGCTGTGGCTGCCCCATCCCTGGAGGTTCAAGGCCAGGTTGGACGGGGCTGGGAGCAACCTGGTCTAGTGGGAGGTGTCCCTGCCCAGGGCAGGGGGTTGGACTAGATGGTCTTTAAGGTCCTTTTCAATTCTAATCTTCTATGATTCTATGAAAAGAGGTTGGACTTGCATTTACACAAAGGTGACGGGCTGCCAGGCGCAGCAGGTTAGAAACCAGTAGCTCGGGCTCAGTCCTACAACCTGGGGACGTATCTCCTTGATTCAGGACATTGGGGGAAATTCTCAGTCTTGAGAACAGAAGAGAAAAACACGGTGCACGCTCTGAAAAGCTGCCATCAGCACAGGAAGCAGAGTAGGTCCGTCTTGCTTCAGCCATGAGACTGGAAGGACTGGAGAGGCTGCTTTTGTCCTGCTTCTTCGGCCAAATTTGCCGGCTCATCTCTTCTGAAATAATCATGTGAAGAAGACCCTTTCCACACGTGTGTCCAGCATCCTATTTCTTATCTCTTAAAAGACGGACTTCCAAAATCCGGTGTGCAAATCTTTGGGAACTGCAAGATCCAAGGCATTTGGTGCTCCCCAGCAATAACTTCTGCGCTCCAGAAGCAGGTCTGAAAATACGCCGATGGACAGAGACAGGCCGCAGGATCAAGAGGTCCAATGAGATGCCAGGAAAGCGCAATACGCCTATGCTGGTACGCTGCCTTCAACCACCGGCATTTTCCATGGGAAATTATCCCTCAAAAAGAAGAAGAAAGCAGCTCTCGTGTCTAGACTCAGACTCGTAGCTCGGGGGTGGATTTTTTGACATTCACAATTCTTTTTAAAGGTGATAGCGAGGAAGCGAGCAGGTGTAGACGGGAAGGGATAAAAAAACCCACCTCAAACAAGCTGATATTGGCAAACAAACAATACAGATACACGCCTAACTTCCGCCTTTGATTACTTTTCATCTAATTTAGATCATAAGCTCCAGGGCGCAAAACCTGTCGGGAAGCACGACGAAAACAGCACATTTTGACAGCTGCAAATTATTCCGCTCACCTAGTTCGGGGTTCTCTGTTTTCCCTAGAAACAAGGGCAGAATAAACCAGCAAAGCAGGGAGTTGGGCAACCCGAGGCTTCGCGTTCGTACAGCGTGACATTACCCAGTTTTGTCCTGAGACAAAAGCCTTGCCTAGATAAGAAACATCACATCACCCAAAGCTGCGAATTTCATCGAATACGGTAAAATGGACGCAGGTCCTTTTCAGAACATACTGATTTTGAAGTCCTTTTTCACTGGCTAGATGAAATGAGTTTGGTTTGAACGGCACCAAGCTACTCTGGAAGCAAACTAAGCACCCGATGAACTCTGCACTACCGCAGCCACGCTTATTTAGGAAATAGTTCAACAAAACCTTGCTTGGTAGGCAAGATACGCACACAGAAGTCGTTTAACCCATCTTCTCCCTGATTTTACACTCCTGAGACTGAGAGAAGTTCACCTCCCGCGCTGCGTAGGTAATTGTGAAGCCCTTTGAAGGTAAGTGCTGTGTTAGCGCCAAGATTTCACTGCTAAGTTAGGCTAAATTCCAGAGGGAAACACAGACCAGCACCAAACCCTCCTCCTTCCCTCTGGGCGAGAGCTCGCCACGCTTCAACGCGCGGCTTCACCAGTCGGCCCCGTCTCACCATGTTGGGCTGCCATCCTTCGACGTTGACGCAGCGATCGATGCACCACCAGAAGTCGTCTTCGGATTCTCCCTTCCAGGCGAAGACGGGGAACCCTGGCACAGAGAGGGAGACGGGTGCTAACACAGCCTCAGCAAATCCCTTGGGGATCGGCTCTCCCTACGTCCCCGCGGTGACGGACCAGGCTCCCGACACCACTGCAGCCTGGCTTGCCATCTGACTTTTCAACATCTACCTTCTAGAAGAAGCTTCAGAGACACACGCTGAAGACAAGCGCTGAAGGCAGCAGACAGGAGTCAGCTTGATCCTTCCTAATTTCGTCCTCTCCCCCAAGAAAAAGCTCTACCCACCAGACGAGCGGGCAACGCGCTCTCAACGTTAACGTTGATTTGCAAAATTAAGCTTTGGCTGCGAGTCAGATGTCCTACCTCTCTGTTAGGCATGTTAGCCACAAATTTACTTGAATGTGTTCTGGCTCGTGAGCAATTATCGTTCAGCTTCAACGAGCAAGAGCAGGTAACGGGCGAGCCGGTGGGTTTGGCTTCTTCTGGGTCTCCCAACTCTCACGGTAAAACCCCTGGCCTTACCCAGGTAAAACAGGATTTGAATTAAGGCACCTCCCAGTTGAGCAGCAACACGGACAGCTTCTGTTTTTATGAATTATACCCCCCCACACAAAATCCTCTCTTTCACCCCTTTTAGCCAAAGTTATGAGTCAAATTTATAGAACTGAAGTCAAATTCAGCTTGGTTTCTCTTAGCAAAATAAACTTTCACGCAGCCCTGACAGCTGACAACGTGCGCCACCCTCAGTTGTGCCACGTACTTTTATATTCCAGAGTAAAATCATTCTAAGATTTTCAGAGCAATGGAAAGGATGGATCGTGTGCTGTTTACCTCCTCTAGGTTTATTCTAAACTGAAGAGGATGAAGGAAAAAACTATAAGGCGCAGTAAATGAGCGAAGCGGGACAGGGCAGCGAGAAATCTTTTTAAACCCAGCAAGAGCAAAGAGGGGGATGTTTCCTACCGCTCTCAGCAAGGGCAGCAGCCACTTCGTTAAGAGTCGAGTAGATGTTGCAGGCGGCCCATCGGCACTGCGCACCCAGCGCACCGAGGGTCTCCATCAGGACCTGGGTTGAAAAGTAAAAATAAATCAGAAAGAACAACGCAAAGAGCTTTACACCATGCAAAGAGCAATATCTAACTCGGATTTTCATTTGCTCTTTATGGGAAAGCTTCTAGGGGGCATCTGCCGTTGGTTTTAGGCAGCATCAAGGTCATTAGAGAGTTGCACAGAAGACAATTTTGCAATTACTTTTCTTTTTTTCTTCTTTTTTTTACAATTTTAAATGGATGAAAATAAGACATTCAAAGTATATTACATATGCAGCACATATATGTGTGTGGGTATGTGTGTGTAGATTTATTTATATACGTCATTTATACATATTTATATACGTAATTTTTACATATTTATATATATTTTAACAGCTCAGGGTCTATTTTAGAGGCTAAGCAGTGGAAAATCCCTGTCTAAAGTTTATTTGATGGGGTCTTACAGCTGTCTGGGCTGTAATGTGCGTGCAGCCCACGATCTTGGCCCCGGCCAGTGGCTTCTCTCCCTGAGCTCTCTTCCTCAAAGCCATCAGCGCAGGCATTTCTGAAAGGCAAAAATAAAAAAAAAAATAAAAATAGAAGTCCACCAATGCGACGGAAAGAGGGAGGAGCACATAAGGAACAGCCAGCATCACTTCTTGCCCCGCTATCTGGCACGATTATGAATTTGTAAAGCTGTGGCAGCTTCAAAAAAAGCAAAAACCTTGAGAGCAGGGATCAAATAAGTCACGGCACAGCTGAAAAGGACCCAATTCCCTACTCTTTAGGATGTAGCATCACCACATTTTCAAATTTCTACTCGTGAATGTCCACGTGAGGCTGGAGGAAAATCTGCTGAGGATGTTGGGTGCCCCTCCAACATCCCTCCAACTACCTAAACACCGTGCTGCCTTTGCTACGGATCTCTGGAGACAAGCATGCTAAACCAAAGCCCTCTAATTTGATGGATTTCACCTTTTCTACTGATTTTAACAAAATGCATCCGAGTACAGAGTAGTCCTTCCGGAGTTAGTTGGTTGGAGCTACACAGCACAACCCTCTAACTCCCTTCCATCCCACCAAATCCCATACAAGTTTCCCCATCTCTACCAGGAACGGGGTCAAGGAATCGCCGATACGCCGAACCTCACAAGACATGGATTTGGGGGAAGGAAAAACCCCACAAGACGGCTTAGGACAACGTGGAGCTTGAGGAACGCGCCCCCGTTTACCTTGTTCAGCAATTTCAATCTCCCGGCGCCCAAATTCTGCCTGCTTTATGTTTTTCACGCAGAAATCGCTGCTGCCTTTGGAGTTCTTCTGCTGCTTGTCTCGGGGGGAGGTCTCATCATCGGAGCTGTCTGTGTAGGAGGCAGCTGGAGGAAGAAAAGGAGGTCAGAGACAGAACAAAATATTCCCTCAAGCCGAACCACCCGCGGCGGAAGGGCGCAGATGATCTGCTGGATGGATGTGCTTCTCCACGTGCACGCACCGACTCCCTGTGTCCTCAGCTGGGATCTCCTCTTCTCCTTACAATGACCATGTCCCCGGAGTCAGCTTTTACCTGCCATGACCTCCTCCCTCCCATCTCCCTCTACGGCCACACCACACCAGAAGTAATCAGCTCAAATGCTGCCCGTGTCCCCCCTGGGCTCATCTCCTCCTGCTTTGCAGCTCCTCTTTGGCCTTCTCCCATCTCTCTTCCCAAATGTTAAGCCTTTACAGCTCTCAGGTAGCCAAAAAAATGCCAGTTAACGTTCTGGGTACTTCCGAAACATTAACAGCTGTATTGAAGACAGGACAGATACACGACTATTTCGTTTTAAACAACAGCGTGGTGGAGTTGTTAGTTAAACAACTGCTAGTTAAATATTATTGAGTTATGGTGGTATTCCCAGCCCTTGGATTGGCTCAATTTCAACGTTCCTCAACAGGGGCAACAGCCACAAGTTGCTGCTTGGGAGGCTCACGTGGGATGGCAGGAGGAAATTTCTTCATCAGGAGGAAAACGCAATGTTGGCGCAGGTTGCCCGGAGAAGTGGTGGCTCTCCATCCTTGGAAGACTTCAGGCCATGGCTCACCTGATCCTGTGCTGCCAATGTCCTGCTCCAGGGGGGCAGGGGAGTGAGATAACCTTGGTGGTTCCTCTCAACCAACATCTCTGTACCTCTACAGACAGCTCAACCCAGCCCTCGGATTTTTCCTTTCTTTTCTCTTATAAATAACGAACACTTGGAGATGTTCTTCTGGACCTTCTTTAAGCCCTCCTCCCTCTTGCTCTTTTGATAAGAGAAGGGGGAGAAAGATGGCACCACTTCTCTCCGCAGCAGGGAGCCTACAGGGGACAGGAAACATGGTCTCGTGGAACCAGTTTATGTTTCTTGTTTCAGATATTATACATGGATGGATGTGAACACAGAGTTAATTACAGTTGCTGCCAATAATTGTCTTCCTTTCCTACCAATGTCCTCCAAACTTTTGTTGAGGCCAGTAGTCTACGGCAGACACATGCAGATTTACTAAAAAGCCCTTCCTGGAGTTAGAAATACCCCTTCCCAGAGTTAGAAATCCCCCTTCCCATCTATGCTGATTACTAAAATCACATGTAGAATCCATTTCCGACTGGAGCCGCAATGAATTAGCCACTGCTTCTGCTTCCAGTTTATCAAGATCAACTGAAGAGACCATTTGTGCCATGCTTTCCTCTGGAAAATGCCCCCGTGTGGGAGAGCGGACCTCCTTCACCTTCTAGGACCAGAATCAGCAGTCAAAGCAACATGCAAGGCTCGGAGATGAACTAGAAAGCATCACTCCTCTTTCCTTTCCAGAGGACCTTTCCAGGACTCAACTCAAAAGCCTCATTGACGTGGTCATCCATGGAGGGAGTTGGGGCTTTTTAGTCAGGAGAAGAGCAGACTGAGGGGGGATCTCATCAATGTCTACAAATACTTAAAGGGAGGGTGTCGGGAGGAGGGGGCCAGGCTTTTTTCAGTGGTGCCCAGAGATGGGACAGGAGGTGATGGGCACAAACTTGACCATGGGAAGTTCCATCTGAAGATGAGGAGGAACTTCTTTCCTTGGAGGGTGGCAGAGCCCTGGCAGAGGCTGCCCAGAGAGGTGGTGGAGTCTCTGACTCTGGAGACATTCCCAACCCACCTGGACGCCATCCTGTGCCACCTGCTCTAGGTGACCTTGCTCTGGCAGGGGGTTGGACCAGATGATCTCCAGAGGTCCCTTCCAACCCCTGACGTTCTGTGATTCTGTGATACTATGATCCCTCATTCCTCATGAAATTGCCCTCAAGTTTGACCCCAAGTCTTTACCCTCCAGATCATGTGGTACTTCTACAATGAACATGAGCCCTGGCATCAAATCATTTGTTACAGCAGAAGAGGACCACCTTTGTAGGACAGCCCTATCCGTGACCGCCTCAGTGGAGATGGCCAATAATTGTGCATCGCTAGCGAACGACACGCACGCCTGAGGGCATCGCATACGATAATGAGCTCTCTTCGCTGCCTTGATGACGAGCTCTCTTTCTTCCACAACTCCAGAAAAGAATTGGTTGAATCTTTACCTGGGAAACAGTCAAACTCAACAGCTGCTGGCTTTGGGTGACGTCTTGCTGTGTACGTGAGCTACCTTCTCTCCCAGACACAATCTCCAAGAGGGAATGATCTACACCAAACACCCAAGGGTGTTGTTCTGCCCAACAGTCAGCACAGATTCCCAACTTTCTACCCCAATTCTTTGCCAAAGGAATCAAGTAGCAGGAAGGGCGAGCGCTCCTTACACATTGTCATAGGAAGAATGGCGTGGTTGAACCCATGGACTTATCACCTCCCAACCAATGCTCCCAAAAAGCTGTGGCCTTCCAGAGGCATCCAGACCTCAAGTGCAGATTGATACCGAGAGCCCCTTCAGACAACTTGGAGTAAAGGCAAAGTACCCCCCTACCCAGCATTTCGGCCTTCCAGTATCTGAAAGGGGCCTACAAGAAACCTGGAGAGGAACTTTTGACAAGGGTACGTGGTGATAGGACAAGGGGTGATGGCTTCAAACTGGAAGAGGGAAGATTTAGAATAGATCTCAGGAAGAAATTTTTCACCATGAGAGTAGTAGTGAGGCACTGGAACAGGTTGTCCAGGGAAGTTGTGGAGGCCACATCACTGGAGATGTTCAAGGCCAGGTTGGATGAGGCTTTGAGCAGCCTGGTCTAGTGGGGGATGTCCCTGCCCATGGCAGAGGGGTTGGAACCAGATGATCTTTAAGGTCCCTTCCAACCCAAACCATTGATTCTATAATTCTATATATTATTATTCTATTCAGATGATTATACAATTCCAATGGCTCTGTTGGCATTTTCACGCCAGAAAACCCAAACCAAGGAGTTAAGCCCTTCCCCCTGCCGGCATGGCCATGGGTTTGTCTCTCCTGCAGCACCCACCGAGCTGATCACTCCTGGCTGGCGCGAAGAGCTTGAATGATCCCAAGGAAAAAAAGCTTAGCACTGCCGCTGTCTGTGTGCCAGGCTCCCCAGGACCCGCTGGGGTCTTAATCCGCTTACGGAGGAGAATTACGCATTGCTGAAATTTCTCCGCAAAGAACTCCATCCTCAGCGGGGTGCGAAGGGCAAGTCCGACCCTGCAAACAACGCGCCGAGCGCGATGTATTGCCGGATTGGTGCCCACAATCCCACAGCAGCTCCTTGAAGGAGGAGGAGCCGGGGTTAATAACAAAAGGAGCACCTTACACAACACCAAGCTCCCGGCTATCAAGGCCGTCAGAAGAATTCATTAGTTAAGGGAGGATTATTTCCTGGAAGACAGCTAATCTGCGCAGAGGTTTCTTTAAAACCATAGATCTTGGTTCTGGGGGCTGAAAGGAATTTTTTTAAACAAAAAAACACAGTTAGATGGTAGCCAGATTTCCATATGTAGATGGGTCCTTACTGTTTCATACGTATAATACATACCAGTGCATATAGCGCTATGGTAATTAAACTGTTAGTGTAGTAAAATAGCATACTAATATATAATAGTGAAATTTGCCCTTGCTTTCCTGTAAAATGAAAAACAAGTACAGTAATAAAAGGATTTCTAGTACCCGTAATCTAGAAATATCTAGAAAAAATCCTAAATATCATCTCGAATCACCCCAAAAGTTGATTAATGAAAGCTTCCTAACTGGGGCTGGCATTCCGTAAAGCCACACCAATTTAATGTAAATTGTATTATTTCAACGAGAAGGACGTGAAACCAGCAGGAAGTCTCAGGTAGTGCTATCCAGCGGAAAAATGCTGGGGGGAAAAGGAGACACCTGCAGTCCGTGTCCCAGCCCAGCAAAGACGAGGTCAGAGCCCAAATTTGGCAAAGTTTAGCTTTGCTAATATTTTAGATGAGGATCTGCTCACATCTGTAGTACTGGTGGCAGTATGGGCAAAAAAGGGGCAACTTGCTCCTGTTACAGCCCAATTAAAAAGACGAAATCTTGCTCCTTTTCTGCACAACCTTTGGAAAGTTATGAAACAGCACGCGGATGAGGGCAATCGCCTTTAATTAAAGATATTATGGGTCTAATCTCATTTCAGCGCCCACATAACATGCATGCGGTGCGCAACACACAACGCCGAGCGCTTGAGCATTCAAAGTGCTGGGCTGACATAAACCAGCTGATCCCCCAAAATCTTTGTTCGAGCAGATAGTAATTATGGGAGTCCTGCGGAAAGGGAAAGAACAGTTACCCAAATCTGAGCGATTTGCCCAGCGCAACGCTGACACGTCCCCTCCGCTCCAAAGCCGAGCTGTCGGGTCGGTGCCTCCCCCTGGTTTGCAATAGCAGATGCTGTCGAACACCACGGCATGTCCTTGGGCGTATAAACCACTCCCTAACGGCGCAGAAAACAATTAATTTCCCCGGTGAGAACAGTTACTCGTTTTAAATGAAGTGGAACAACTACAGAAAATGGGCGGCTTATGGCAAGGGTAATGAGATAAGAGGCTTCTGCTTCTAATTTGCAGAGTCAGGTCAACACGGATCGTTGGCATTTTCATTCTTCGCACTTTACAGCTACCAAGTGATAAAGTTTTCATGTTCAACAGTGTCTCTGCTGGGTTTTCGTTGAATCAGAAAATGGTTTGGGTGTGAAGGGAACTTTAAAGGCCATCTAGTCCAACCCCCTGCCATGACCAGGGACATCTTCAACTAGATCAGGTTGCTCCAAGCCCCGTCAAACCTGGGCCTTGAACCTCCAGGGACGGGACAGCCACAGCTTCTCTGGGCAACCTGCGCCAGGGTCTCACTACCCTCATTTTTCCCATTATTGCTTCTTGCAAAGCCCAGTTAGTGCCGCTTTGCGTGTTGGAGAACGCTGCTCCTCAGCACAACTTGGCAGGGTGTACGTATTTTGGAGACCTGCTGATTATTTTAATTGAACTTTTCCAGTTCTGATGGGCACGAAGAGCAAGAAACCACTGTTTGCAGAGATGCTGTTTCCACACCCAGGCCTCTCTTGCATCACTAAACCAGCACCGACACGTCCCTGTCATTTGGGGCAGAGATGCTGGGACGACTGCCTTGCCACCAAGCTCCTCTTGGGGAAGCGTCGCTTGGGTTTCGCTCACCAGCTCCAAACCTTGGGATCCGCACACACCTCCTGCACATCCAGAGAAGGTCAACGGAGCTGGTGAGGGGTCTGGAGCACAAGTCTTACGAGGAGCAGCTGAGGGAACTGGGGTTGTTCAGCCTGGAGAAGGGGAGGCTGAAGGGAGACCTTCTCGCTCTCTACAGCTCCCTGAAAGGAGGGTGTAGCCAGGGGCAGTCAGTGTCTTCTCCCAAGGAACAGGCGATGGGACAAGAGGAAACGGCCTCAAGTTGCACCATGGGAGGTTTAGATTTGGATATTAGGAAAAGTTTCTTCACCGAAAGGGTTGTCAAGCATTGGAAGATGCTGCCCAGGGCAGTGGTGGAGTCACCATCCCTGGAGGTATTTCCCAGCTGGGCAGACGCGGTGCTGAGGGACATGGGTTAGGGGTGGGTTGGGCAGTGTTAGGTTGGTGGTTGGATTCAATCATCTTAAAGGTCTTTTCCAACCTAAATGATTGTATGATTCCTCCCCTCCACTATCACCTCTACGTTCCTCATGCTGCTTCTTTTCCAGCCTTTCCCCATCCCAGGAGGACTTAATGGGCTCTTTAGACTGTGCTACTGCTCAGCTCGAAAAGGAGAACGACAAAGATTCATGCCAAGAGGCACCGATGGGATTTATCTACCCATCCTGCAACCAGCCTGAGAAGAGGTCTTCCGTCTTGACTGTCAGCCTAGCAGCTTTCATCAGGAGGGAAACAATACTTTCACAAGCTAGTTAATTGCGACTGCTGATGCTTTAGCACAACATGCTAAGTGCAAGGGGTGGGGAATTCCCTGAAGTTGCTCCCAAGTTCTTTCAGCTGTGAACGGGGAGCAAACACAATGACATTAGCCAGGCTAATCAGCCTATTAGTCTTTAAAAACAACAGTCATAAAATATACCCCGCTGATTAGATACCGGATGGAGTTGTAAAACCTGTACAAATGTTACATTAATCACAGACCTATATTAGAGGAGCCTAATCATTAACGCCAGCCTAAAACACGCTACCGAAGACGATAACGTTATGAACCTAATCCAGGTGGCTTACAAAGTGCAAGCAGAGCCCGGGCTGATGTCCCCCTGGAGAGGGCATGGCATGCACGTTCCTCAAGCTCTCCTAAAAGCCCTTTGCGTGGGAACACAGCCACTGCAGGGGCGACGGGTCAAACCAGGTTGTCCCCAACCTTGGGGGGCTCCTCCAAGCTTCTGGAGGTTCCTCCAAGCGCGCAAGGCAGCATGAAAGAAGAAACAACCCAGGAGCTGGGAAAGGAGACAAAGAACAGTCATTTGTTCCACGGGAACCAGGGCGAAGCCATCGGACCACTCATGGCTTTCGCTGTTTGTGTGCCCGGGATCAGATCCCAACCTCCAGCAGTTGCGTCTTCTGGAAATGGGCACCTGCCTCTGCCAGGAGCAGAGATAACCCATCCGCTTCCACCAGTGACTTTTGCTCTTCTAAACTTGAGTTGCTGAAAAATGGGAAAAGTTTGTAGGTCCTCATCATGTTTTTCACGTGGCGCACAGGTAACAGTCTGTTAGGGGAACACGTACCGCCACAAAGCCACCATGTAAAACTGCCCAGTCACCTGCTCCACCTGTGGTCCCGGGGTAGGTTACACCCAGGAGGAACGGGAGATGAGCAGGACCAATAATACTGCCTCAGACTGATGGGCTGTCACGGTGTGGTCTGGTCACAGCTCATTTGCGATATCCTGAGAATGGGGGAAATAAGTGGAGAAACACAAAGGTGGGCTCCCATCCCTACGTCAGGAAGACTTCTGGCACACAACCCAGGCCCAGCTACAAGTTCTACGTGCAGGGTCTCTTGCAGCAGTCAGCCAGAAGCCAGATCCTGTGGTTTTTGGAGGCTTTCAACACTTAACAGAGCTGAAATGTCTCTGTTTAAACCTCTCATGCTTCTGGTGGCTCCTCAACCTACTACCAACGCGGTCCCCCTTTAGTGGTGGCATCTAGCTCATTGCTCGTGCCGGCGGGGAGGATCACCCCACGCCTCACTGCTCGCTCACGTGGTGCTCCGCGCACCGTCTCCAGATGGGTCAAGAAAAAAACCACGGAACCAAGTTCATCATGCACAGGAGGTTTTATCCTGTTTGCTCCCAACATGTTTTGGCACAAACGATGACGCACATCGTTGGGCACAAGAACAAGGACGTTCTCTAAAGCTCCAACAGTCAAATCCTACCAGGATACACAGGATATCTAGCTGAGGGGTCAGGGTTGTATGCACCTTTTTGAGATCTCATGGTCTCTGAGGCTCCAAACCACCAGGTTCTTCTCAAATACACTGTGACCTGCCAAGTGTCTGAAAAAAATGCATCCACGTCATGGACAGGAACTAAGTGAAGGACCTCAGTGGAGCCTCAGGGTGAATGCTCCTTATTCCCCATGGCTCTGGCATAAAGCCAGGTGGCCTTGGCCACCAATCTGAACACCCATCTGAGAGCTCTTGACCGTACTCCGCCATGAGTTTTTGGTACACGTCAGCAGAAAGACCTGATCGTTTGCCTTCACAAGTCACAGGGAACAGAGGAATAATACTTCGTCCAGTTTCAAGCTGCTTACATCTCCATTCTTGGTAGCCTTGCATTGGAAGCTGATTTCTTCTGCATCTTCTTCAAGGGTCCAGGACCAGGAGGACATCAGAGGCATTAAGACTCCTGGAGGGACTGGGAATTGGATCCAAATTCCTTCCTGTGATGGTCTCAAGCGGGACAGTAGCTGTAACATTCCAGGCAGCAAGCCATACTCCCTTCAAAGCGCCAAGGATCCCAGATGGACTTATCCTGAAGAGTCTGAGAGCATCCCTGATGACCTCTCCCTGTTCCTGGAAAGCCAATATCCACATAACCAACTCCTGAAGTGACACAAGGTCTCCAGCTCCATAGAGGTACTTAACGACATATTCAGAGACAAATAAAAGAGGACACTGGAAGGTGAGGTATGATGCTGGTGCCACGTGGGTGTTACTGGACTAGGGTAAATTTAGGTGATGGTGCCACTTGAGGGGGTAACGTTTTACTGGACAGGCTGGTGATGTTCCTACGTGTTGGGAAGTGCGGTGGCTCTGAGTTTCCTCAGCCCTCTGAGGTCACAGCGTCTTATTTGCCGGAGAAACTGATGCCAGAGACTGTCTGCAAAGCACAGGGCAGCTTTGCCTTCTCCACTCAAAGTCAAGGTAAGTTTCAGCAGTCGTTCTCTCAAAGCCGCACTCTTTCCTGGAGGGAAAAACCCCAATTTCAACCAGAAGACCTGGTTTTCAGGACTTTCTTGTGCTGCCTTTTTTTGCATCAGCTCTAAGCGTTAAATGTTTGATGAATGGGACACTCGAGGAAATCAGTCCGGGTTTCACGGAGAACGACCTTTGATGGGGATTTACCAAATCTTCATGGACTGCTCCAGAAGTTATGTTTCAGTTGTCCACGTTGAAAATGATGCGTATTCAAAGAAAACAGAACAATTTGAGCACCTATGCAGGACAAAAGGAAACTTTGCTGTGCCATGTTCTCAAAGGAACGAGCCTGCTGCCAGGAGGACCAGAGCCTGAAGGTTTCTGGATAGTGCTGTACGAGCACCAAATACTGGTCCAGACAAATCAAGTTTCCAGAAATAATCTTCATAAATACCACCTGGGATTTCAGAAAGAGCCCTGAAATTTAAAACAAAATAAAAAAACCCCAAACCCTAATGAACCCAACCTCCCTCCCCAGGGAATTCCCACAAGGGCAGCTAGCGAGACCTAACAGCAAGTCCACCGCTCGCTAAAAGTTTCATTTCACAGATTCCAGCAGGAAAAACACAGAAGACGCGTGTGGCCTTCAAAGGTCACCATTGCTCTTCCAAAGACTCCAATTTCACGTGCAATGGGTGAGTCCAAACCTACAGTTTGGGGTCCACATGGATTTATTCAAGAATGGGAAGGGAGGATGACACGCAAGCACAGATGCAACACAAACATGGTTTTGCTGAGCCTGGAAAGAAAAGGAAGGAGGAAGAGAGGAGCGGCTGAGGGAACTGGGATTGTTCAGCCTGGAGAAGAGGAGGTTGAGGGGAGACCTTCTCACTCTCTACAGCTACCTGAAAGGAGGATGTAGCCAGGTGGGGTCAATCTCTTCTCCCAAGGAACAAGCGACAGGACAAGAGGAAATGGCCTCAAGTTGGGCCAGGGGAGGTTTAGGTTGGATATTAGGAGAAACTTCTTTACAGAAAGGGTTCTCAAGCCTTGGAACAGGCTGCCCAGGGAAGTGGTGGAATGGCTGTCCCTGGAGGTATTTAAAAGACGTGTAGACGTGGTGCTGAAGGACATGGGTCAGTGGTGGGTTTGGCAGTGCTGGGTTGATGGTTGGACTTGATCATCTTAAAGGTCTTTTCAAACCTAGACGACTCCATGATTCTATGAAAGCCAGCAGCAACCACACGCGAGTGTTACAAGGAGGGAGCAGAAGTGTTAGGAGCAACAAGTAACTTAATTTTCCATCCAATTATACACAAAGATGAAGAAAAAGAAACAACCCTCTTCCCACACCTTCCCTCCGACACTGCCGACTACACAGCAGAACTGGGAGATCTTTGAGCTGCTGCAGGACAAACCCCGTGGTCTGCAGAGACGCTCTAAGAGGATGGAGCTGATCACAGAACCACGGAATATCTCAAGTTGGAAGGGACCCATAAGGATCATCGAGTCCAACCCGCTGCTCCTTGCAGGAGCATAACTGTACGTAACTTTGCCTAACCGTAAAAGATTTCAGACGGCTTTTAAATAATCTGAAATGTGTAACTATGACAATGACCAGGAGCGACCCAGGCAGCGATGGCACACACCTGAGCTGTAGCTGTCTGTTGAGGACTGCGAGATGGAGCGGGAAAGCGAACGGCGGCCGATCTTCGTCGGGCGCTTGTTGAATTCTTGCTTTTGGTCAGCGAACTGGATCTGTTAAAAGAAATCAATAGTTCAGTCAGATGTAAAAACCCAACAGCCTGATACAGAAGATTGATCCCAAGAACCCAAAGCCTTGAGCCAACACCGACACCATCTCAGTTACGGGCTGCATTGCAGTTCCTGCCATTTAACTGGGGACAGGGCACGCTTAATTATCTACTTCATTTAATTTCAGACCCTCCACCAGCCGCAGCATTGACACACTTCTCTTTTCAATACCTGGAGCTCCTCTTCGAACCACACAAATCAGAAAGCTCTGTCCCCATCATGCACAAACTTATTTTTTCCAAAATGCTAATGATAACGCTCATTTGTCGCAAGAGGAGCCCTGTCAGGGCCACCCAACATTTGCACAGCTGATGCGGGGACGGACCTCGCTTGCGACATTTATTGTGGTGCCCGGTATGAGACGCTCCCCGTTTGCTGTACGAAAGACAAAAGGCAAAAATCAAAACACTTAAGTAACGAACGCCGCGTCCAGCCGCATTCTGTATTAAGAAGAGTTTCCAATATCCAATTCCAAAATCCAATATTTGAGATTGGATACATCGTTCAAGGCTATTGGAACTGTTGGGAGCACGGACACCCGGAGAACACAAGTATTTAAGAGTACTGTATTTAAGAGCACACAACTTTGCACAAAAAGTCACAAAATGAAGGATAAGGCACGTAAACGAAGCGATGTGCAGACTGGCAAGACACAATTTCCAGGTTGGCAAGGAGGAACCAGACATCATTTACTACCAACGCCTACAAGAATACCGCAGCAACGGATGTAACGCCTACATTTTGCGGCATTTTGCCTCTGCCTTCTTTTTTAATGAGCCTCATCTCATTGCAACCGATCGCGGTGGATGACAAATAGCAACCGGATGGAGAACGGAGCCCGTTTCCATTTCAATCACCACCAATGAAGGTTTCAGACTCCCCAGGAATATCTGCGAGGCCCTAGGATCAGTGGCGGGTCTGCGAGCGGCCGAGCACAACCAGGCTCAGCCCTGCCCATGTTACGGCTGCGGTAACTGCCTGGCCGACAGAGAAACATTTATTTTAAGTCAGCAAAGCTGATCTGCTCCAAAGCATGCAGATGGCAGGATCACAGAATCACAGAAAGTTAAGTGTTGGAAGGGACCTCTAGAGATCATCCAGTCCAACCCTCCTGCCAGAGCAGGTCCACCTACAGCAGGGGGCACAGGATGGTGTCCAGGTGGGTTGGGAATGTCTCCAGAGTCAGAGACTCCACCACCTCTCTGGGCAGCCTGTGCCAGTGCTCTGCCACCCTCCAAGGAAAGAAGTTCCTCCTCATCTTCAGATGGAACTTCCCATGGTCAAGTTTGTGCCCGTCACCTCTTGTCCCATCACTGGCCACCACGGAAAAAAGCCCGATCCCCTCCTCGCGCCACCCTCCCTTTAAGGATTTGTAGACATTGATGAGATCCCCCCTCAGTCTGCTCTTCTCCAGACTAAAAAGACCCAACTCCCTCAGCCTTTCCTCATCAGAAAGATGCTCCAGCCCCCTCATCATCTTCGTGGCCCTTCGCTGCACCCTCTCCAGCAGTTCCCTGTCCTTCTTGAACTGAGGAGCCCAGAACTGGACACAGGACTCCAGCTGCCCCTCCCCAGGGCAGAGCAGAGGGGGAGGATGACCCCCCTCCACCTGCCGGCCACACTCCTCTTGATGCCCCCCAGGATGCCATTGGCCTTCTTGGCCACCAGGGCACATTGCTGGCTCATGGGCATCCTGTTGGCCACCAGGATCCCCAGGTCCCTCTGCAGAGCTGCTTCCCAGCAGGTCACCCCCAGCCTGTCCTGGTGTGGGGGGTTATTCCTCCCCATGGGCAGGACCCTACACTCACTTTTGTTGAACTTCATACGGTTTCTCTTTGCCCAACTCTCCAGCCTGTCCATGGCAGCTCGGCCTTCCGGTGGTGTCAGCCACCCCTCCCAGTTTGGCGTCATCAGCAAACTTGCTGATGGGACACTCCATCCCTCATCCAGGGCATTGATGGATACATGGCACAGGACTGGACCCAGCATTGACCCCTGAGGAACACCGCTAGCCACAGGCCTCCAACTAGACTCTGCCCCACTGATCACACCCCTGTGAGGGGTCAGTGGACCCTGAGAAGAGGTAAGTGAAGCAGCATCACTTTTATCTGGGCACTTCTAAGGGGAAAATGACATTTAACATCGGTACGCGTAGAAAAAACTCTTCCTCCAAGCTTCGTTTTACTCCTGCCCTTGGCTGGTAAGAACAGCAAGGCGGCCAAATAATCAGTATTTCCTTCCTATAAACTGCCCAAATCCAGGTTTTCACACAAACCAAACACCTGCTCGTACAGATGGTTATCAGTAATTTTACAGTAGAACCTCAACCCTTCTGTCCCCCATTGAACTTGTCTTAACGCTTCTCTGCTCACATCAGCCCCCACCTCCCAGTGCCCACCCCGAGGGGCGTCCCGAGCATCAGACACATCCCAACAGACACCACCACCGCTCGGAGCCCACCTGCCTGGCCCAGGGGATGCGACGCGTCTCAAAACCACGCCACCAGCTCAACAGCCCTTGTAATTCCCTCTCCATGCAGCCGCTGGGCCATATAGAATCATAGAATCACTTGGGTTGGAAGAGATCTTCAAGATCATCGAGTCCAACCATGAATATGGAAGTATTCGGGAGAACCGGCTTATTGTTTTGGGAAAGGTTTTGTCTCCCAGTGCTCACCGCTTTTGTAAGCCAGCCGCTGATGCTCCCAACGCTTTTACGATTCCTGCTAAATCTCAGGGGAATGGGAAACACGACTCCCAATTGCAAATTTCCTTGGAGTATAAACTGGCTCCACCTGGTGCAATGGGATTAAATAGTGACATCTGGAGAAGAAAAGGTTGAGGGGAGACCTCATCACTCTCTACAACTCCCTGAAAGGAGGTTATAGCCAGGTGGGGTCAATCTCTTCTCCCAAGGAACAAGCGACAGGACAAGAGGAAATGGCCTCAAGTTGGGCCAGGGGAGGTTTAGGTTGGATATTGGGAAAAACTTCTTTCCCAAAAGGGTTATCGGGCATTGGAACAGGCTGCCCAGGGAGGGGGTGGAATCGCCGTCCCTGGAGGTATTTAAAAGCCGGGCAGACGTGGTGCTGAGGGACATGGGTTAGGGGTGGTTTTGGCAGAGGTTTATGGTTGGACTCTGATGATCTTGAAGGTCTCTTCCAACCCAAGTGATTCTATGATTCTATCTCCAAAACACGGAAAGCCATTAATTGGGTCTATTAACTAACACCTCGGCGTACTTCGAGAAGTGAGTTTTCATAGAATCACAGGCCACAGAATCATAGAATCACTTGGGTTGGAAGAGACCTTCAAGATCATCAAGTCCAACCATAAGCCTATGCCAAAACCACCCCTAAACCATGTCCCTCAGCATGTCCCTTTTGTTTAAAGAAGTCACCGAACCATAAAGAACTCAATCCCATTCTGGGAACTCAAGCTCAAGCTCAGTAGTTTAAGAAGCCGCACTTGACATTGCACTTGGGAGGGGCTGGCGATGCTACAGAGCTGGTACCCGGCTTTTTGGGCCATAAAGTGAAGAAAAAAGGTGCCGGAGGTCTCAGGTGGTGAATTTGGAGTCCCCTGTGAAGCCAGGTCTAAGCCGGCCCGGGGGCAGCCAGCCCAAGCTGCCGGGGAGGGGGAAAAAGACCAGGGAAAGGATTTGCAGCAGCACCTGGGAGCTCTTGTTTTTTTTCTTTTTTTTCCCCCTGCTAATCTCAAGCCAAAGAACAGAACGACACTGGATCAGGAAACACACAGGGGAGGAAAAAAAAAAAACCCCATGTCAAACTCGTATTACAGTCAAGAGTCGCACTGCGGATTAACACCTCTGATCCCGGTGGGATGAGGTCTTTGCACACGCGCACCTTTTTTTTTTTATTCCTTTTCTAACAAGCTGTTGGCCTGAAATAACTTCTCTTTTTTTTCTTTTTCTTTTTCCTTTTTTTCTTTCTCCCCCCATTTAAACCAAATCCCTCAACAGCTCCGCAGCTTCATCAAAGCGGCAGGTTATTTGTCCGAAACGACGCTCTCGGCAAAGTGAGACAGGCTGGAAGTCGTATTATAATTAACATTTTCCTCTCCCACATCACCTTTTCAAGGACATTCAATGCAACTGCTTCAAAGCGACACGGTAATACTGATAATGACATTCGGAGCTCTCCAAGTAATTCCACATCCAAGACCGATAGGCAAGTCCATGCCGAAAAGCAAACCACCTTGAACCAAATTCGGCAGAATTAGAACTAGACTTTAGAATAAAACCTGCCCTCAAACCCTTTGAGGGTTTAAACCCTCTCAATGCCGCCACAGGGTGCTGGGTGGCAGGATGTGGCCGGAGGCATCCGAAGGGGAGAACGTGGGGAAGGGGTGTCCACCTTGACCCTTCACCAACACCTCATGGGTCCATCCTCCCAACAACAGAGAGCGAGCCGGCAGGAATGGATGCTGGAATTCCATTTCTTTAAGCCATCTGTTGCATCCACCCTCGTCCAGTGGTAGATTTTGCACGGCGTGGACGTGCGAAGGGTAGGACGGATGCACCCTCAAGCCAGTTTCCACAACACGTCTTCATTTTTGAGTTGAAGATCCAGCCAGAAGGAGAAAACCAAACTTTCCTCACCCAACCCAAAACTCTGGTTTAAATCCCCAACCGAGCGGCATGAGGCGACCGATGGCACAACAGCCCGGCTGGAAAGACGGGGGCATTTGAGACGGGGCCGAGAAAAGGGATTTGGTTCCAGCTAGAACTCGTTCGGCTCACGGCGAAACGTCTCGGAAGGCAACAGCCAACTCTGCCCAGGCGAAAGCTCAAAGGAGAGACCGTGGAGCCTTTGAGAGCCGCGGCCGCTCGGATTTAGGAGCCCAACCTGCTCTGCAGGTCCACAAACGCCGCTGCTCTCGACCTCCGGCAGGGAAAAACCCAAGCCAAAAAGCCTCACCTCCAGAGGTACAAGGGGTTAACGGCTTCTAAGTGCGGTTGGGCACTCATCGCGTTTCAGACGAGCCAAGTCTCCCTTCCACCCGGGGTTTCCACCGCTCTACTCTACACTACTACACCCCCAAAAAACCAAAGTCTCGTCATCCGAGGTTTTCCCGGGCAACCTCCCCGCTCGTAAACCCATCGACTCCTCCGGCACGATGCTCCGAAGAACAACCCCGGAGCAACATGTTCGGCTGAAGGCTCCATCGTTTCAAACCTCCTGCTCCCAAGAGAAAACTGAAGAGAAGTTCTCCAGAAATTGGGATTTTTTCCTCTACGGAGGTGAGGTGCAGCCAGATCCAGAAATACGTGACTGGGGGGGAACAGCAAGGAGAAGAGCGGGGGGAAAAGGGCATAGAGAGAAAAATATATACTTTTAAATAGAAAAATGGTATTACGGTACTGAAGACTGCCCTCACCTGGGCTTTAATCCCCGAATCTCCGTTCACGTTGTATTTTTTCTTGTTCGGCATGATGGCATCACCCACAGCCCCTCCGCACCGTCTCCCGCCGGGACGGGGGCTGCCCCCCCATTTATACCTCCCAGCCCCGCCGATCCCGATCCTGCCCGCTCCGGCTCCAGCCGCGGGGTGGAGGGAGGGAGGGAGGGAGGGAAGGAGGGAGGGAAGGAGGGAAAGGAACCACTCGGATTTTCAGGCTCCCTTTTTTTTCTTTTTTTGGCAGGGAAGGACCCCAAGACTTAATGAGGCGTCCCGCTGAACAAGCCCTACTTCTGTTTTATGTTGAATTACAGCGTTTTCCTGACCTCTGGACAGTTGGTGGCAGTTTTTAACGTGGCCTGGCTTATGAGTGCATAACAATAGCTTATTTATATAACCAGAACATTTCCCTGCTCGCTATAATTAACTTGCTAATTAGGCGCTTTTAACTTGGGTTCTTCCCCCCACCTTTCTTTTTCCTCCCCCTCCGATGTCAGATGATTACGTTCACAGAACCTCATTAGAAGAAAATTAACTAATGAGCAACTAAAATAACGAAGGCATTTGTTGGATGGCAAAATGGTTTTTAATTATGCCGGTCCCCACTCCGTGCCCCACGGCAGCAAGTGCAGAGTCCATCCTTGGAAGGGTCCAGATTCCGACACCCGTCCCGCTTGCTCCCGCATGGGACCGTTCCTCTTAGAAGCACCAAATCATGGAAGGGTTTGGGTTGGAAGGGACCTTTAAAGCCCATCTAGTCCAACCCCCTGCCATGGGCAGCAACATCTTCAACTAGACCAGGTTGCTCCAAGCCCCGTTCAACCTGGCCCGGAATGTTTCCAGGGATGGGGCATCTCCCACCTCTCTGGGCAACCCGGGTTGGTGTCCCACCACCCTCAACGTAAAACATTTCTTCCTTATTTCTAGTCTCTTCCCACCTTACAGGTACCTACGGCAGGA
Source organism: Chionis minor (assembly GCA_013398295.1). NCBI lineage: Eukaryota > Metazoa > Chordata > Aves > Charadriiformes > Chionidae > Chionis > Chionis minor. The sequence goes on from VZSF01010989.1 coordinate 174,486, forward strand.
GGAGAAGGGTTGCGGGGAACCCCGGAAGGACGCTCCTGCCGGGTTTGGAGAGCGTGATGCTGCCAGCCACGGAGCAGACCCAACGCAGGGCAAAGTTTTTTTTAAATTCTTATTTAGTGGTTGGAGATGTCATCCAAAGATTTTTTTTTATCCCTGACAACGTACCGAAGAAAATTCCCATCGAGAACCCCCACATCTGCTTCCAAAGAAGAGGGAGTCGGCAAGGAGTGGGCCATCACTGCTTGACCTCAACACCAATTCTACCTAAATATGGAAAAAAAAGCTCCCCTCAGCTCTGTGTATTATTATAGACGTGCTTTAGAAATAATTTACCACCGATCTGACACAGTATTGTGTGGATTTCATATAATATTGCTCCTCCACAGTTGTCACTGTCACCCAGTGGGTGGGGAATTGCTGGCAGGGACACGTTGCCCTCAAGTGCTCCTCCTTCGGCAGACGAGCGTGAGCCACCACGACATTTGACATCTCCAAGGCAGATTTCAAGGGATCCACTAAAAGAGTAATAATCCCTGGGCTCTACGAAAGCAACGCCTGCTTCGTGAAGGGGAAAGCCCAAAATTCCCCATTTTAACGAACCTGGAAATGGAAAATGGAAATGAAGATTATTTCCAATGGGGAAATATGTCAGGAAATACGAGGCTGGGATTAGCATCATTTGCCCCAACGGCTGTGTTTTCAGGGTAAGTTTTGAATTTTTAACATTATCGATGATCCTTTTCGTGCAAATTCCTAAGGGAGAGGCTCCTTTAGCTCAGTGTAAGCCAAGGAAAGCCTGGAAAAGGGGGATGAAGCTCACACCACCAAAGCACAAACTACTTTTTCCAGCAGGTTATCGCATCAAGGTACTTCAATTGAAGAGCTTTTCCCAGGGAGGCGGGGAAAAAGCTTCTTTTTTCAGTAAAGACTGAGTCTAAGACACTAAAATTAAGAACCTCTATTCTAAAAAAATGCTAAAAATAAAGTTCTTTCCTGCCCCTCCAGTCCCCAGCTCAGGTATCTCCCGCAGGTCGTATGTCCGTGGTGATCCGGCTCAACCTTCAAATAAGAACAGGGAGAACCATGTTCAATCCCAGTAAAATCTGAGTCACCCCTATAATGTAATAAACCACATTAAAATCTGCTTTTTAATCATGGATGGGGACCAACCTTCCTGCAGCCTCCCTCCGCGTTAGCTTAGCCACGCCGTGGGCTTGTAATGTTTTCTCCTTTTTTTTAAAAAATGGCTAAACGAAACCTTAAAATACTGTAACAGCCACAAAATCTGCCACCGCTTGCGCAACGTGCAAGAGGAACCGGCCCTCTAAATTCTCCGACCTTTTAAATTTTGTGAGTGCAGGGTTTTTTGTGGTGCTGGCGTCTTAAAGTTATTCTTAGCCGTGGATATTGCTTTTATTTTTTTAAGGAAGAAAGGGAGAAAACAACTGTTTTCTGTGCGACCAAGTCACACGAGCTCTCCGGCACTGCTAACAGCTTGCAAATCCACCTGCAACAAACTTGGGGAAATAAAAAAGGAAGTTATGGAATGAATTAAAGTCCCTCTATTCACGTATGAAACAGTTGGTGGTCTTCGAGAGCTGCCACTACTTGGTTATTCATGAGGCAAACTGCCTGGAAAGTCTTTTCCCAGTGGAAAAACTTCTCATCCATCTATGAAAATATGAATTTATTCTTTTTTTTTCTTTTTTTTTTTAAATAAAGAGAAGTAAATACTGGAGGAGAAATGACTTTGCAGCTATGACTGGAATGGAGGGGACCGACATGACTATTCTGACGTTCCACCAGAGCCCAGGGATTGCAGCTCCCGGAGCAGACCTCCTCCTCCTGCCCCCGCATCCCTGTTCATGAAGGAAAAGCCGGTTTCCTCCAGCGCTCGACCTGCCAAGCCGGATACTTCATCTCCTGCTCCGCTTTCCCCCGGGAAACCGGAGATGTGTACGGAGTCACCAGGTGTTGGCACCCGAGACCTGCTCCTTTTCCGCCATACCAGCGACGCCGTCCCTTCTCCGTGCTGGAAATGATCTCCAACCCTCAACCCCAACAACTCAGGCACCTTCTGTGCTCCTAATCCACCTCCAGAGCCCAGATCACATCGCTTGAGGAAAGGGACTGTCCAAACCCATTTATTCCATAGTTTCGCATGCCTTAAATTGTTAGGTAATCCTGACAAGGCCACTCACCGAGCCAAAACTTCAACTGGAGCTCAACGCGTTTAAGATTCCAGTTCTCCAGCCAAAAGGTCACACAAACTCTGGGATTAACACACATGTTTAACGCTTTCATAGAATCAGAGATTGGTTTGGGTGGGAAGGGGCCTTAAAGACCATCTAGTCCCATCTCCTGCCCTGGGCAGGGACATCTTCAACTATTCCAGGGTGCTCCAAGCCCCGGCCAACCTGGCCTTGAACCTCCAGGGATGGGGCAGCCACAGCTTCCCTGGGCAACCCCGGCCAGGGGCTCCCCACCCTCACAGCCAGGAATTTCTGCCCAATATCCCATCTCAGTCTCCCCTCTTCCAGTGTAAAACCATCACCCCTCACCCTACGGCTCCGCTTCTTATCCCGAGTCCCTCCCCAGCTTTCCTGGAGCCCCTTGAGGGACTAGAAGGTCTCCCCGGAGCCTTCTCTTCTCCCGCCTGAACCCCCCCAGCTCTCCCAGCCTGTCCTCCCAGCAGAGGGGCTCCAGCCCTCCCAGCATCTCCGGGGCCTCCTCTGGCCCCGCTCCAACAGCTCCGTGTCCTCCTGCTGTTGGGACCCCCGGAGCTGGACCCAGGATTGCAGGGGGGGGCTCCCCCGAGCGGAGCAGAGGGGCAGAATCCCCCCCCAGCCCTGCTGCCCCCGCTGGGGGGATGCAGCCCCGGGGGCGGGGGGGTTCTGGGTGCCAGCGCACGGTGCCGGCTCCTGGTGAGCTTCTCCACCCCTGACACCCCCAATCCCTCTCCTCAGGGCCGCTCTCCTGCCGTTCTCCGCCTGGCCTGCACTTGGGATTGTCCTGACCCACAGGCAGCACCTCACACTTTGGCATCTTCCTTCTGAAAAACCAGCTTGAGAACGTGTAGGTCGAGGCTGATTTTTACCTACAGGACTTGGGGCAGCAGGGATGGGAATGAAGAGCCACCCACCTGGGTCAAGGTGGTTTCCAAGTGCGTCAGAAACTGACGCCGTTGGCTCTTGAAGAACCACCCATCACCAGTGGTGGATCCGCTCTGCTCTGCAAACCCCCAGCCTGGTGTATTTCTAACGTTCAGCACTGGGTTGAGGTTGTGTACCCTGCAAACCTCTGACCAGGCCCCAAACATCTCCATCTCCAGGCCCCAAACATCTGAGACCAATTTTGGCCCTCAGACCTCCAAGACCGAAGCACGGTCCATGTCTATCAAGCCATTGCTCTAATTCTAATGGCCAAAACTCATTCTTAGTTTACCTCTTTTAAAAAAAATAATCCTCTACGGTCCACAGCAGTAAAGTTGCAGGTGGAAAACCTGGAGACAAAACCCAAAGAAGCTCTTCCAACACCTTAACGCTTATTGACAAAGAGCACAGTTCCACGGTCGCCAACAGCAGCACCTACATCTGATGCACGACAAGAATGAGCGCGGCCATCCCTGCTGCTGTAACTGGTGGGAGCGGGCCGAATCCTTCAAAAAAAAGAAGGAAATAACAAAAAACTGAACCAGACAGCTGCAGTGGGGACAATGCAAAGGACAAGGAAGAGAGAAAGCTTCTCCCCGGCTGGAGAATGGATTCCTTGGTCCACCCCAGGCTCTGCTGGTCACAATCCCACAACAACGCAGGCAGAAGAGGAAACGTTATCTCCATATTGCTTCAACTTGCAACGAAGGGGTGTTTTATGATTTGTGAAAACGTAGGATCTCGGAGGTCAAGAGGTGGAAAATACCTACTGGGTCACCGCGAGCCAGTGCATCACCTCGAGCAGTGAGCGCACGGACACGGGGCCGGTGTCCCACGGGGTCTTCCAGCTCCTTCATCCGCCTGATGCTATGGCACAACCCAGGTGTTGTAGTAAAACTGATATTAACTAGAAAAACAAAATGTAAAATGTAATTGAAGCAACCAAGGAGAACTGCTGCTAAAGTCCTCTATGCTGCCCAACCCTATTTAATTACTTACCTAATATTAAAATAGAGAAATAGTAACCGGACATGATTTATCTACGATTCAATTAAGGAACTAAGCACTAGACAACGGAGCTTTGTTGATAAGTAGGGTATTCCCGTCAAGGGAGCCATGAACTGCAGGTCTGGCCAGCAAACCAAAAAAACCTCCTGGAACCACCAAGATTAGAGGAGAAGTAGGGAAAAGGTAATTTTGGCTGGAGGAGATCGCGACCGTCCACTCATTGACCACCTCCCCAAATGGTACCACCTACTCAAAAGAGAGCGACGGAAGAAGAAGACAGAGTCTGTGCACTCATTTACATGGGAAGCGAAGGAATCTTGGCAACCCAGGAGCACCAGCTTTCCCTGGAAAAACCACGGACCGTTACAAACAAAGCCTCTCCTCTGAATTCTTTACAGATTCCTACTCCAGACTACCCAATTCGAGACCATCTAAACCATCGCTCAACCGTACAACCTGAAATCTCCAAAACCTTCACAAATAAGACGCCAAGTCAAACCAGCGTTTCCGCCTCCCACGCGCTCATCGGCTGCAGGATTGCCGAAAACTTTGAAAATTCAGAATTTTTCCTTCTTTTGATCCCGTCCCAGCAGGGATGAGGAATTCACGTCCCGCAACGGCGCCCAGAATTTCTGCCCTGACTACGGCGGGTACGAAGGTGGCGATATTAAATCCAAGTGGTAAACGACAGGAAAAAAATGAGGGTTTTTTTACCCAATAAGGGCAATATTGCGATCCCTGATTTGGTAGATGAAACACCTTCAGCTTGTGCTGTTGCTCAGGTCTGTAAGACCCCAAATCTCCATCACAGCTCAGATGGAATTTGGCAAAATCAACCTGCGGCAGATCCTCTCCCCACCGTCGGAGCCACGACATGCGGGAGAGCTTGTATTTTAACCCACTTGGCTGAGAAGCAACGCAGAAGGGATTATTATTATTCACTAATTTGTCAATATTTGATTATTTGGTTAATAATAAGCAGTGCACTGCAGTAAATGTAGGACCTTGGTAAGAACATTGAGACATTATAATTGAAATAATGGCCTTCAAGATAATGAGCATTTTAAAGCTTAGGCTAATTATTACTTGAATTGTGGTTGTTCCCTCCCACGTTGTCCTGAGAAACCACATAAAATGCAAATCAGTCCGGTTAAAATCCTGATTAAAAACATGGCTAGAGGACATAACCTTAAAGCCCTTTGTCACTGGAGCCTGGTCCCACAGCAGCTTTAAACTGTCTACAAAATCATACATCCGGGCTGCAAAAGGAAATCGCTCCGGCCATAAGAAAAAAAAAAGATCGATTTAAATAAAGTTTTTGTCAACCCATCCCAATCCCAGAGGCGCCAAATTCACAAAGGAGAAAACTGCAGAGGGAGACAGATCCGCAGGGGGAGGTTTGTCGCTTGTTTTTAAGCAGAACTCCATATTTTTACCATTAGTACAAAAATATCCACATTTGAAACTATAAACGAAGCTGCCTATGATGCAAAAATTAATTTCCTCGTTGTTGAGATAAGTACGACGCCATCAGAGCGAAAGCCGAAAGAACGGCGGTCTCTTAAAAACCAAGCGAGGAGCAGAACGACGAACTGTAATTTTACAAAAATCAAAGCCACAAAGCCGGCAAAAGCGATAGTGGGGGTACAGAATGTTGGATATTAAAGGGGAATAATGAAGTTTGAATCAAACCACCACGCGTGGACTTTTGTTTGGAGATGAAGATCAAAGCGGCAGGAATACGAGTACGAGAAAACCAACTTTTTATTACAGCAACCGACGTATTTTCAGAAGGACAACCAAGAGAGACTTCAAAAAGCTTCAAAAACAGAAATGGAAGAGATGAGCAGAAACCTGGGAAGACACAGCAAATATTGACAGGGAACGTCGGCGCCTCTGAAGTACCGTGAACATCTTTGGACCACGAGACGCTGCCTTGGGGGAGAGGTGAAGCCGCCCTCCAGGCGGGAACCTCCGGCCCTCCGAGCGCTGCCCGCTTTTTTGGGGCAATGCCATTCTATTTTCAGCTGCTTTGGGAATTCTTTCCAGCAGAGAAGCAAAGAAAAGTGTAATTTGGTATTTGCTGCTATCCTCACCTCTCTAATCACCAAAGTGAAGCTGAGCAGCACAAGGTGCCCTGAAGGGCGTCTTAAGTTTGAGAGGTTTTATTCCAACAAAGGAATCTAAATCGATGATAAAAATTAAAGTAGCCAAAAAGACAGTATCCGCCGTGCCGATCCTGATGAAATTCAGCGTCCCCTGGAACACGTTGCAGTTCCTCCTCCCCGCCGGCGCCAAATCGCTCTAAAAATTAGTTCTTAATATAACAAACATATCTGCAAGATGGGGTGGCCACGGGGGACCATTCCCTCCGTCACTTGACCGTTTTCCATTAGGCAGCTCACGCTGAAGAGCGCTGCTGCGCTGGCAGGGGAGGATGTCTGGCAGTCCTCGTTAATACCGGACTTTTTAACGACCCTCACTCCGGCGAAAGGCCACGGTATCCCGACGCGGAGCAGCAAGGTGGGAAGCTCCCTGCAGAAATTAAGCGGCGATCAGCTGGCCAGGCGCTGATTAAAACGAGCAGCTCAGTAACTCACCATCCAGGCGGGGAGGTGGACAGCAGAGGCGCCGGTGCCGCCATCCCACTTCTCCATGGGTGAAACTCTCCCCGCTCACATTTGTTCAGCAGAGGGATGGAGCGGGACGGAGAGGGACGGAGAGAGATGGAGAGGGATGGAGAGAGTTGGAGGGGGATGGAGAGGGATGGAAGGGGATGGAGGGGGATGGAGGGGGAGGGATAGATGGAGGTGGATGGAGGAGGATGGAGATGGACGGAGAGAGATGGAGGGGGATGGAGAGGGATGGAGAGAGATGGAGGGGGATGGAGAGAGATGGAGGAGGATGGAGAGGGATGGAGAGAGATGGAGGGGGATGGAGAGGGACGGAGAGAGATGGAG
>VZSF01010990.1:207-14613 GCA_013398295.1 Chionis minor
CCCCCCACCTCGCGCTCTGGGTCTCACCTCCTTGAGGCCGGCCAGCTCCGTGGGATTCTCTGCCGTGGGGGCCCAAATCTTGACGTCGTGGTCAAGGCCGCTGGTGGCCAGGACTGGGAGGTGGGGGTGGGGCTCCAGGCAGTTCACCTGGGGACAAGAGAGGGAGGTGTCACCCCAAAGAGGGCACAGAGACCAACCCCAGCCCCCACAGGCTCCCTGCTGGCCCTCCAGCCCCTCACCCTGGCCCTGGGTCAGGGTCTCCCACAGGGAGGGGAGGCGGCGTTCCCCATGGAACCCCCCAGCAGAGAGAGGATCCCCCTCCCCCCCCAGCATCCCTACATTCCAGCTCTGGGAAGGGGCAAACAAAAGCAAGGAACGCCGACCCTGGCAGCAAACCCAACGGGAAAGGGGCCGCATCCATCCCAGGACGCTGAAGCCCAGTTTCGGCTGTCAGGGAGGTCCTCGGGCCGGATCCGGCCCCGCACCGGCTCTGCCGGCTGGGGGTGGCGGTGCCAGCAGCCGCCAGGAGCTGGCACGGTGCCGCGGCCACCCAGACAAAAGGCGACTGTGGGGCTGGCGGAGGAGCGGGACAGCGGGGACCGGCTCGGGCGGGAGCAGCGGGCAGGGCTCTGCCACCCGTCCCCACGCCAGCGAGCAACCTGCCGCCCCCTCACCCCCGACCCAAAACCTGCCCTGATCCCGGGATGCCACCAGCGCATCCCGTGCCCTTGGGGGACAGGCACCGACTGCCAGGGTGGTGCGGGAGACAAAGCCTCCGCCGGCTCCGAGCCGAAACCGGGCATGGATCCCCCGCGGCAGCCGCTGCTAAAGACCTGACCGCTATCGGCTGGAGCCTGGGAAATTCAGCGCGGGGCCGGCCCCGGTGCAGCTGCATCCCTTTCCTGGATGTGACTGGGAGGACGCAGCTGCACACCCAGCGGGGAGCAGCGCCTGGATCCGGTGCCGGAGCGCGCAGCTCACCCTGCAAACCCCATGCGTCCCCACTGCGACAGGGGGAAGGGCAGGGGGCTGCCCCATCCCGGACGGCAGCAGCTCCGAGGTCCCCACCCCTTCTTTGGTGACAAGCACCCCACGGGAATCCGGGAGAAATCCCCGTGGGATTTCACACACCGGAAGACCTTCAAGGCACCATGTCCCTCACCAGCCTCCCCGGCAGGTGCGCACACGGGGCACCGGGAGCCCGCGGGGACCCCGCTTGCCTTTTGGTAGAAAAGACACAAAAAGCGGTGGCAAATTCCTGTGGGCGCGTGGAATCAGCTTGTGCCGGTGCGGCCACGAACCCCCGGTGGCAGGTGGCGGGGGAGCGGGACAGCACAGCGGCAGGGACTCACCACTCCTCCCTTGTCGCCCTCCATGAACTGCACGATCTGGCAGGACGATTTCTCCCACAGGAAGATGTGGCCGCAATCGCTGCCGCTCACCACAAACTCGCTTTTCGGGCCATAAAAATTGACGCCTTTCACTGAAAGGAGAAACAAGCAGCCCAAGGCCATGAGGAGCCGGGCAGCGCTCCCTGCCATGAATTCGCTTCCTGCCTGGCAGCCAGCAAGTTTCCAGGGTTACCGGTGTGGATCTCTTCCGTCCCCAGACACATAATAGCTCATTCTTTGCAAGCCCAAGAGTTTGTGTTAAGGGTCTTTGAGAGGAAGATGAAACATGGAGAGCCACAGAAATAAGCTAAAAGCAAGCAATTATTCTTCCGGGTTGCTCTGGGGACAGCCCCCCACCTCCAGACTGCCCCAAAGCCCGGTGGCGGGTGCGAGGAGGGGGAAGGCGGAGCGAGCTTGGACCCTCTGGCTGCCGGAGAATGGGATGCGGCGGTGGTGGGAGTGTGACAGCGACCTGCGGAGAGCCTCTGAGCCCCCCGCAGCAGGGGACGCAGCCTGCCGGGGGGTCTGCCCCGACACCTGTCCCAGCTGGTCCTTACCAGTGGCATTATTGCGGTGTCCCTTGTATCTCTTGATGTACTCCGCTCCGTCACTGTGAGAGGAGTTGAAGAGATAAATGTCTTCATCGTTGTAGCTGGCCAACAGCTCTGGCGTAGGATGGAAGAGACAGGCATTATTAGCAGGGAGCAGGTGAAGGTGGGTCTCTCTGCTCAGGGTGGGAGTGCTGCAAGCCCCCGGCTGCCCTGTCCCGCAGCACCGGCCACCATCAGCCCCATCCGGCCCCCAGCCCGCGGGGCAGTCACTCACCCGAGCCGTCGTGGCTGTAGACAAGGCAGGTGATGTTGGCTTTGGACTCGCTGTTGACCTAGGGGAAGCACAGACAGCTCTGCTCCCATCTCCCCCGCAGCGCGCCAGCGCACCAACGCTGGCCACGTGCCCGCTTCTACGGCTCGGCACCGGAGCGACCGCTCCGCAGGGGCCGCAAGTCACAGCAACGGAATCACTGCCTCTTCCTACACCGAGACGGGACTTTATGGACAGTGGAACATTTGGGTCAAATCAAAAAAAAAAACCCACCAAAGCCTAGGCAGTTTGTACGGCCTCTTGAGCTGTTTTCCAGGCAGGAAGCCCGTGAGAGACTTGGCCGGTGAGCACTCCTCGGCTGCTCCTACACGAGGCTCCCAGGGGAGCTCTCCGCAGATCCGGCCGCCAAGACCTGCCCGGGCCCCATCCTGCACGAGCTCCCCCACGCCGTGTCCCCGCAGGGGACGGGCCCCCAGTGCCACCCGTCTCACCAGCACGCCACAAAACTGATCCGCTTACCAAGTGGTGAGGGCAGAACTTCTTTAGCACACCGTTGTTCTCGTTCTCGTCTATTTTCCGCTGGTCGTAAATCCTGGGGAAGGATGGCAGGCGTTGGGCACCCAGCGGAGACACGAGGGATGCTGAGCCGATGGGCATGGAGGGGCAGCACCCCCCGGCCAGGGCAGGAGGAGAGCGGCAGAGCAGCAGCTCTCCCCAGCCAGCACTGGCTAGACGCTGCGGCCCTCGCCGAGGGATCCGCGGAGCTGCGAGCAGCCCGGGCCGGCAGAAGTCTTGGCCAAAGCAGCTTAATGTCAACTCTCATCATGTCGGAGGTGCTGCTCGGTGGCGCATGACAATGACAAAGCCTGCGTGCACACAGGCCACGACCTGCATGTGGGGCTCTGTCAGCCCACAGACTGCTCTGCCAGGGGGAGGTGACGGCCACCGTGCTCGTCCCTCGGCTCCTCAGGGTCCCCAACCTCCCCCATGCATCAGCCCACCGGCAGATGCCCAGTGCCAGGGAAGCCAGGGGGAGGGGAGGCACTCGGATACCGGCGGAGGACAGGGAGAGCAGCAGAGGTGGGGAGGGAGGGGAGGCTGTTTTGAGCAACAATCCTGGGCTCTCCCGACAGCTCTCACGCTAGCGAGGCACCGGCGCTGCCGTGTGAGCAGTCTGCGAGCCCATGTGTGAAGCATTTCCACGCCCGGCGCCCCAGGAGCTGCTGCCTGCACGCCAGACACCCGCGTGGCTGGCGCTCCGGGGAGCCGACACCGCAGCAGCGATGCCAGCGGCAGGGCTGCAGCCTCTCCCGGCTCCCCAAGGAGCGGCCCCTACGCATCCTCAGGGAGCCAAGCGACGCCGCAGCTCTGCTCGCTGTCGGCAAGCTGGGAAGCAGGCGGGCTTGGTGCATGTATGATTCACCTCTGCCCAAAACAGATGCCACACGAGTCGCACCTTAAAATCCACCGGCTGCAGGGGAGCTCTGTGCCGGTGCAGGGAGCCGAGGGTCCCGGCACACGGACACAGCCCGGTCCCACGCCAGGGGCTGTCCTGAGTGTTTTGAAGGCCGGGGGCGTTGCATTTGTCACTTAAGGAGCTCAGTCCCCCTGAAACCGAGCCAGCCCCAAGCCTTAATCTCATCTCCGATACCCACTGGGCACTGCCCGCAAGGTGGGGGACCATGAGGGGGTTTATCAGAAGCTCATTAAGAGCATTGGTGGTTCCCGAGGGAAGATCTCCCAGCTTCAGGGCAGGCTGCACAGTGGATCCCAGGGCTAAACGTCAAAGGATCCAAATCCTCCTCTTAATCCCCCTTGTGTTCCTGCTATTATGGGAGAACGGGCTGTGGAGGCATTTGAAGGCACAAGCGTTTCTGTGGGGGACATGGGATTTCAGAGCTGGGGGGGTACCAACTGAGCCCCCACGGGGATTGTTCAAGTCCACTTTGGGGGCTCAGTCCGGGCCCCCAGCACAGACTCACCTGACAAACTGATCTCTGCCTCCCACAGCAAACTGGTAGGTGTTGGCTGGGTTCACGTAGATGGTGTACAGACCGACTTTCTTCTCCTTTTCCTTTGTCACAACCAGTTTCCTTTAAGAGATGAGAAAAAATAATAACAAAAAAAAAAAAATCCACCTCGAATTCAAAACAGGGTCCAGATGGGAAAAGCAGGAGCTGCGCGAGTCTCTTACTCACTCCCAGAAAAAAAAAAAAAACAACACCAACAACAAAAAAAATCCAAACCCCAACTATTTCAGCCTCCCAGCTGAAGCGAGCACATGCTCTGTCTGCGACTCAAACGGCGCAGAGTGAAATCATTCCCTGGCATTTTCCTCTGAAATGTCTGAAGGGTTTCAGGGCCCAAACTCGAGCCCAAAAGAGCCGGACAGGCAACAGCGAGGGCAGAATTGGATTAACTCCAGAGCAGAAACGCTCTGCTGTTATTTTTCCCCACCCGTCTCGCTGTAATAAGACCCAGATTTAACGAAATCTGACACACACACCATCCCCCCTCCCCCAGGAGCTCAATATTTCGGCTTTGCAGACACGAATACAAACTGAAGCCGCATCCTCAAGAAGGAACAGCGAGCTCAAAAGCTTGTCTTTCTTCTAATTATACCGTTCAGCTTAATGAAAGATGGGAGCTGCCTACAGTCTGCATGCAAACCCTGCCTCCAGAGCGGTTTCACACTCACAGGGTGACAATTCCCTGCGAGCACCAAACCCAAACAGCAGCACAGATCCCCAGGAAGAAAGAGGAGGGACAGACCCACGCCAGCCCACTGACCAACAGAATCCTCTCCAAACGGACCCGGCAGACGCAGGGGAGGGAGAGTGGGGATGAGGATTAAATGCGGCTGTTTTGAAAAGCCCCAGCAGTTTTTGTCCTGGTTATGAAACAGATGGGTTTAAGGCTGTAGACAAAAGCACTCGCACACGCAAATAAAACCAAACCACCGGGAGACGAGCACCAAAGTCCTCGGTTTTAAGCAGGATCATCTTCAAAATAATACGCCGCTATATTGGAAAAGTACCATGATATCAAAACCAGGCGTCTGTTTGAACACCCGCCACGGATTTATTTTGGAAGCTTGTCAGAAACGACAGATCTCTCGGCGATACGGGTTAAGATCCAGCACGCACCACCCGGCTGCTTGCTAATTATTGTTTTTCAATTAACTGCAATAGCGCTCATGCGACGAGCGAGTCAGGCGAACCGCGAGCTCTGAGCTGCTGCCAGCATGGAGAGATTTCAGTGCTGTGATTAATCAGCCACTTCACTGCGCAGAAGGAGCGCAGGACCCCGAGCGCTGCCCCCGGGGCGGGTAAACGGGTGCCGGAGGGGCAGCCTTGGGCAGCCCCCGCGGCAGACAGACGTGCGCAGGGACCTGCCGCACCAGTGTTGTTCCTGTTTCCTATCTGAACACGGCCTCTTCCCGGGGAGGACGAGGGTTCAAACGCACATGTCTAATTAGCAAGGTTCATATCCGTATCCTGATGGGAGATGGCCAGCACCGGACCAGCTACCAAAAACCTCTCTCATCTAACCACGCATCTCAGGGAAGACAACACTGCTTGAAAGCCAAAAAAAATACCCGTTTTCCCACTTTATGCACGTTGAACAGGCACAGGCTGCTGTGAAAACACAGCGGCACAAGCGGGACCCTCAGCCCTACGCAGTCGAGTGCCGCCCACTCACAGGGGAGCCCCCTGGGGCCCCAAATCTCCCTCCAGAGCTTCCCTGGTCCTGGCAGTGGGAGCGGGTAGAAAAATACTCACGAGGCAGGCCGGTCTTGTCTCAGATCAATGGTGAAGACTACAGCATCTTCACCTGCTGATAGGAAAGTGCATGGAGAATCCGGTTCTAGGGCCAGCTGGAAGATAAATACTTGGGCATTGGTTCCCTTTTTACCCAACAAAGTGGCAAGATCCCTATCTCTCAGTAAACCTTCGGCTATTAACAGGAGCCTACGCAGCACCAAGCCCTCTATACCCGCAGCTGAGTGCCCACATCACTGCTTTGCAGGGCAGAGAGACCCTCGTCACCACCCTCAGAGGTGACAGCGATTATAAAGAAGCATTTAAGAACTGGACCCTCCTCCAGGGCAGCGGCTCCGCCTTCACTATTTCTGGAAACCGTTGAGCCAGGAGGGCCCCAGGGTGTTCCAGGGGTCCCCCGCTGCCACCCGTCCCCTCCGTGGGCTGGTCTGGGCTCACCTTGTGCGAAGCTCCTTTGTGCTGTGCCACACGCTTGGTGTTTTTGCAGCACTGGGTGGCAGAGAGCTCGGCCACTCGGACCTGGCCATCCCGAGCACACATAGCCAGAGTGGAGTCGCCGCTGTTGGGGAGGAACTTGGCCTGGAAGAGAGCAAACGGAACGTGTCTTTCAACGCTGGGGCAGGGGCTTGTGTATGTGTGGAAGGAAATGGGGTGAAACAGGAGAGAAATGGACCGCAGCACCCCTGCCAGACCCCAAGGAGCGCCGGATGCTCAAATCTGCAGGGAGCCACCGCAAACCCTTGGCTCAATGGGCTGAGCTCTCCAAACAACTGTCTCGGCTCTTTTTGGCAACCACGGAGAGCCGGGACCCAGCAGAGACGCTGGTGGTGGCAGCATCCCTCCAAGTGCGAGCTGTGCCACGGTGGCAGCCGAGCCCGGCCCTCCAGGCCCCTCTAGTGCTGGCAGAGCCACTGCACTGCCCACACGCCGGGCTGTCCGGCACGGGCACGGCACAGGCACGGCACAGTCTCCTCCGAACGTGGCTCCTGCCAACAGCCGCTTCCAAACCTGCTGCTCACCGGGGCTGGAGGAGCAGCGGTGGCCAGAGCTTGGCTTGGGGACGCCCTGCAGGGCACGGGGACACCTCACCCCCCCGCCAGCCCCAGCCAGGGCCCCATGAGGTGGTGGATTTTAGGGCACACCAGTGGGTTCTGATGGTTAGTTACCACCACACAGCGACTGGACTCCTCCCACAGCCCTTAGCTCTAGCAACACATTTCTCCTGCCCCACACAGCATCGTCCAGCTGAAATCAGGTGCTTCTAGAGCAGGCACCTGCACACCGCAGGCGATCTTCTATCAGCCCCAGCCCTCCAAGGACCCTCTCCACACCCTCCTCACCTGGAAGACGTTGCTCTTGTGGCCGCTCTCGAACTCCAGCACTGGCTGCCTCCTGACCCAGTCCCACACCACCACTTTGAGGTCGTCGCTGCCGCTGGCCAGCCACGTGCCACGCTGGTTAAAGTGCAGGGTGTTGACGCAGCCCGTGTGGCCCTCCAGGCCGTGCTGGAGGCGGAAGCGTTGCACAAAGACCCTGGCCCCGCAGGCCTCGTAGACGAAGCGGGCGCTGGAGCCCAGCTCCCTTTCCCGGAGGGCATGGACCGCCTGCCAGCGGGGCTGGGGCAGCGCCGTGGTCTCCGAGGACACCCAGTCCTCCAGGGCCTGCTCGTCATCGGAGGAGTCTTGGTCGTGGTTAGCACGCTTGCGCTGGGCACGGCGATGGGACCGCTGCTCCTCCTCTTCGTCCTCCTCCTCTTCCTCCTCCGAGTGCGACCGGTCGAGGGCCCGGTTCTCCTCGTTTATGGAGTAGTGGCCTGTGTCGTCCATGCTGTCAGAGTCCTTCTCTTCCCCCGAGCTCTCCGTGTCCGTGTCCCGGCTCTCTGTGCTGGTGCGGTTGGGCCCCACATCATCTCCCGTGAGGCTCAGGCTGAGGTCGGAGGCCTCCACCTCAATGCCGGAGGAGGTTTCTCGGCCCTCCTCAGCTGACATCTCCTCTGGGCTGCTGGACAAGCTGCCTGCATGGTGCAGACAACGCTGTCAGCCTCCCCAGTGGGAGACCCCAGGCACGGGGAGACCGGACCCTGCCGGCACCCTTACCATTCACTATGTCCGTCTTCCCCTCCATGCTGCTTCCTTTATCCGACATTGCGTTTTCCAGAGCGTTCACCCTGCGTGTGAGAGAGGGAGAGAACAGAAGCTGGAGCATCCCTGCCATGGCCAGTCTGCCGAGACAGGGACGTGCTGCCGTGTCCCCGTGTCGGAGCCACACACGCGCCCACGGCATCGCAGGCTGGCCTGGAGAGCGCTGGTTTCTAAGGGAAATGCAACCAGCGGAGGAAGCGGTGAACACGCGGTTACGGGCTCGGTGACCACACTCGGTGCACAGGAGCATTCGCGGCAACAAAAGCTCATCGGCTATTGCCGAAGGCAGAGCGAACAGCAACGCTCCTCAGCCTCTGCCAAGGTACCCACGGCTGGGTAACAGTGCTGCTCGCTGCCATCCCCTCAACTCCTCTCCAGTTTCTACTGTGCTCAGGCACCCTCGACTTAGCGGGGAAGCAGACCTGCGACTGTCCTCCTGCCTGTGGGATGGCTCCCGGTCCCCACTTGCCCTCTGGCAGCAAGACCGGCACTTCCCCATCGGCAACCCCTGGCCAGGTGCGGGGGAAGGAGGAGGTGATGACTCCAGCCGTTGCCACAGCAAGGCAGCTGCACAACACGCATCCCCGGCTCGGGGCGGGCGGGGAGGCAGGAGTGGGACTCGGATCACAGGCAGAAGAGGAAAGGTGGCTGGGGAGGAGCGAGCCGCAGTATTGAGACACTTCTTGGCACCTGCAGACTGTAGGCTGCCAGTTAAAAACTGCTCAAGAGGTTTTTTTAACCCCCGCAATGGATTTTTAAACACCTTCCCACGCACAAAATCCTCCTGGCATCACTCAGGGGCCACTTTCCTCCACACCATGGACAGGACGGCAGTCATGGATGCCCAGCCATCTTTGGCAAGCTTTGGCCATTGGCACCCCAAACAACCCTGCTCCTCCGGCGGAGCAGGGCCAGGCAACGAGGACAGGAGCCCCGTGGCATTTCCAGTTGCTCCAGGGGAGGCTCACCAGTTCCTCGTGAGCACAGGGAAAACCAAAGGCAAGCGCATGTTTGGCTCCTGGGCATTTCCCAGCCCTTGCACTGGAGCCGGCTGTGCTGGGGAGGGGAGGATGGGCAGCAGGAGCAGCGATGGTCCCACTGCATCCAGGGACGGCATCCAAAGCAGCCCCAGCTCCCCGTGCCTCAGGGGCAGCTTCCATGGGACCACGGCCACAAAGCAGAGCCACCGCCGTGCCCGGAGGCTGCGGATAACCCCAGGATTGCAGTGCCCGTCGCTTGCTGGTGGCCGCAGGTGGCTTTTGGCACCTGCCGGCAGAGCCACCTCATCACCGGGTTACACAGAGGCACAGGAGGAAAACATGGAGTCACGAACAGCAGAGGTTTTGCCAGGGTGGAGGGGAAGAAAAAACCCCAAAACCCTAGCATTTTATTTATGCTTTGCTCGTTCTTTACTTTCCTTCTATTTTTAGTCAGACTTTTTTGTACTTGGTTTAGCGGCTTGCTCTTAACCAATGTCAGGGAGTCTGCTAAAAGTTCCCAGTTTACACAGAGGGAAAAGCTGAAGCCAGAACATCATTAACTCCGATTACAGCAAACACTCTGTAGACTAATCCTTGTTAGATCAGGAATTAACACCAGCGCAGCCCAAAGAGCCAAAGAAGGCGAAAGGCTCTGCCCAGGCAGGGTCTGCCATGCCAGTCCAAGCCCAGGCACAGCTCCCCTCTGAGAAACGGGTGATTTAGAAGGCAAAAGGGGTTCACTGAAGCTGCCAACCCACAGGTACAGCTGCAGGGTGATGGAGCAAGGGCCACCGCCTGATGGCACTGCGAGGGTGGCCCAGGGAGGGCCTGGGCAACGGGGCTGGGTCTGGCTTGAAGCATGATAAAACCTCTTACAGCACAGGAGCGTTTATAAGGAAACCGAGTCGATGCAACTGAAAACAGCAGCGAGCTTCAGCCGACTGCAGCTACTCGCTCAGTAACAAGACTAGTAGGGCAGGAGAAAAAGAGAGAGTGTTTTCAGCAGCTTCAGTTTTAACTATTCCCCGGCTGGCGCTGCCAGCACTCGCAGAATCACTTTAAAACCACTGATACTGTGGAGAGGGGGAAGAAAGGGCTGAAAAGCAAAGCGGGGGACGAGAGCTGCCCCAGAGCCTCAGCCCTCCTCTCCCCTGCCCAAACCCGACGGATCTCCGCTCCGTGCCGGCAGCTGGACGCGGCACTGAGCCTGTCCCTCCAGTGCCGGCAGCCCTCGGCATGTGAAGGCTTTGTGCCGGCGGCGCGGCGGGGAGGAGAGCGGGTGCTCACCTCCCGCAAAGCGCCGAGGCTCAGCCCTGCGAGGGGATCGATTACTCACCGCTGCGGCGGGAGCGACTCG
Source organism: Chionis minor (assembly GCA_013398295.1). NCBI lineage: Eukaryota > Metazoa > Chordata > Aves > Charadriiformes > Chionidae > Chionis > Chionis minor. The sequence continues at coordinate 10,681 of VZSF01010990.1, forward strand.
TGCTCGCTCAGCCGGCGAGTTCATGGTGCCGCAGATGGTGCCCGGCCAGGGCCAGGTCTGTCCCCGGGGGCACACGGGCAAGACCAGGCGGGAGCTGGGGCACGACCGGTTTTAATTTACTGCTCTAAGCGGCGAGGCGACTCCGTCCGTCGCAGGGCGCCTGTCGTGCCAGATGACTAAGGAACAGGCTCAAAACACCACAGTGCTCAGCTACAGCTTAACTCCCTGCCGCTCAGATCGGAAAGTCCATCAACAGGTCGACTTTCACTCTGCCGGTTATTTTGCTTTTGGCGGCACTGTTAATCCAAGGGGCTTGGAGAGTCTTTGCACGTACAAAAGGAACCAGGTTTGGACTTTGCTCCTCAGTAGTTATTTTCCTCTGCCAAATTACCTATTCAGATCTGTCATTAACACCCTTTCACGGCAGCCTTTTCACGAAGGTGAGGAACAAGAAACGTGCTTTCAGAGGAAAGGAATCCATTACCAAATAATTAGCCTGACTTCATGTCTCACCCACCCACACCGGAGGACAGTAACCTCGCTAGGAAATTAAGAGAATCAAGAAAAAAAGCCCTCAGCTGCTGCAGCGGAGCAGACAGCAGGGACAGACACGGCCTCTGCCAGCACCAGGGGACACCAGGGGGGTCACCGGGCTCCCCAGCCATCTTCTACACCTGGGAGCACGACACCAGCCTATGCCAGCTGCCCAGTTCTGACGGATAACCAGGCCGGGCAGCTCCAACAGCTCTGCGTCAGCCTCCACAGCCTCCCACCAGCTCCGCTCGCAGGCGCCGAAGCCGTTCACATGACAGGGAGATTAAAGCGCACATCGACCAGCAGCCCCGCGGCATGGCACAGCATGGGGACAAGCCAGCAGCAGGCGGACACAGGAGAACCCCACACTCGAGTTACCAGCGGCTGGAAACGCAGACAGCACTGAAGGTATCGCTTCCACCTCCCCGAACCACGGAGCACTGGTTGAGGGAAGCAACGGGACGTTGCTGGACACAAGCTGCAGGGAGCTGGGACACCGTCGGCCCTGCAGAGAGCCTTGAGCCCTCCCCGAGAGATCTGAGCCCATCGCTGCGCTGCCAGCACTAGGCTGGCTCTCCCCGCCAAGGCGGCAGCGCCTCGGGGCACACAGCCGGAGCCAGTGAACCCAGCCCAGTTCCAGGGCACTGTGCAGAGCGGACCCGGGAGCCGACACGTGGTTTTGCAGATCCCTGGAGTCAACATCTGGACAGGATCAGCACTCCCAGCTTCACATGCTCCAAGCCTGACTCTCCAGCACCCTTGCGAGGGCCCTAAAAATATCCCTCCGCATGCCACAGCCTTCCGGCTGCCTCCACGGCCACCAGGACCGAGCTGTGAGCACTGCCACGGCGCTGCCGTCTCCTCCCCCGGCAGAAGAACAGCCTTGACCCACCGAGCGAGCGCCTGGGGCTCAGCATCCCGCTGGCACAGAGTGCCACGCTGCCACACTGCCTGCCAGGCTCCCAAACCGGCACGATACTGGTCAGCACGTCCCATGGTCATGCCCAGATGATCCTTTCCATCCCGAATCGCCACCCCAACCTGTAACGCCACGAGCTGGCAGGGCACAGGCCCTGCTCCATGCAGCAGCCAGCTCCAGACCCTCGCTGCCACTCGAGATCCGCCATCCATCCGCACCAGCACTCAGCGCCTCTCCGCAGCGCCTGCAGGACTCGGCCACGTGCCATGGCGTCACCAACCCGGCTGCTTTACAGCTGGAAACCCAGCGCTCACAGCCATGCTGTCCCTGAACGATCTGCCATTAAAATATTTACATAGCTATATAAACACCCGAATAGCCAGGCTCTGCGGGCCCTTGGCACCCAGGCCGTGTTCAGGCTACGTACAGCAGAGGAGCAACGGGGCCAGAAGCAAGCGCAGGGCGTTTGCGACCCACCGAGAGCCCCTCACCTCAGCTTCCAACGCTCCGGCATACCGAGGCACCCGCAGGACATCAGGGCACGGCCTCATGCCTGCGTTTACACCAGGTCCCTCCCGTGCACATGTTGCGCTGGGCTTGGCTGAGCCTCTTCTATTTAAGGAAAGTTTTCTCATCGGACCTGGACGGAGGCAACCTCATCTGTTTGCTGCGGAGCAGCCTTCCTTCCCCCCAGGATGGTGTCAGGGGGTTTAAACCCCCGACTACACCTCCTGCAACACGCAAGTTTCCACCCCGAATGCCCCTCGTGAGGGAGAGGCTGGCTGGGTGCCTCTAGTTTGCGAAGACACGGGCAGAAACACACCAACAGGCCGCATTCGGGAGAGCTCTGGTTAATTACAAACCTACCCAGGAGCCCAGCAGATTCTAGTGATGACACTAATGAAGCAGCTTCTCATCTGCAATTACAGAGAGGTCCAGAATCCCCATCATGGAGCATCCTGGGCATGGCAGCGTCTCTTTGGGGGACGCAGCACCCACCTCGCCGCCGCTTTTCCCAGCCATCCCATGGCACAGCCCCAGCTTCCCCAGCACCTTGGGGGACAGCACGAACCCGCTCCCAGTGCTTGCAGGGCCTAATTAACTGCAGCTAACAAGCACTGGCTGCCTCCCCACGCAGCGTCACGCCTTCCGCATCCAGCACCCAGGAAGAGGGAGGCTTCTGTCTCCCCAGGTGGCCCCCAGGCTGAGGAAAGCCCGGCCAGCAGGAGAAATCCTGCAGGAGCCAAGCGGGGAGCAGCCAGAGGAGCCCAGGGCCGCATTGTCACTGACACAAATAATTTGGCATCACGAAAGAGACCAAGGCAGGCACAGCCCAAACCTCCACCACTCCAGCACGCAGGATGGACAGACGGACACAAGGCAAGCACTGCCGGACCCAGGACGGCCCACTTACCTGCAGTGCTGTGGGCAGCGAGCGCCGAGGCCGGGGCTGGAGGTTTGCTGGCAGCTGACGGAAACGACAGGTTAAAGCCTGGCAGTGCAGGGTCCAGCCACGCCTGCCCCGGGGACCCCTGCTCCCCAGGGACCCCCCGGGGACAACGCAGACTGTCCTGGAAGGGTGGGGGTAAGGAAGGCCCAAGGACTATGAGGTTTGAGCCTGGGGAGGGGGCAGCAGAGACCCTCAGCTGAGCTCCCCCCACCTCCCCGTGACAGAGGCAGTGGGACCTGCTCTAGGCTGGCAGGGACCCCCAGGGCCCCCCGCAAGGCACCATGACACCACAAGGGCACCAGGAAAGGAGCCCTGGAGGCAGAAGGGGACCCTCAGCAACACCCTGAGACAGGGCAACACCCTGGGGATGGCAGGGGGTCCCCTCAGCATCCCCCCAAAGAGACGATGACACCACAGAGATGACAGGCACCAGCCCTAGAGACAGAAGGGACCCCCCCACTACTCTCTTGAGGACATGGTGGCATGCCGGGGGCAAGAGGGACCAACCCTGGAGGTAGAAAGGATCCCCAGGTGCCCTCCCGAGGGCTGGTGAGCCCCTTAGGGCAACAGAAACCAGCCCTGGGGGCAAGAGAGCCCACACCAACACCCTCCCCAGATCACACCACCTCCCGGGGGAGCAGGTATAACTCCAGGGGGCAGCAAGGACCCCCCTGAAACATGCAGGGACCTCCCGGGGACAGCAGGGAGCCCCTCCAAAGACACAACGACCTCCTGGGGACAGCAGGGACCCCCTCGAAAAAGCGAAGGGAGCCCCCGTGGCAGCAAGGACCCCCTCAAAGGCGCAACGACCCCCTGGGGACAGCAGGAACCCCCTCCCAAAGGCACAACGACCCCCCGGGGGCAGTAGGGACCCCCCAGTACCCGATGACCCCACGAGGGTATCAAGCTCCCTCCAGCCGCCCCCAAAGGCCCGGTACAACGCGGGGGCAGTGCGACCCCGCCCCGGTCTGTGCCCCTCCTCCCCCAGGAGCCCTCCCGGGCCGGCCCCGAGGGGGCCCCGCCCCCGGCG
>VZSF01010991.1:6648-26066 GCA_013398295.1 Chionis minor
GGCAGATCCCGCTCGGTGACGTCACGGCAAGGGCCGGGGCCGGCCCCCCCCCCCCCCCGCCCCCGACAGCGCGGGGACCCGGGGCCGCTGCCCTGCGGACGGTCCGGGTGACAAACGTCTGTCCCGGCGCGGCAGCGCGGCTGCGGCGTCCTCGTCCTGCCCCGGGGCTCCAAACCGGACCCTGCGCCAACCCGCGGGGCTCGCTCCTCCGGCTGCCAGAGAGAGAGAGAAAGGCAGAAAGAAGGGGAAAGAAAAGAAAAGAAAAAAAAAAAAAAGCACCAACAAACCCCAAAATAAACAAACCCCCTCCGCTGGGGTAGCTTGAAACTGCCGAACGGTGCCGGTTTAATTACTCTAATGATGTTTAAGAATACCAGATATATAGGCAAATAAATAGCGTGGGCTGCTGGGGGGGGTCCCCACGGCTTGCCGGGGGCAGGCTGCCGCCACCGCGTCTTCTGGCGGCTGGTGCATCACCTCTGCACCCAGGTGGCTGGTTCGTGCGTGTGTACAACTGCGCGCACACACACACACACACGTATAGAGGTGTAAATAGAAAAGCTCCAGGAAAATAAATAGCCGGTCGGTGGCTAAAAACACCCCCACGCCCAACGCCTCCCCTCCTCACGCAGCCTTATTTTTCTCCCAAGGCACCAAGTCGGGGTTCCCTTCTTCATGCGCCCAAACTCGAGGGCTTTTGCGTTGAAACACCTCGAGTGGTGCCAACAGCGTGTCGCTACCGGGAATACACGTAGGGAATCACCTAGGGGAGAGAAAAGTGCGAGAGAGGAGCCTAAAGCAGGGGAGAATCGTGCCCCTCTGCAGCCCCTGAAACTTGTCGTGGAAATGGAGAGGTAGAGAAGGCAGTTGCGGGCAGGGAGGATGCTTCCATCGTGTCCCCAGATCTGTTTATTTCTTTATTTCTCTGTTTACAGAAGTGTTTGGATGTGCAGGCTAATCACCTTTAATTTTTCATTTGCTTGTTACAGATGTCTACCCCGTTGCTCTCAAGGTAATCTAGACAGACGCAGCTGAAGCCTGAATCTTATGCCTTAGACATCAAAGCAAGCTCGCACAAAGAAGTATTTCTTCACAACGGTGAATCTTCATGGTAAGTTAGGATTTCTATGGCAATAGGCAAGTCATACTTAAATAGTGAAAGGCGAAGTCTGGAGCCCGTCCAGTCTTTTCATTAAGGACATAATATTTACGTCTAACAGGCCCTTTTTCTTGTGTATACAAGTATATATTTTTGTTTGACGCGAACTAAATCATTTTCATTTAATTTCCGGTAAACAAAACCCACGCGAACAGGGCACTTGTTCCAGACCATAATAAAAATGGATAAGACTGTCAGGAAGAAAAGGCCCGCTTGAACCGCCGCCTCAGCTCACTTTTGTTTCTGCTTTCTGCCGGGATCAGAGAATGCGTTTGGGATTTGAGGGCGAGTTTCTAAAGGCAAGGAAATGGTTTTTAAGGGGGGAAAAGAAAAGGAGAAAGGTCTAATCAAGCTCGGGTTGTTCAAAGGGCCTGATTTTGGGGTTGAAAGTGTGAGTTTTATGGTGCATCAGCATGCCACGTTAGGATCGCTATGGTAATGAGGAGAGCAATAGCAAGCGGCCTTCAAAGGAGGCACACTCCATTTGAGACAGTCTATTAAGATACATTTGCACTGACCTTTGGTTTCATGCTAGCTTAATACACTCAATCTGCTCCCCGCTAGAGAAATACTTCCTCCACCTAATGCACTTCGGCGGAGTTGGGGTCTGCTGGCTTCGTGTCCCCCCGCCGCCTCCCCCGAGCCGGGCTCCGCTCCGGCCTTGCAGCCCCGCTCCCCATCTCCCCAGAGCAAGGGGCCGCCGGCCAGGCTCTGCCCCAGCTCCCGTCCCCTCTCCCGGCATTCCCGACCGGCTTCTCGCAGCAAAACCCGGCCGCAAAGCCCGGGGAGCGCGTCCCTCTCCTGCCCCCCAGCCCTCCTGGGGGAAGGTGGGACGGGGACCGAAAGGCACCCCCTCCCGCCCCCTCCTTGGGCTGCCGCTGCCCCAGGGAGTAGTTTTGCCGGTGGAAGTCCCCCAGGAGCCGGGAGAGCGGGGCGAGGGCCGGGGAGAGCCGCCGTGCCCCCCTCCCCGGCCCGCCCTGGCCGACCGGCGCTGCGCGGCGGCGAGCGGAGGCTCCGCGGCGCGGGGGGAACTTGACACCCGCCCGGCCGGGGCCATGGGCGCTGGGCCATGGGCCCGGGAAAGTTAGAAGTCCATGTTCCAGTAATTGTCTTGTTGTTTATTTTATCCAAGTACCCTAGTGAATAGGGGAAAAATAAACACGATGAAAAAAAATTCAAACAGTTGAGTCGTCTTTAGTGCCAGCCCTTGTGGTTGAATAAAAAGGATGGTCCAATTTCTATTGAGCTGAGAAATCTTTGAAGTGGGAGTTATTATCTGAGAAATTCCTGCTCGTCGTCCTAACAACGCTGATGAAACGTAAAAGGTTCTTTGTCAGCGATTTGTTCTCCTCTCTGTCAAACTCACCCTGCCCGTTAGCTTTAAACCGTTTCTAAAGAGATAAAATCAAACTTTTAAAGATAACTTTAGGGGCCCAGAGGGTGCAGAAAATACCAAACTATCGAATCCTGTGTATAGACATACATCTGGATGTATGTGGCTGTGTCTGTGTGAAACTGTCTGTATACAGATCTCCATAGATGTCTGTATGACCTTGCTGTTCGAAAGTTGAAATGATATCCATTTCTTTTCCCCATTTTATCCTCTGAACTTTTCTGTCTAATAAATTATTCCTACACATATGCTGCACAGAATGCGATTCTTGGGAGAAGGCAGAAATGTTGGGTTTCATTAACACCAGTATGTGACCAACAAACGGTTTCTTTCCAGTAGAGTGAAAGCAAGAGCGTAGACATAAGAGTAAAGGCTTTGATCATTTTAACAGTCCGAATACCTATTAAGCATGTATATACTGCAATGTATCGAAGTTGTTAACGCATTCAAAGCGATGGCTTCCATATGCTCTCATGTTTTATTGTCCGTAAGTGTAAAGCTAGTCAAACTGCATCCCTTTTGTATCTTCATTCTGTAAACATCACGGTGTATACTGAAATGATTCCCTGGTCAAGGTTTATTTAGCAGTTTCTCATTGGAGATCATTAAATTCTCTGTTCATAACACCAGTTCCTTGAAGTTGTAACTCATCAGTGTACTTCTGGTTTAGTTGCTACAGAATGATCTGAGCCCAATCCTGCAGTTCTAAGCAACCCCATTAATTTAATGGGACTTTTCCTGAGTAAAGACTGAATCAAACTTCAGTGGAGTGGGTATTATTATTATTATTATTATTCCTCTATCTTGTCATATTTATGGGGGAAACTAGCGCATTCCTTGTGAACTGTACAGAGAAGAAACGCCTCTGAAAAATGTAGCTCGCAAAAAGCATTTACAACGTTGATATGCTGTATCTTTTTCCAGACGACTTATATTCCTTATTTTCCTCCAGCACGTGCTTGGTAATGAAGGAATGTTCTGTTGTGTGTTTGAACATACTATTTATTTTTAATATTTGGATTTTTTTACAATAAATATTTATAAACGTTTCAATTCTATGGTTATTTTTACAGATGTGCACTTTTAAAATATGTGTTTGTGCTGATGATACCGAGCCATTCCTAAAACACTGTGTAGTCAACCTTGTCTTTCTGTTGGTTTTTATATTAGTTGAAAACAAATTTCGTCAAACCGGTGTACTAGTAATGTGGTGTACAACCAAGTACTAACGCGTGGTTTTTGTTGGTCTTTAACCTCTTTTAATGTTAATCGTTTTAGGTTGGCATTTGCATTAAAAGAACAAAACAAAGCAAAACACTTTTTTTGGCTTCATTTCTGAGATGACATTTTTCAAACTGGAGACTTCAAATGAATTGCACTTTAACTAGTGACCGAGGCGCAGAGGGCGAAAACAGAGCCCGGTGTCACCCCAGTGGAGCCCTGTCCCTTTGTTGTCCCCCCCCCCCAGCCACCTCTGCGGTGGCACCCTGAGTCCCGCACAGGCAATTCCCGGGGCTGGGATCAGTAAGGCTCTGGATATCGAGGAGAGTTTCCAGGCGCAGCCGCCCGAAAGGCTGCTGCTCCCTCCCGCCCCCGAGGGGTTATTGTTTTGGCAGGGCGGGTGAGGGATGAAACTGTTTGTTTGAAGAGTTTTCCCCCCAGAATGAGTCTCTGTCCCAGTGACACTTTTTATATGGTTGCTGGGAGGATGCAGAGCATCTTATTTCTTTTTAAGGGGGGAAATGCATTCGTCAGCTAAGGCAATCGGAAGGTGAGCCTTCCTCGCCTCGAATCCTTCCCCTGACGGGTCTGAATTCTTTGGGGGGTTTCGCAGCTTCCCGGAAGGCTCGGGGTTTTCTCCCCCCGACGTTTTAAACCTCAGCTTTGCAGTTCGGAGGGACGCGGCAGCCCGGGGCGCGGAGCGGCCCTACCCCCGGCGGGCGCCGTGCGCATGCGCGCTGCCTCGCCGCCTTTTAAAAAAAGAAAACTTGAAAGAAGTTGCCTAACACAGAGAGATGACAAAAAGTTGGCTTTGGCTGGTAGGAATATTGTCAATAAAGAATACATTTGACTACAGAGAGCGCGAGCGAGCGAGAGAAAGAAAATACTTAAAGAAAGAAAAGAATTCAAGAAAAAGAACCGAAGGAAAACATTTTTGCTGGTCTGTAAAAGACAAAAAATGGCCCATAAAGGAAAGGAGGGCTAACAGTACATGCTAATTAAAGAATACAATTCTATGGTCTATAATGATTGAGCGAAGACATGTACTTATTACACTTGACTGTCAACAAGGGAAGGAATGTCCCCTCAGACAACATGGTGAGAGACGTGTGGGCATTATTAGTGGTCCTTTTATAGACATTGCCTTTTCTTTCTCAATGCTGACAAACCATTTTGGAGGGAACCATCCCCTGTTGCTTCCTATCATCGATCCCCATGCAAGCCCCTGCATTGTGCAAGTGCATTAATTAAAGACCATTCATTTAACAAAAGAACATTGTATGTTCAGGAAAGGAAGATTAGAAATATGAATCAGTAACCGAGACCCGTTTCCGCCGCCTTATCGGGAGGAGCGGCGGGGAAGGAGGTGCGGCTGGACGCAGCGCACCTCCCCAGCCCGAGCGGGGGCTCAGCCTCCCTTTAGGTTCTTTTGGGGCAGAAACCCTGAAATGGTTTAAAATGGGGGAGGGGGGGGAATAAAAATAAAAATACAATACACCCCAGGTCGTTGTCCGGTGCCTGTGGGATTGCTCAGCCCTCCCCCGCGCCCCCGCCAGCCGGCCCGGCCCGCAGCGCCCCGCACCGCCGCCGCTTCCCGGGGCCGGACACTCGCTCCCCGGGACGCTCCCCGCGCCCAGGGCTGGGGTGCGTGTGTACGCGCATCCCCACGCACATTTAGTATGTCAACGGGGTTTTTCCAGCTGCGCGGAGAGGCGCGGACACGCACAGGCGTGCCCCCATCCCTCCCCATCCCTTCGCTGCCTAGATTTTCCCAGTCCGGAGGAAAAACCAGCTGGTCCCCCCAAAGCCGGTCGCGACACGAGCGTGACTTGTCGTGAGAAGGTAGAGGAGAGGCAGGGAAGTGGAGGTTATGCGGGAGTGGGGGAAGGAGAGAAGTCGGATTCCCAGTATCACCCACATGACTCGCTAAGCGGCTCCAGCTTCTCTAAAACCTCTGGGCCATATGTTAGTTTATTTACACCCTTTGTCTTTTCGTGTGTCTCCTGGTGCAAGAATATTCCTGGGATATAAATGAAAGTAAGCTAGAGTAAACAAACAAGGGGAGCGCCTGCTAAAGGGACACGTAACATTTCCGAGATCCCAACAGAGCACGCCGTTCCCATGGTTATAATGGGGCCAGAAGAGCAATTAAAGCTTTTAGTTAAAACCCCCAGATTTTTAATGCTGAATGACACGTAGACTCCATTTTTCTCGTAGATGATTTAGACTTTGCGCAGGACTACACTGGGAGGGGAGAAGGAGGGGGGACGGCAAAAGTCACCGCAAAAATAATGGTCTAACAGTAACAAAAAAAAAAAAAAGCGCGTTACAGATTGAGGTGTTCCTAATGATGGCAACAGCTCAGGGAAACCTCTGCAGCTTTGCCGTGAGGCTGAATTTGTTTTCAACTTCTGCATTTGGAGCCACCCCGCTCCGAGGCGAGGGCGGCGCTGGCTCGCCTGGATCAGGCGACGAGACCCCGCGACCGCGGCCACCAGCGCCCGCGCTCGGAAACCCGCGCATCACCTTCCCTCTCTCCTCCAGCCGCGGCAGCCAGACCCGTGGCCGCGCTGGAGCCCGCCGGGCTACCAGGAAACCTTTGTCCTAAAATAAACAGGACGCCCTACCAAATCGGCTGAGTTTTTTATTTTTTATTTTTTTTCCTTTCCCCCCCAGTCAATGTTTCCCAGAGGATGGGCTTGTTACCGCTNGGAAGACACGCACACACAAAAATTTCTTCTCCAACTTTTGACTAGTCACTGCTGGCTTAAATTATCCCCTGCCCTGGGGGGGCAACAGTGAAGCAATGGGAGCTCCTTGCTCCACCGCCCGCTCCTGCGAGCGGCTGGGAAACAGGGTGCGTCTGAACTGGGGCAAAATTGGGCTGCCCTCCCTCCCGCAGCCGCTCCCCGCCGCCCTCGGGCCGGGGGTGGCCAGGCCGGGAGTCCCGGGGTGGGGAGGCAAAGGGAGGTTTCAAAGGGGGAGGTTTTGTTCTCCCTACCTGAGGACAGATTAATCCTCGCACATACTTGATAAAGATGAAGATCTTGCTGGGAGGAAGGGGGGAATAAAATGGGTAGGAAAAGAAAGAAGGAGTCAGTGGNACCTTTGTCCTAAAATAAACAGGACGCCCTACCAAATCGGCTGAGTTTTTTATTTTTTATTTTTTTTCCTTTCCCCCCCAGTCAATGTTTCCCAGAGGATGGGCTTGTTACCGCTGCAAAACCCTGTCTCCGGGTCACCGCGCTGGTGTGCGCGGACCGAGGAAGCCCCCCCCGGGGTGCGGGAGCCGAGGTGAGCCGTGCGGGGCCGGACTCCGTCCCGGAGCCCCCCCCGGGACCCCGCTGCCCCCGGCCAGCGCCTCCCTCCCGCCCTCGCCCTGCCTCGCTGCTGCCCCTGAGGATACCTGCTGCAGCCCGCCCTGAACGCCAGACAAAAGCGCGGATCCCNGGGGAGGCAAAGGGAGGTTTCAAAGGGGGAGGTTTTGTTCTCCCTACCTGAGGACAGATTAATCCTCGCACATACTTGATAAAGATGAAGATCTTGCTGGGAGGAAGGGGGGAATAAAATGGGTAGGAAAAGAAAGAAGGAGTCAGTGGATTGTTATTGTCTAGCAAACAGGCCACCTTTAAAAACCTGTTGTAGAAATACAGAGACTCCTTTAAGTGTGAAATATCATTTCATTGTAAACAGTCAAAAAAGAGTCGGTAATCCAACTTCCGGAAACTGTTCTGAATTATTTCAGCAGACTCTTTTAAAAGGGGATTAGCAGGGCTTTAGGGGCAAAATCCTTCTGTTTTATTCAATCTCTGATTTTATGTTATAATTACTAGATGTAAAGACTCGCGAATTAGTATGCAGGCGTCGTCCAGACATTATGCAGGTGCTATTCTAATCATTCAGCTTTTTAATTAAGGAACGAGGTAAGAAAACAGAATCATAAAAACACTTTTGTGAGAGCTGAGAAAATCGTGAGCGACTGCATGAATAAAGCCTTTATACCTTATTCTGACAGGTCAGACACCAATTGCCTGACTTACGACCTTTTCTTGCTGAAACAATGCTTAACAGCTTTCTCACCTTGTTCCTATTATAGCCTTTATTCTCGCGGAGAATTTATGGAAACGGCCCTAAAATGCTTACACTAAAGAGGGATGCAAAAAGGTATTGCAATTTTAATTGGTGCGTGTCCCGTACAAAGATACTTTCATTCGGGTGGCTCGGGAAGGGAGGGTCTCAGCTCGGCACGAGGATTTGGCTACAGCGAAACCGTCTGCTGGTTAAAATTCTCCTCCAGGAGAGGAGGGGACACAAACAAACAAAAAAGCCACCCAAAGTTGCCGGAGTGCCCGGGCAGCCGCCGCGGCTGGGACGGCGCCGGGTCCCCCTTTGTTCAGCGCGTCAGAAGGCATCGAGCTCCTTGATCCCGAGATGCGAACTTAAAGCCTTTGTGGGCTTTGTTATTATTATTTAATTTCTTTCCCTCGCCTTCCTCCTCTCTCCTCCTCTTCCCCCTCCCCACGCCTGGCACTGCTGCATCACGTGTATTAACATATGAATGAAACAAGCAGAGCCAATGCACTTAAGGTAATACCTATGCTCCGTTCTCGCCTGATTATCTTTTTATAGAAAGTTACATTAACTAATGACATTTACATAAATATGAATAATTAGTAAGGTAAGTAATTCTGCTCCGACGGGGGAAGGCGGAGTAGAGAAGTGCCTGCGACTTGAGCCCAATTTTCGGCTCCGCGGACCTGGGCGCCGCTTCGCCCTGGCACCGGGCAGGAGGCGCGGAGTCGGCCGCGGGGAGGAGGGGAACCGTCACATTTATATTGTTTTCGCTCTCTTTTTTTTTTTTTTTTTTTTTTTTTTTCCTCCCCCCCCCCCCCGCCATGTGAAACTTTTCTCTTGTGCCCCTCTTTTATCTCCCCTCCAGACCTCCAGTTCCGAGCAGAGTTCAGTGGCTGTAAATGATAGGTTCCCAAAAGCATCAATCCGCGCCCCTCTAGTACTTGGCCGAGAACAATGCAAGTATTAGGATATCAGCAGCACTCGAAATGATCACGCGTTAAATTATTTTGCTTTCACGGATGAGGGGGCTTTTTTCCAATGTAAATCAAGCGCTTTAGTTATTAAGTCTGAACACTAATCTCCAACAACCTTTACATAATGTGGCAGAATGTGCCACACCACTTCGCACCTGCACTCTGAATAGAGCCGCCTTTTCAATGTAAGACACGCTTGTTGCCCCTGGGCTCCAAAGGAGTTGTGTGAATAAGTCAAGCTTTTTGAATACCCCTACTCGCTTTCTCTTCCTCCTTTGATCACAGAAAATGTCTTCTAATTTGTCCTTTTTCATTGTAACAACGTTTTCAAGTCTCTTTTTATTTTCCAAACCACATATTTATAAAGAACATAAATCGCCCCAGAAAACAAAAGTTCTCTCCTCGCCAACTGGCCGAGTAGCCTATGATCACTTCGTTATTCACAAGGAGAAGAAGGGGGAAACAAGGTTCTCGCAAAGACTGTTGCTTCTCGAGTTTGTCCTAAACAAACGTTTAACTTTGGGACGGGACACGGGGGGAGAAACGTGTTTGTTCCCTTCAAAAATAAGGGCAGATCCATTTGACTTGGGAGCCCGCTGGCTGCTCTCTCCAGGCTGGTGGCCAGCTGCGCTTCAACCTTTTAGGTAGCGGCGACAAATGGCGCGGAGGAGGGCAGGAGGCACCGGTGGCTCCCCTCGCCCATGGAGTGGCTGCAGCCTCCGCCCGCTTCCCGAGCCCACCAGCCAGCTCGGGGCGAAGCCAGCTGTAGCGAAGGGGTTTGCACGCATTAATTCCTAGCTGAGCTGCCTACTTTAACGACCTGCGAGGGTAATGAACTCTAATTTAGAAATACGCGCAAGATATCAAAGTTAACGGGGAGCGGAACCGCTGGGGAAAAAAAAAACAAACAAAAAAACCCACCACCCCACAAAATACCCCAACCCAGCCAAAAAAGCCCAACCAAAAAAACCCCATCAGCCAAAAAAAGAAAAAAAAACAAAACCAAAAAAAAAAAACCCACCAAAAAAAGCCCAAAAAATCAACCAAAGAAAACCGCCAAAACCCACCACCGGTCTCCCTGCCCCCAGCCCCCGACCCTATTCCTCGTCCGGGGGTGGGGGGACGGGGACAGTGGCTGCCCCGCCACCGGGAAAGGGAGCGCCGTGCCCGGCCCGGCCGCTGCGGGCTGCCCTGCCCCGCTCCCCGGCCCCGCACCAGCTGCAGGGCCAGAGCAGAGGAGCCCAGCAGGGATTCCCCCTCCTGCCTCCGCCTCGGCCCCCTCTCCGACATTTCCGAGGTGTTTTGCCCGAGTGTCTGCTAAGGAGCGGTGGGTTAATGGCATTTTGGTGAAGTTGGTCTCTCTGCAGGCAGAGCCCAGCCTAGGAGTTTCTCACTCCTCCTTCTCACAGACGGGTTTCCGGACGATTCCTTAACATCCCTATTCATTAGCACGTTAATCAAGGCTGTAATTCCAGCGAAGAGGTGCCCGTGCATCCCTGCTGCAGCTAAAACCGCCTCTCGAGCGCGCACCTACGCGCAGCGCTGCGCAGCGCCCGCTCCCCCTTCCCAGGGGCTGCCTCCACCGAGAGCCTATTTCCTTACGCTACCGTAGGCTTCGGATAAGAAAACTAACAAACCCTTCTAATACAGTTTAAAACACTTTGATGTCTTGCCAAGAAACACAGTTCCTTCAAGAGACAAGTCAACATTTGTTTTTCACATTAAATGGCGTTTAGTTGCCACTGAAAAAATGATGCTGAAGGACCACTTTTTAATTCGATGTATAACAACCGCGGGGGTCTAAGAGAAAATAACGGCGAAAGCTATAGACACAAATAACTAAATTACCAAAACGTTAGTATATCTCCTAGGTTCATTAATATGTAACAGACTCCCCAGTTAATCTCCAAAAGCCAGTGTTCCCCCTCTAAAATAGCACTCTGGGACGAATTGTACAGGAGATCAATCACTGCTAATGCAGTAAGGTTTACTGCAAGGGGGGGGGAAAGCTATTTACACCTTCAAATAGAAGCTTTTGAGATTTAAGAGTAAGGGTCATACATCACCAAGAATAAATGATTATGAATTGGTAAACGCGCCCTCCAGCCATTAGCTATGCGACGCGATTTATCATTTCTGGGTGTTTTTCTTTTTAAAATCATCTGGCTGTTTGAAAAGAAAAGCATGACGGAGAAAAAAAAAAAACCCACCGCGGGAAAGTTTGTTTTTGCATATACTATAAGTCATCAAAACATGGCTATTCAGAAATAAACGGGGTCACTTATGAACTGCTTAACGAGAGACAATAAAACCCTTCCATTGTACACTTTTATGACTACGGGATCGGTGGGCTTCTCCCAGCCCAGCCTCCGGCCCCTTCTGCCTTTTTTCCTCCTTTCGTTGCAAGTTACGGCCCCGCGAGTGTTGTAAGAAATCATTTACGCCCTAAAAATGAGTTGCCAGTGTCTCTCCGTCGCCTGACATACACCGAACTTCAATTACATGGGACGTTTTGCCGGTTTCCAGCAATCGCCAGTTGTTAGCCAAGACGCTTACAAAAGGACTGGCCGGGGAGGACCTGCCCTGGCAGCAGACGTGGGGTGGTAGGACAGGACACCTCTTGTTCCTTGTCTGCCTTAGAAAAAAGAGAGGAGGGCTCGTTTGGGTGGGAAACCTTGCAAGCCAGGTCGGCGGAATCCGGCTCAGCCCCTCTGGCGATATTTGGGCAGCTTTTTCATGTGTGAGCGCCGTTGGCTTCTTTTTATTTTTTTTTTTTTTAATCATTAGTATTGAAATCACTTCGCAACGCCGAGTAAACCTTTTTCCACTTAGACTGTGCTCAGGGCGGTGGGAATGTTGCTCATCAAATTAAATAACCTATAATAAAACACATATTCCGGGCTGGGAAAGAATGACAGAGTGCTGTGGAAGGGCGGGGGGAGGACAGCTGGCGGCACCCCCATCCCCCCCATCCCCCCCAATCCCCCGGCTGCTGGGGGGACTGGGGTGGCCGTTCCCAGCGCCGGGCAGCGCTGCCACCGCTCCCGCCCTGCCGGTCCCGGGCCTGGGGGCTGGCACCCGACCTGCCGCCGGGGGAGACAGCGGGGCGACCGGCGGGGGGACACACAGAAACACAGAAACCCCGGGGTTCTGGGGGTATGTGGGGGGGGGGAATCATCCGCCATCCCGACGCAATCCCTTTCGCCCCATAAATAAGCGAGCGCCAGGCCCCAGGCGGTGTGGTGGCGGTGGGCAGAGGACACTGGCGAGGGGCACCTCTCTGGGGCACCTCTCTGGACGTGGCCCTCGGGAACCTCGAAGCCAGGGCAAGGTCCTTCAGGCCTCTCCGGGGAAACGTGTTAGGGACCTCCGCTCGGAAGGGCCTCCGGGGGAAAATATAAAGTTCCCTAAACTGTTACATCCCGCTGCCCTGATACGTCGGGTTTCAATTGTGACAAGTGCCTGTTTTCTTAGGGTAAGAGATTTAATATGTCTGGTGAAAGGGTCTGTGGCAGTGAGGCTCACAGCAGGTAACCGGCTCTGCTAGGGGGCTTTTTAGTCCCACTTCTAACGCTCCTAACATATTTGCAAGATTTGGGAATAAAGCGACTTGCTTGTAGACTCGAGGAAGAGCTGAGATTTCTGGTTTGTTTTACAAGCTCGTTACAGGCACATTTGGCCAAAGGGCACTGTTTTATGTAAAGACAAAGACACAGAGCCCTTTCTGGGGAACGCGGGGCTTTTACAAAACTCTGCTCCGTGGCTTATTGTCTACTGGGTGGCTTTGGGCGAACAAAAAAAAGAAAAAAAGAAAGAAAAAACTGCCAGGCAGTTGCACGCGATGGGTTTGCTGACCCTCTGGGTGCAAGTATCTTGCTGGAGGCACCTGGAGCCATTTCTCAGGCGATGCTGTCCCCTCTGGCTTTCTGGGCGCCTCCATGCTCTTCACGGTAAGCAGAGAAGCGCTCCTGCCCCAGCCGCGGAGAGCCGCGCAGCGGCCAGGGGAGGGGGCGCAGGACCCCACGCCGGGGGCCACCTCCTGCCCCTCGTCCACCAAAACCGGTGGCAACCTGGCCGCCTGGACCTCCCTGGGGTAGGAGCAAGCGTACGCCCTGCTGAGGCGCGGGGGGGTTGTGGAGCCCTCCGGCGGGTCCCGGGGGTCGGGGGGGTGGGCAGGGGGCGGGCAGGAGGGCTGGCAGCTGCCCGGGCCTGCCCGCACCCCCGCGCCCCGGCCCCGCGCAGCCCCTCGTGCTTCTGCAGGGGTGCGCGGAAGCGGCGCCTCCCGTCCCCCTCTGTCCCCGAGACGAGGAGTGATGGGCGACTCCTAATTCCCTTTTGTCACAGGAGGGCGAAGGGAGGCTGACGCTGCTCCTTGCCTCCCCGGGATCCCCGCTGGAAGGTCCACCTCTCGGTCCACCAAAGAGGACTGGGGTGGAAGACGTTTTCCTCAGGAATCCTCTTTTCTTTAAGAAAGCCTGTTTCACAACGCAGAGGAAGGAAAAAAAATGTATATAATATTGCGAGATGGTCTAGTTCTTTGGAATAGATGAGATTGTCTCCGTGAATATCTAATGTTGCAATTCCAGTTCGAAGTATACCCATTTCCTCTTTATTACATCATTCTGCATTTTATTTCTATGATTTTATGTTTTACTGCTGTTCCTGCGAAAGTCTATATTTTCAGCGTTATAGAAAGTCTCTGAAGATCCATAAGACTATTATTTATCTGACTTTCTGCGTCTCCGAGTGCTGTATACATTATATAATTGCTTTAAAATGTTTTCATAAATTACATTCAGAAATGTGTCATAGTAAATTACCTTTGTAATAAAATGTAAAAAATGCAAATGGCTGTTGTCTTTATTACGTTTTAAACCATTGGTTTATCTGCACTATTTCACTTGTCAGTTGCACAATATGTTGTATAAAGGGAAAGCACAGTTTGATAACAGATAGATGGAACCTCGTGTGTAATCTAGCAGGCACGTACAGTTTGGGTCATTTCCTTATCTCCCGCAGAAAAGACATTATCCCCCTCATATTTACATACTTTTCAATATTTGTCAAACAATCATAAATTATAAATTAATGAAATGTTCGACAGTCTTCAGAGATCAGACTAATGAAGACATTTACCTTTTTGGTGATTTGGAGTCTCATCTTTGTAAGTTTAATGACATTTAGACTCTCACGGTTTATTAGGCTTTATTAGATTTGTCCTTCACTCCTGCTGTCATTCAGATGTCTCTGCATAAACATCACCTGCTTCAGGTACAAGAACGAACCGACTCTTCCCGGAAGGCTCCGAGGCGGCGGCACCGCCGCGCCCGGGCGCGGAGCGGGGCGCGGAGCGGGGCGCGGGGGGCAGCGCAGGCCNTTTATTTATTTTATTTTATTCTAATCTTTTTGCGGAGGGCGCGGGTTTGGTGCCGCAGCGCGCTGGGCCGGAGGCGGCCACTCCGGGGGAGCTGCGGGGAGCTCGCTGGGCCGGCGGGTACCGGCCTCCCCGGGGCCATCAGGCTGCCGAAATGGAGGTGCCCCCCGAAAGGTCGGCACTCGTCCCCCTCCACCTTTGCCCGGAGAGGCGCACGCTAAATCCCGCCGGCCAGACCCTGGCGCCATCTTCCCGGGAACAAAGACCCGGGGCTCCCCCAGCCTCGCCGCCGCCCTGTAATCGAGTTTCCTAATTGCATTACTCCGCTCGCAAATGTCAGGAGCATGTGTTGGGGCACGCTGCACACACACACGCGCACACACACACACACACACGCACCCCCCCCGACCCCGCACCCCTCCCCCCCCGGGGCCCGCCCGGGGGCCGCCGCCGCGCCTCGACGGNCCTCCCTCCCCGGGGCCCGCCCGGGGGCCGCCGCCGCGCCTCGACGGCCGCCGCACCCCGCTCCGCTCCCCTCCGCTCCCTTCCGCTCCCCTCCGCTCCCCTCCGCCCGCCCTGGGAGCTGGGAAGCGGGCATGGGCGCTGCCCCGGAGCTTTTGCACTTCATCAAATATAGATCAGGTCTAAACCTCGCGCGTCGAACCTCCAACATTGTTTGCGGAGGCTTCCAAATATTTCCAAACAACGTCTTTTTTTTTTTTTCTCCTTTTTTTTTTTTTTTTTTTTAAAAAAAATGGAGAGTTATTAAAGCGCTTGTTGGTAAAGTGAGCATGTGTTCTGCAATCATCAAAAATTGATATGTACCGCCAGTAAAGTAATTATGCACCATCCTGAGGATACGAGAACAGTACATTGTTAATCCACTTGCACACCCGTTGACTTGCAGCATCAGGCTGCAAATAGCTTAATTAAGTCATACACGTGGAATATAACCATATTGTTACATTGCGTTATGCACACTATATCTCAATTTATTGGGACAATTAATGCTAGTGATAGACCTCGGGCAAAAAAATATTAACCACAAAGCACTGAAGTTGCATTCTGGTGACATTTGCGGTACGGGGAGTAAACACGGAAACAAGGCACAACCTTCCGAGAACTGCGAGGTCCTCCGAGGATGCTTCCTGCCCCCAGCCCCTCCTTAGCAGGCACTTCGGCCAGCCGGAGGGAAAGATCTCCGCAATACCCCGGTGCCGAGCTGTGTCCTGACTTGGGAAAACACTCCGACAGCCAAACCCGCTCACTCCTCTTCACTCCAGGGAAGTCTGGACGGGGGTCGGGGCTCCGGGATGGGTCCTCAGAGGATGCGAAGCCCAGAGCGAAGGCACTCGGAGCCAGGGAGCGCTTCCTCGCGGGCTTGAGGAAGGGTGACACCCCGGGGGAAGGGAATGAACTCCAGCAACCTGCACCTGGGAGGACACACCAGCCCCTCTAATAGCTTGCACACTCGTGAACGTAACCACATGCCGGTATTTCCCAGGCGGAACGGCGAGGCTGAATCTCGGGGCGTGACCGTGGGCTGCCTGCGGGCCCGCCGCGCCCCGGACCCCGGCGGCGTCGGGGTACAACGAACGAACTGTCGCAGGCGGTGGCCAGGCTGGGGACACCCAGCACGACCGCCAGCGCTCAGCCCCTCGCCCAGGGACACCCCAAACTGCGGTGTCCCGTCGTCCCTCCCCCCGGGGTCTCCCCCCGAGGGCGAAGCAAACGCCGTAATGCTCACAGCATCCCGTCTACCCGGGGGATCTCCAAGCACCCTGCCCAGGCTACAGCGCCGGGGATGAGCCGGCGCTGGGAAAGGCGGGGGGGAGTGTGTGTGTGTGTGGGGACAGTGGCCTCTGTCCTGCCAGGATGTTGTCCAGGTCATTTGTGTAAGCGGGCGCAGGGACGCCTCTGGGAGCAGGCGGCTGGGACGCGCTCCGTTATCGCCCCATTTCCCCCCTTTTCCGCAGGGCTGCTCAGAACCGGCATCATTTTCCTGGGGAACAAAATATCCTCAAATCAAAACCAAAGCTCTTTGTATGACCGATTTAACTGCCGCCTCTAAATTTTCTAAACGCCCCTCGACGGTGCGCTGTCATTCCCACAGGGACGAAGTCTCTCCAAGTTTTCTCAGCCTGTGCTCTTTGGGGATGCAAAGGGCAATTTCCAGCCTCGCGAGGTCTTTGATTTAACGGATTTCCCAAACGTTTTGGGAAAAAGACGTCCAGGAGGCAACCAGGGTTCCCCTAGACGTGTCTCCTGCCCACGTCGAGGTGACCCGTTAAGGGTGACCCGCGGTGCAGGCAGGAGCGCGGGTGAGCCCCAGGCGCCGGGCTCCGGCGGGGGCTGCAGAGGGGCAGGGGGGGCCAAGTGGGACACAAGTGTCTGCTCCTACCCAAGTGGCCGGCACTGCTCAGCCCCCCAAAACACACGAGTGGGGGGTGCTCCGGAGCTGCTTTTTCCGTAGCTTTCCGCGCCAGCTCCTTTTTTACTGTTATTTCAGCTCTTCTCGCGAGCTGCTGTACCAGCGGTGGAAACGACGGCAAACCGGTTTCTGCTCCTGACCGCTGGTGCCGTGGTCATCCCGGCAGCGCCTGGCGGGGAGCAAGCCCCGGGCACGGAGGTCATTAAGAGTCAGGAAAGTGCACAGTAAGTTCTCCCTTCGGAAGGTGACGGCGCGCAGTGCGCAGCGCGCACACTCGGACAGACGCGCAAACACGCGCTCCTTCCTCTGCTCCGTGTCTGGCTATCAGCAGGGTTGCCCGTTTTTCACCTTCCATTTCGTTTAGTCGTTTACAAATTGAGCCCAATATTACATTTTAAACCCCTCACCCGCCGGGAAAGAGCCGGCTCCCGGGAATCCCCTCCTCTCCCCGGCTGCCAGGGGCTAGGCACAGCATCCCCCGCCCGCACCCCGGACCACGGGCAGTACCTTCCACCCCCCTGGGGCGCCGGGCAGCACCTGCCGCCCCCACGCGTGGGCACGGCGGGTCCCTCCCTCTCCACGGAGGGACGCGCAGCCCCTCTGCGGGCACCCGCGCACCTGAGGCGGAGGCACGGAAGCTGCGCTCCCCGCCTGCGGGGTGGCCCGCAGCGGGGGGGCACCCTGGCAGCCGGGCCACCGGTGGCTACCGGCACCGGGACGGCTCTGGCTGCGCCGGGACCGCGTTGCGCGGGTGGCGGTGCGCCCGCCCCAGCTCCTCCGTGCGGGATTTGCGCGGCCCGGCCCGGTCCGGTCCGGGGGGGGGCAGGAGGGGCTGGATCCGTCCCGCCGGGTCTCGGTCCCCCGGCGCGGGGAGCAGAGGGGAAGGGACACACACACACACACACACACAGAGACTTATCTCGGCGTTAGGCACTTGCGGGCTGGCTGCAGCCCCCCTCCCGCGGGGCAGCGCGGCCACTTGTTTTGCAGGATGGGAATAACTATGGAATAAGGGGGCAAGAGGAGAGGGGAGCCGGGCAGGGCGCTTTTAGCCCGCATTTCTCCGGCAAATTACTCTCCCCGCCGCCCAGCCGGCGCTGACATCTCCCTCGCGGCAGCGGCATCCAAAGCTCCGTCCCGTTGTCAGAGCAGGTGGAGGCAGCCCCAGATCCAGGCTAAGGCTCCAGGTCTCTGCCCTCCCTGACAGTCGGGACAACTTTCTGGAAGCCAATGGCAACCTCCGAGTGCCACTGAAATCACAAGAATTGCAAAGGTTTTTAAGCCCGAAGAGAGTAGAGTTCACTGGTGGGTTTGGGGCTTTTTTTGTGGATGTTTCCTGACACCAAACAAAACCCCCACCGAATTCCACGTCCTGCCCCCCCCCGAGTCCCTAGACTGGGGTACTTATTGTTGTTATTATTATTAATCGCTGTTGTTATTTGGATCTATTTATTACTCAGGAGAAGGACAGGAGCTGATTCACAGCTCAGCCTTCAGCTGTAATCCCTGCAGTCCTTTCGGCTTGTCCTTCCTGGCGACGGCCGGGGAGCCCTCCCTGGGGACGGGACAGGAGGTGCTGCTAAATTAAAAAGTAACACCTTGCCCAGGGGCTTTGAGATGCCGTGTCTTTTTTTAAAAGGCAAGTAAAAAAAATCCTGCCTTGTCCCTGTTCCAGAGGCGGGAAGAAAAACGATTCGTGACACACGAATTGTAAAAGTTCACTTTTGTTTATTTGTTTGTTGAGATATTTTTAAGGGGGGGAAACAAAGCACGGTAAACGTGGAAAAAGCTAAAAGCCTGGAGGACTGTAACTCCAGGGTTTGAAGCGGGCAGACTCTGGCTACCTTTGGCCATCTGGCTGGTTTAAGCTTTTGCCCCCATGCTGTATGATTTTAGCTTAAAATCTCTTCCGTTGCAGTGCCGCTTTTATTGAATTCATCAAAAGCAAACTTTCCCCGAGTTTTCTTTTTTTTTCTTCCTTTTTTTTTTTNTTTTCTTTTTTTTTTTCTTTTTTTTTTTTTTTTTTTTTTTTTTAAGAAGGGCTAAAATAATAAGTCGACCACTGTGACATTCTCTGGGCTTAGGCCATTTTTCATAACGCAGCTGATACGCTTTTGTGCAGCTAAGGCGACCAAACAGATGAATAACGAGAAAAGTCTCTCGAAAACTAAAGCTTCCAGCTTTTCCCATCTTTAAAAAGTTAAGTAAAATGAGAGGTGCGTGTAAAAAAACTCTCCCAAATCCAAAAAACAAACCCCATCACGCCAAAGATCAGGGCAATACTTTTATACCTCTGAATGGTAACGATGCCTTTTAAACAACTTACTGCACACACGCACACACACACGCACACACACACACGCGCACACACACACACACTCACACAAAACTTTAAAGCTTGTGAAACTGCCCAGGTGGTGTTTATAGGACCGTAGCCAGTGGGTTGTAAAGAAATCCGAGACATTTGAAGGAGATTAGGCTATTTAGAAATATATGACAAAACTTTTTTTTTTTTTTTAAATTTTACCCCGGTTTCACTGTATCCACCGTGTTTAACGCAGGGCTTGAAGGACCAAGTTGTCTGCAGCACTAAAGAAGAGTCCCACAAATTGTGATGGTTTGGCAGGCGGGGGTAAGTTTATTTATTTATTTATTTATTTAAAAGTGTTTTCTCATGCGTGTATGCTTATGTTTAAAGTCTGCTCTGCAAAGAAAATATGCCCTCGTGATTTTAATGTCATTTTAACCATAAACCAATTTTGTGCTTAGAATCACGTCTCTAACGTTGTTGA
>VZSF01010992.1:0-108737 GCA_013398295.1 Chionis minor
GAAGTGACTACATCAGTGGACAATGAAAGAGCTATAGATATCATCTATCTGGACTTCTGTAAGGCCTTTGACACAGTCCCTCACAAAATTGTAGAGATAAGGATTTTATGGGTGGACTGTTCATTAGATGAGGAACTGGTTGGATGGTTGCATCCAGAGGGTAGTGGTCAATGGCTCAAGGTCCAGATGGAGATCAGTGACAAGTTGTGTACCTCAAGGGGACAGGACTGTTTAGTATCTTCATCAGTGACAGAGGCAGTGGGATCGAATGCACCCTCTTCAAGTTTGGTCATGACACCAAGCTGAATGATGTAGTTTTCATGCCTGACGGACAGGATGCCATCCAGAGGCACCTGGACAAACTCAAGAAATGGGCTGATGTGAATTTCATGAGGTTCAAAAAGGCCAAGTTCAAGCTCTTTCACGTGGGTTGAAGCAAAACTTGGTATTAATACAGGCTGAGGGATGAAAGGATTAAGAGCAAGCATGCTGAGAAGGACTTGGGAGTATTGGTGGATGATAAACTGGGCATGAGTCAGCAGTGTGCACTTGCAGCCCAGAAGGCCAACTGCATCCTGGGCTGTATCAAAAGAAGTGTGGCCAGCATGTCAAGGGAGGTCATTCTGCCCTTGTACTCTGCTCTTGTGAGATCCACCTGGAGTACTGCACCCAGCTCTGGACCCCTCAGCACAGGAAAGACATGGACCTGCTGGTGCTAGTCCAGAGGAGGGCCACAAAAATGATCAGAGGGATCAGAGGATCACCTATCCTATGAGGACAGGCTGAGGAAATTGGGAATTCAGCCTGGAGAAGAGAAGACTCTAAGAAGACCTTATTGTGATCTTCCAGTGCTTAAAGGGGGCCTACAGGAAAGATGGGGACAAACCTATCAGTAGGCTCTGTTGTGGTAGGACAAGGGGTAATGGTTTTAAAATAAAAGAGGGTAGATTTAGACTAGATACAAAGAAGAAAATTTTTACAATGAGGGTGGTAAAACACTGGAACAGGTTGCCCAGGGAGGTGGTAGATGCCCCATCTCTGGAAACTTTCAAGGTCAGGTTGGATGGGGCTCTGAGAAACCTGTTCTAGTTGAAGATGTCACTGCTTATTGCAGGGGCTTTGGACTGGATGACCTTTAAAGGTCCCTTCCAATCCAAACCATTCTGTGATTCTGATTCTATGGTCCTACACAGGCATTTGCCAAATGCTTGTCATGACAAATTAACATTGCAAGAGATGTAATGTATATTATAATATATTATGAGTTGTGTTGAATAGAAATTGAAGATGATAGGTCAGGAAAACACTATTATAATCAAAATTTCTTAAAAGGACTTGTTTGGGAAGACACATCTTTCATAATAATGTAACTGATTGCAGTTTGCACCCATACATTTACATGTGCATTTAGTAATTCTTAAATGCTCTGTATTGTGTATATGTTTCATCTAATACAAAGCAAATTACTGGTAGCTTTGAAAAGAAACGAGAAAACCATGAAACATAATTGGTTTGCTACCAGTGTCACATTAGAGTAAACCAGGAATGATTACATAAAATCAGTGACAGCAAAACAAGGCCAACTACTTCAGATGCTCAAGTGATTATAGCTCAATTTTATTTAGTGATTAAAAAGTATTTATAAAAAATGCTTTAGGAAACACAAGAACTGCAATATGCAAGCCATCAAGTACTGTATGGGAGGAGGCAGGTGTTGGTGTATTTTGCTAACACTTAAATATTTAGCATGATCATTAAATTTTATATTGCACATATGCATACATTTCCAGCCAAGTGAATGCATGCAATAGAAATTTCTGCACTTGTCCCACATACTCAGTTTTGG
The DNA here is from genome assembly GCA_013398295.1 of Chionis minor. Taxonomy (NCBI): domain Eukaryota; kingdom Metazoa; phylum Chordata; class Aves; order Charadriiformes; family Chionidae; genus Chionis; species Chionis minor. The sequence continues at coordinate 1,847 of VZSF01010992.1, forward strand.
AGAATCTGCCCCTTGCTGGTCGTGAATGAACAAGTGAATGAGCAAAAAGCAGCATAAGCATGGCTGCTGCATCTAAATCAAGTGAGCTTTGGGAAAAAATAAACAAATGGAGATGAAAGCATTGCTGTTCCCTGCTGACTTTTTATATTGCTACTTCCCTTCTTGGAAAACGTTTTGAAATCTTTCATTAATGCATTTCAGATGGTTTCTCTTTTCATAACATATTCCTCCAAACTTCAGAATTGTTTAAAAAAATGGTTGGAAGATGAATGCAGATTTATGTATAAGACAGTTCAGCAGATTTAGCATCTCTGAGTTGTCAACGTATTCATGTTTGATTCAACAACAAAGGATGTTTTAAAGCTATGGTAATTAAAAGCATATCTTTTATGAATGTAATTTAGTAACAAATTCCACTCAGGAAGTTCACAGACTGAGAATCTTAAGTTTCACCGCTCTCAGGAATACTGCAGGTTCAGTCAGATTTACACAGCTCCAACAAACACGTCAAGGCATGTCCCTCCTGCTTGTTCCCTTCAGAGGACAAGTCCCTCAGTGGCTGCCAGAAAGACACCAAGTATGTTTTCTTCCCAGCAGGAAACAAACGCCATTCTTTTTATACTCCAGTCCACAAAACACACACTGAGGCTGCATCCGTGCATAGTTCTGAAAGTTTCCTAACACCCGGAGGCTGAGCTAGGTGCTGTGAGAGCTAGTTGCATCTGCAGTTGGAGAGAGATTACAGCTGGTTAAATAAGAAATGCATTTTATACAGCCAAAGAAAAATCATCCCCCATTGAGCACAGCGAAGTTGCCTTTCAGCGGCACCCACAGAGTGCTGCTGACAATCTGTGGGTGTGCCTTCTAGCACTGAAATCTGAGAAGGACCTTAAAAACAACATTCTTGTTCCAAGGGGACAGAAGGTGTCTGGGTGCTTGGCTGATTTTGACCCAATACACACATTTTTCAGGTTCTTAAATTGTATTAATCTAAATACCTTTGTAGGAAGTTACATAATGTTTAACTATTGTCAGTAATAAATTGGATTTTACTTTTTCTATATGCAGTGGGTTTTGCATTCAGTTTAAGCTTTTTTAATAAACAAATCTGCCATTACCCATCCACTTAATTGTGAACTGCATGAAATGAATGAAAATTGAAATGAGGATTCTTGCAGAAATATTAAAGGACAAAGTAGCCATAAAAATAATATATTTAAAGATTTTTTATGTTTTGTCCCTGATAGCTGTCACTTCCATCAAATATGTATATTACAGTTTTGGTTTATATGGCTGAAAAGGCAATACTTTAGCTTTGATTGCAGGGTGGATAGTAACAATTAAATTGAAAATTAAATTTGATCTTTGTGATTTTGGTTGTACTCTTTTATTATGAGGTTACAGGAAATATGTTAAAATCGCCTTCTGAAATGGATTCAAAGTCTGTTTCTCCCAGGTTTAAATGTCTTGTTTACTACGGTGTGTGGGAGAAAATTTGTGTAGAACACCCAATGATGAAAATTCAACAATGCACATAATGCTTTTTTAACCATTAAACTGAGCAATGGGATTGTACTTTGATGACTTTTTAAATGTCATTCAGTAGCAGACAAGGTTCACAGGGGGATCTGTAAAATATGCTGGGGGAAAAGACCAATCAGCAATTTTTCAGATTACACTATTCATTTCAGGGTCAATATAAACCCTCCTACATCTGTAACTGTCAAAATGCAAAATGTAACAGCAGTTCATGACCATATGAAACACTACTAAGAAAATATTTTTCCTGTCTCAGATTGGATTCCCGGGGAAAAAAAGGCAGATTTGTATCTCTCACTGTTCTTAATTCAATGTTCATTTCCGTTGTAAGGAAAGGTAGCTGCACTGAATGTGTGAGGCTATAAAATGCCAAGATTTTTCTAGTGAAAATCAGTTGCTTGATGACCATCTCCCCACTCCTCTGGACTGGTACAATGACATTCAGGGTCACCCATAGTTGCTCTAGTTCCAGCTGCATTTTGTTTTAGACAGTTACAATTTATGTCTTAATTCCCACTCTACTTTTCCCTTGAAAAAAAGCAATGAATGATGGCCTGGTTAGTCAAAGAAACATTATTTTCAGGAGAAATCACAATCTAGGTTTTTGCCTTGTGTGGTCTAAGTACCCACCATACAGAGTTTTTGACCTTTGGTCATTCAATAGTGTTGCCTACTCTCAAGATGGAAAAGAAGACTGAGCACTGGAAGATCACTAAATTTTACAATAAAATACAGGATTATTTTATAACACTTCATATTTCCAATCATTACATGACCTCAGAATCCATTATCAAAGTTCATCACATTTGCACCCATCAGGAATAGAAACTCTTACTTTTCCTAAGACCTGAAATCTCAAAAATTAATGATAAGTAAAACAGAGAGGAAAAAAAAAACATTACAGGAGACTGACATGGCACAATAACAGCACCTGACAATAATTCTCTCAGAGGATCACCCAGGTAGCCACATGTTCTGGTGTCACCCTGTTGATACGAACACAGCCATGCTGGAATCCATCCAGCTCACATAGTTACACTGTATAGGTTCCAAACTTCAACTCTGTCCACTGAAAACTAGACTTCATCCTATATGTGACTGCCTTGATAATGCATAGTTTTTTGAACCAACTTATTACGGCAGAAAGGAGGAAATGCTAAGGACAAACTACCATCTGAAGCCTCTTGGAAAAGAACAATCCATCAGAAAAATCGTGAGTTATTTTCAGAGAAATTACTAGAAGATTCACCAAAAGTGACATTTTTTAACTGAATGATGTTACTTGGCTGTACTCTCTGTTATGATTGTAAGACATGCTACAGCAAAGGCTATGGCTTCTGCTATGAAGAAACCTTGCTTTCAGCTCCAGAACAAGTTTCTGTAATCTTTCAAGCTCCTCCTAACTGCATTCAAAGGGAAATTTTTACTAATATTCTCCTAGGCATTGGGAATTGATGGTTAGTTGAACTGCCACACCTGCACACACCTATAAAAGTTGGAGAAAAAAGGGAATAAACAGTTCATCATCCAGGTATCTCTCATTAACACACACAAAATACGCACTTCTTTTTCTAACGTAAAAGACACCAACATTTAGAGAAAACAAATAATGTATGAAGTGTAATTGACCTTAACCAAATACCCTGGTTCTAGATGTTAAACTAAAGCTTTTTCAAGAATACATCTTGCCTTCATAAACTATTTTTTTTTTGCGTTGTAGGAAGCTAGAATATGGTTAACAGCCAGAGAAAGCCTTGTAAGTGTAGCTTGCTTGTACTACTCTATCTTCTCCAAAAATGAAGATTTTTTTGATGACTTTAAGACTTGCAGTCTATACTTGCTTAGTTCTTTATTTCTTCCTCTGACTCTCATTGTAGTTTGTTTAAGCCTATAAAATGAAAATTTTTGTCACTATAAGAAAGTCTCTAGCTTTTATAAAAATTTACTGTTGTCGTGGAAAATTGAGATTGATTTTAACATAATGGAAAATTATGGATTAATTCACTGAACATCAATACTAATCTGAGTTCACAAAGTCAGACTTTAAGATTAAAACCACTGATTTTACTGAGCAATTAACACTGTGCTTATAACTCCTATGAAGATTTTTTAGATAGGAATGTATGCAGTTTCTTTCAGACCTATTGGATGAAGAAATTAGTAGAAAGCAGTAGCTATCCTGAAAATTGCCAATATTTCAATTTCATCCTCATTCAAAATATTCAGAATTGCACCTTTCATTGGAACTGGAATCAATATTTATTCATCATTCTTTTATTGCTCATATCTTACAAAGTTGTCAAAATTGATGAATGTTTTAAAGAAAAATTTATTTATGGATATGTGAGGTATATTGGTTCACTGCAGTTTTCAGTAGTCAAACACTAATGATGCCAAAACCAGAATATCTATATTTATTCACATTCTAGTTGAAGTTAGGATTGTACTTGAAAATAAGATCTTGATAATCATAAGCACTTACAAACTGGGCTGTTATGTTCCAGTTATCTTACTACTTGTCCCATTGTCTGTTTTCACTTTTTTCAAAATTATCAGGAAGTATTTTCAAGAATTTATCCTAGACTTTGCTCACAATTGGCCAATGATGAACCTAATAGACGTGATCCAACTATAGTGAAAGTTGATTTACGTATACAATATCCAAATCCAGACTGGTGCATTTCCTTCTGTACAGCACCTAGCTGCTTTTCAAAGAACACAGTCCTTAACCAGAGTTTTAGCTTCATGTATAGTTGTTTTCTATGTAATACCCTCTTTTTTAGAAATTTTCCTTCATATATAATTCCTCTCAGCAAGATTATTTCTTGTGTGTTTAGAATTTCTTCAGGTGGATTGAATGAAACAATAAGCTTGTGGAAAACAGGAAACGAAATATAGAAAAACCTTAAAGACTCCTGAATTACTTTCTCTAAAATGCAAACGTTATAATGGCCCAGAGCTCAGAAAAGTCATAAATGAAAACAGAGGACCATACATCACTAAACTCAAGCAGGCAGCTTTAAATACAGTAGAGATGTTGAAACTAACATAGTGTTAATAAGAACATATTTGTTTTCTCCATGATGAGTTAGGACAAAAAAACCCACCCTAGATGTTTGCTCCAGCTCACACAGGAAGTGTACTATGGCCTGCTTTTAAAATCAGGCTCTGAAATGAATAGTTGTAAACGTCAGGTATTTGAAAACTCTTATGTATCATGACTGAATGCATAATGATAATTTTCAGGTTACAGGTTAGAATATAACTGTAATATTGCATTGGTTCACTCTTGGCCTGAACTTTTAAATGTTTTGGGCTTAGATTGTATTTTGATTTTTTTTTTTTTCTTTCAGTAATAATTTTGGGTCACAATAAAGATTAATCACTAGCAATCTCAGGAAGGAACAGAACAAATGATCAGATTAGGTTTAGACTTTCATGTCCCTCGATTGCAGTGAACTCTGCCAATTTTATTCAAAACAGTCTCCTTGCAGACTGCAGTCATAACTTTATAATGTTTTAAAATCCAACAACAGTTCATAAGCACAATTACAAATTGAGGTTTACCTTCTGGTACTTATTATCACTGCCTTCTTTGTAAGCAGAAATTTTAGTTCTCTCTTGCCATATATTGGTGATGTGAAGTTGCTTTCTAAGAGGAAGGAGAGATGTGAAAGTAAAGAGACAAGTTAATTGCTGAAGTCAAGCCAATTTTGTTCCCCCTGTTTCTGTAATGTCCTGATAGTTTATTAAGTGTGTATATTGTAGTACAATTAAAAAGAGCAGTATTTCTTATTTTCACTAAGCAGAATTAAAAAATTACGGGGAGGAAAATTATATGTAAACAGTTTGGCAAGCAAGGGGCTTGTTGTTATTGTTCTCCTGAACATACAAAAGCTTTTCATTTCTTTCTTTTTTTTTCCTTTCTTGGAGAAAAAAAACCCAAACCAAAACAAAAAAAGTTTACATTTTCCTCTGTGGGGAGTTGACAAGCCTTCAAAGATAAAACACATTTTTTTCATGCGAGAAATGGATTTTTACTAGTGTTGTATGAAACTACTTGTTATACTGGGAAAAAATAAGTTCACAAGGAAACATGTCACTGTGGCGGGTTGGTCCAAGCTAGCAGCCAAACTCTCACCCAGCTGCCAGTCACCACCACCACCCACATCAGCAGGACAGGGGAGGAAATAGGAAGAACAGGAGTGAGAAAGATTGTGGGTCAGTGTAAAGACAGGGACATCCCTTGCCAATTACTATCATGGGCAAAACGTTTTTCTTGGGAAAATTATTTCATTGCCAATTAAAAGAAATATAGACTAGGCTAGACAAGAATAGAGTAGTTCCGGTTGGAAGGGACCTATAATGATCATCTAGTCCACCTACCTGACCACTTCAGGGCTGACCAAAAGTTAAAGCATGTTACTAAGGACATTTTCCAGATGCCTCTTAAACATGACAGACTGGGGGTATCAACCACCTCTCTAGGAAGTCTGTTCCAGTGTGTGACCACCCTCTCGGTAAAGAAATGTTTCCTAATGTCCAGTCTGAACCTCCCCTGATGCAGCTTTTATCCATTCCGAAGCATCCTTCATCCTACTGGATACCATGGAGAAGAGCGCAGCACCTCTCTCGCCGTTTCTTCTCCTCGGGAAGGTGTAGAGAGCAATGAGGTTGCTCCTCAGCCTCCTTTTCTCCATACTAGCCAATCCCAAGTCCTTTGCCACTCCTCACAGGACATGCCTTCCAGCCCTTTGACAAACTTTGTTGCCTTCCTCTGAACACATTCGAGGACTTTAACACCCTTCTTAAATTGTGGAGCCCAGAACTGCACACAGTACTCAAGGTGAGGCTGCACTAATGCTAAACACAGCAGCATAATCACCTCTTTTGGCTGACTGGTTCCACTGTCTTTGATGTACCCCAGGATGCAGTTTGCTCTCTTGGCTGCTGGGACACACTGCTAATTCACATTGATCCTGCCGTCAACCACCACCCTCAGATCCCTTTCTGCAGGGCTGCCGAATATATGTATATCTGCTTAGCTACTGTGGAAATGGATGTGTCTAACTAGAAACTGAAGAGAACTGTTATTTGCAGATCTAAAAAAAAAAACAACTCCAAGAAATGTAGGTTCAAGCCACTCCTCTCCCATTTTATACTTGTGTCCAGTGTTATTACACCTCAGGCGCAGAATCTGGCATTTGTTCCTGTTACTTTCATGCCACTGGTGATTGCCCAATGCTCCAATCTATCTACATCCCGCTACAAGGCCCCTTGACCCTCAAAAGAGGCAACAGCACCTCCCACTTCAGTATCAGCAAACTTGCTAATGGTGCATTCAAATCCTGCATCCCAGTTCTAGGGCCACTTCTAGTCAATATTTTTATCAATAATCTGGATGTGACTTTGGTGTTTCCTTTGTTGTTTCTCACTCTTTTTTTGTTCCCCTTTCCTCTCTCTGTCCAGTGTTTTTTTCCCTTTCTTAAATGTATTTTCACAGGGGTGCCACATTTGCTTGATGGGACCAACTGTGTTGTGTAGCACATCTGTTGTGGATCTGGCTAGAAAGGATTTGAACAATTTGCGTTAGATGTAGGGCAGCCATCGGTCTCTTCTCACAGAAGCCATGCCTGTGACTCCCCAACACCAAAACCTTGACACCCAGACCTAATACATACTGTTTCAGTCAACATAAATTTAGCTTAAATTTTTCTAGAAATACTGTTTCTTTGAAAAAGTTCTATCTTTGCTTTTCTTTTATAGACTCTTTTTATTATCTTTTTTCTTCTGCATGATCAGAGATTTATCTGAGAGTTTAGTTCTTTCATTTTATACAAGCTCTTTTTTAATTCTAACACCAGTGTCTATGTAGAATCTAGTTTACCCTGCGTATCAAAGCAAAGTCTAAAGAGTGGATATAGCTGTTTTTTCTAGACAGTATAACATTCAGGGAGAGAAAAGTACACTTTGAATTTAAAGGAAAATATTACAACAGAACACATTAATAAAGCGTGGCGGTAAAAGAAAAAAAAAAGAAAGAAAGAATTAAGGATTTCACTAATTTCACCAAAATTATTAGAAATTTCAAAAGGAGATAAAAATTTAGCTGCTTAAAGTCAAGCCAATGGAACAGACAAGATAACGTAACTGTCTGTTAATCCAAGGACTGTGCCTGATAGCACTACTGTTGCCTTTCAAACATAAATGTGGATTTAAAAATTTTTTCTCTTCATGTAAATGTTTCCTCTTATTTTCTTAATCTCTAGGAATATCTTGTTTCAGAAACAGAACTGATTACAGGACTGATTTTGTGGGTTTGGTTGCTTTTTTAAATTCTTAATCTTTTCTAATGTCTTTTTGACAAAGCGAATCAGCAGTTAGTGGAGTTGTACTATTGTTAGTGTACCTTAACAATTTTCCAGAAATTCCCAAAGTACACATGACAGATAAAGCAGTTTATTGACTATTGCACTTAAGACATTTATAGAACTTGACTAATAACCTTTTCTGTCTAAAACTATATTTTATTATTTTCAAAGTAAAGTTCCAGTTTTGTTTACAAGTTAAAATGAGCCCATGTTTTGCTCATTTGCTCACTGTGTCACTAAGATACATACAGTTGCGTGCGTGCATTTTAACCATGTGTATGTGCATACTTTATTCATAGAAATGAATCAGCTCTATATGTATACCTACTACTCTGGTATCTACAAAAGTTTTACTGGTCAGTAATATAGATTAAAATCTCAGTTACACAGAAATTTTTTGGACTTTTTTTTTCGGTTTCAGCTTCAGAATTTGAAAATCTGAAGGAACATATCAAGAAATTAAGAAGCATTTATATCCTGATAATTTGATAACGTAAAGTTTTTGCCAAGTTAAATTTTAGGTCAGTACTTAAATATCTGAATAAATTGCCTCCTTTTTTTCAAAATTAGTGGGCTGTCAGTACTTTTGAGGATAAAGATGTAGTAGTCTTACTTTTCCGTTTCTCAAAACCTTATGTTCAACATTCAACAAGAAGTTGAGTGCAATGCATTCAACTTATCCTTTCTCTGAGGCTTTACTTTTGGATTAAAATCTGTAAGGTAAATAATTCCTGAATTACAAATATTGTATTACTAACATATAGACAGAATGCATATTTAAATATATTGATTTGTGCCACTAACCTCTGCTTCAGGATAGTTCTTCATTTATGTGAGCAACTGACTATTTCTGCAACACATATAGTTTTTATTGAATTTGAGTGAAGAAGCTCACTAAACCTTGTTATTTTTTCCAGTGTGTTACCTAATCTCATGTAGTTATTTGACAGCAACCTGTTAAAATATAGCACAGGTATACAGGCAAAGTGGGTGGGAAGAGTGTAAAGAAGAGGAAAACATAACTATATGTGTAGTTTAACAAAAACATTGGGTTTTTTGAAGGGACTCCAGAAGGTGTGACCTTTTCTTCCTCCCTTATAGTGCTCCTGCTGGACAAATTGTAGATTAAAATTATTCCTCAAAGAGTCAGGGAGTTGCTCTCAGGGCAGTGAAGCCTTTTAAAGACACTTAAGATTTTCAAAATCTGAGTAATCTTATAAGCTGTCAGTCATGTTTTGCTCTTTTTCCTACCCAGTGTGGAGAGGCTGTCTAAATATGTAGAATAGTTATAAACAACATGCGGCCTTGGCATTTATTAATGAAAAGAAAACAATTTGCAATGCTTGTCATGAAAAACATAAGACTTTTATGTCTCCACCACATTATGCAAGTATCTTTCTTATGTAACTATAACAATTTATCTACACAAATGGGATATGATTTTATTTTTCACTTGAAACTTATAAGCCACAGGCTTCCTAACAGGTATGATTTTTTCATTTTAATAAATGAAATTATAATGCCATAAATATAATGTATTGGACCATGTTATTCAGTGCACCTGTTCAGATACGGTAAAACTGTGAGAATCTAATATTTCAATTTAGCCACAGGTTTTTTTATTCCAATTTCCAATTTTGTGTGTGTGTGATTTCAGAACTACAGCTGTAATCACTTTTTAATATGCTTTATATGTCTTAGAATAGACAACTTCATGAGATTTTTATATTATCATGCTTTTATTTTTAGATTTGTTGGAATTTTTTTTGTTTTCATAATTTTTGAAAAATTTTCAAAAGTGGTAACAAGAAGCAATGCAGAAACACCGAAATGTATTTCTCATGGCGGCATATAATGTATAAAGATTGTAATTTTAATAAAGATTATATAAAAAATAAGTTGTGTGTATTAATATAATATATTAAAATAAGGATTATACCTTATATATCAGTTTTTACAAAGACTAATATGTCATATTTCTGTATTTCTTAAGTAGAACACATGGAGCACTTTGTTCTATCATTATTACTTTAAAAAAAAGTAACTGCTATACGTCCTGCAAGTTAAGTAGGGGTCCCAGTTCTGAAAGATATTATTTCACTCTATATCAAGCTGGGAGACAATTATCCTTCTTATATATTATCACACATTACTAATTTGGGTAGAGCAAGTGTCTGCTATCTAAAACATACACAGCTCTCTGGGCTTTTTCTTACTGTCTCAGTTTGAAGCAAGTCTTAAAGAAATATGTCAGCACCAACACAACAAAGAACAAAAAAAAAGGGGAATAGGAAACCTTACAATGCTTCCATTGCATTGGTGAATTATAAGTAAGCTCCTACTAACTAACCTATAGGACAGACATCAAAGTCAGCTCCAAAGTGTTCAGAAAGAAGAGGCTCCTACAAATTTTTTGATATAGAGAATCATGAAAACAGAAGAGAATACACACTAGCAAGCACATCCTAAAAAAATCCCAAACAACAAAACCCTGCCCCAAAGTAAAAAGGAAGCTAAAGTATTGTGTTCATATATTTGCATTGAAAGAATTCCATAGTACAAATGTCCATACAGCATTATCTGAAGCTATATACGTACCATACACACCACACGAAGATGGAATTAGTTTTCAAAAATATTTTCACGTGTTGTAAATAAGGTTATAATTGCTATTTTAGTTACCTAATAAATAGAAGTAACTTTGTCATTTTTGGAACGGTGCAATATACATCCCACAGATAAAGAATCGTGGAGTCATAGAATTACTTAGGTTGGAAAAGACCCTTAAGATCATCAAGTCCAACCATTCACTTAACACTGCGAAGTCCACCATTAAACCACATCCCTAAGTGCCTCATCTACACATCTTTTAAATACATCCAGGGATGGTGAGTCAGCCACTTCTCTAGGCAGCCTGTTTCAATGTTTGATAACCCTTTCTGTGAAGAAATTTTTCCTAATATCCATTCTAAATCTGCCCTGGAGCTACTTGAAACCATTTCCTCTTGTTCTCTCACTTGCTAATTGGGAAAAGAGACTGACACCCATCTCTCTACAACGTCCTTTCAGGTAGATGTAGAGAGCAATAAGGTCTTCCCTGAGCCCCCTTTTCTCCAGACTAAAAAACCCCAGTTCCCTCAGCCAATCCTCATAGAGCTTAATCTCTAGAGCCTTCACCAGCTTCATTGTTTTTCTTTGGACGTGCTCTAGCACCTCAATGTCTTTCTTGTAGTGACAAACCCAAAACTGAACACAGTATTCCAGGTGCAGTCTCACCAATATCAAATACAAATGGATGATCACTTCCCTATTCCTGCTGGCCATACTGTTTCTGACACAAGCCAGGATGCTATTGGCCTTCTTGACCACCTGGGCACACTGCTAGATCATACTCAGCCAGCTGTCAAGTATCCACAGGTCCTTTTCTGCTAGTCAGCTTTCCAGCCGCTCTTCTGCAAGCTTGTAGTGCTACACAGGGTTGTTTGACCCAAGTGCAAGACACAGCACTTGGCCTTGTTGAACCTCGGTCCGTCAATCCAGCCTGTCTAGATGCCTCTGTAGAGCCTTCCAACCCTCAAGCAGATCAACACTCCCGTGCAACTTGATGTTGTCTGAAAACTTACTGAGGGCACACTTGATCCCCTTGTCCGGGTCATTGACAACGATGTTAAACAGAACTGTCCCCAATACTGAGCTCTGGGGAACATCACTTGTCATGGGCTGCCAACTGGGTTTAATTCCATTCACTACAACTCTCTTCACCTGGCCACTCAGCCAGCTTTTTACCCAGGGAAGAGTACACCCGTCTAAGCTACAAGCAGCCTGTTTCTCCAGGTGAAGGCTCTGGGAAATGGTGTCAAAGGCTTTACTAAAGTCCAGATAAACAACAACCACAGGCTTTCCCTCATCCACTGAGTAAGTCATCTTGTCATAGGAGATAAGTTAGTCTAGCAGAACCTGCCTTTCATAAACGCCTGCTGACTGGGCCTGATAACCTGATTAACCTGTACATGCCAGCTGATGGCACTCAAGATCATCTGCTCCATAACCTTCCATAACATCGAGGTCAGACTGACAGGCCTGTATTTCCCTGGATCCTCCTTCCAGCCCTTCTTGTACACAGGTGTTACATTTGCTAACCTCCAGCCAACTGGGACCTCCTGGCTACCCATCACTGCAGATAACTGATGGAAAATGCCTTAGTGAGCACTTCTGCCAGCTCTCTCAATACATTTGGTGGCTTCTGTCTCGCCCCATAGGCTTGTGTATGTCAAAGTGGTGTAGCAGGTGGCTAATCATTCCCCCCTGGATTATGGGGTCTTCATTCTCTTCCCTACCTCTGGCTCTCAGCTCAGATAGCTCGGTACCCCAAGAACAACTGGTCTTACTCTTCAAGACTGAGGCAACGAAGGCATTAAATACCTCAGTCTTTTCCTCAGCCTTTGCCACTATATTTCCCCCTCTATCCAATAAAGGATAGAGATTCTCCTTAGAATCATAGAATGGTTTGGGTTGGAGGGGACATTAAAAATCATTTAGTTCCAACCCCCCCTGTCATGGGCAAGGACACCTCCCACTAGACCTGCTTGCTCAAAGACCCATCCAACCTGGCCTTGAACACTTCCAAGGGTGGGGCATCCACAACTTCCCTGGGCAACCTGTTCTCATCTCCCTCTTAGTGAAAAACTTCTCCCTGATATCTAGTCTAAATCTACTCTCTTCCAGTTTGAAGCCATTACCCCTTATCGCTAAATGCCCTTGTAAAAAATTCTTCTCCAGATTTCTTCTAGGCCCCCTTCAGATACTAGAAAGCTGCTATAAGGTCTCATTGGAGTCTTCTCCTCTCCAGCCTGAATGACCCCAACTCCCTCAGCCTGTCTTCATAGGAGAGGTCCTCTAACTCTCTGATCATCTTTGTGGCCTTCCTCTGGACCCACTCCAGCAAGCCCATGTCCTTCTTATGTTGGGGGCTCCAGACGTGGGCACAGTACTCCAGGTGGGATCACACAAGAGTGGAGCAGAGGGGCGGAATCACCTCCCTCGACCTGCTGGTCATGCTTCTTTTGATGCAGCCCACAATACGGTTGGCCTTCTGGGCTGTAAGTGCACATTGCTGGCTCATGTTGAGCTCCTCACCCACCAACACCCCAAAGCCTCTCTCCTCAAGGCTGCTCTTGATCCTTTCTCCACCCAGCCTGTATTTGTGCATGGGGTTGCACAAATGTCTTCTTTGACCCTAAGACCATATAGAACAATCCATTTCCAAAGCCTGAAATGTCATAATAATAACATACGTCAGTTTCTGTATCTGCCTGGCTCTCTATAAGTTGTCCAGAAAATTTTAACCTCTTTATGTGTAAAACCATTTACCTAAATGAATAACTCATGCTTTTTCTTTGATTCAGTTGCAGGGAGTGCATGTGACTGGACAGAGGATGGATTTCCTAGCAAAGTTCTTGACTTGATAATTCACTCTTCTTCTCAATAGCTTCAATCTGTTCACCTTCAGGTTGTACTGTACACCCATCCACAAACTCATCCACTTGGTAAAAGATAGGATGTGTTGGCTTTCTGAGAAAATTGCTTCAATCTCTTCCCAGATAATGGGAGTTTGTTGTTCTGTATGTGTATACCCAACTTGTAAAAGTGAATGGGAAAGAATGCTAGTGTGCTTGAGCAATTACAGTAATTTTCATTACCTGTATAGGGCAAAATAGGTTAAACAACACACACATACTGTGGGGAAATATTCCTCCCCAAAGGTTCAGGAATACTGTTTGACATTTTTAAAAGCCTGATGGCTTACCAGTCCAGATTTTTGTTCACCAGTGTTCCCACTCCATCTGTTGTGTGCTCTGTGTCGTTCCATTGCCTGTGAATGGCCTTGCCTTTGCTGACCTGGAGAAACACAACCAACTGATATAAACTAGGAGTTTCAAGTACCACAATACAATGTGCCATGTGTCAGCCCCTTCCTAGCATCTTTTATTTCAGATCTAAAGGTGGAGCTAAAATTTGTCTACCTATATTACTCTTATGCATGGTGGTAAACCAGCAGACAACAGGACACTGGAACCCAGAAACATGTATGAGGTTACGTGACATTCTTTTTCAAACTCATTGCTAAGTGAAATGTCGTTAACTAGTCAGCTCCTGATGCACTAGGCTGGAACACAGTATAGTGGAGCTAAGTGGGGAGTGAAGTCACAATTATTTTATAATGTCATTGCTATCTAGAAAATCAGATTTTACTTTTCTTGTAGAAGTAACAAATGTAATGTTTGCTTGGACTAAAAGGCCTACCCACCATGCATGTACCTTCTATAACAGAGGACAAAGTTTGCTTCTTTCCTTCTTAAATTCCTTCTATAAGAGATTTGCTCTACAGAGCTAACCAAGGCTTTCCACTGGACATACTTATTTTACAACCAGCAAGTGTTAAAATTTGATTTTATTAAGCATTGTGTTACCGTGACTGCTAACTTTAAATTGATCTGTTCATTGACAATACAGGAATTCTGTGTTAAACATAGTCCCCCTGTATAGGCTTAGACAGTCAACTCTCTCCTGCATCCTTAAAGGTCTTATTTCATTATCAATAGGTATTAGATACCATAGTATGGCACCTTGAACAATATCTCTTGATAAATACGAATATAACCATTAGCTTTCTGGGGAGCCATTCTGCACACCACAGAGGTATCTTTGCAGGGTGAAATGTATGAGAAGGGGGAACTGCAACTGTTCCTGATCCCAGCCTTGAAATCCCAACTTTGACTAGTAGCTTCAGAAGTCATTGGTCAAAGTAGTAAGACAGCTTGCTCAACCATCATGACAAAGAAAGTGACCTTGAAGTCAAAAATCACTATCTAAAGTCATCCAACCCTCTTGTGAATTGATCACTAGTCAAGTTACTGTCAGAAATACTGTCATCATTCTTGTCCTCTGAGTAGATGACACTTCCCACAACTCTGTCATTAATTTATGCATAAACTCTGGTTCTTTTCAATAAAAATGATAATCTTCATGAGGCAGTTTGAGAGAAAAAGAACAGAATTCTGAACTGTGACTGTGTGCATTGGGAATACATTTATCTGAGATGGCAATGTGCAAATGAGTAGAAGCATATCTTCATCTTTAAATACATAGGGTTAGTCATACTGTAGCAGTTTTTAGAAAGTTCTATTCAGTTTTGAAAAAATGTTATGGATATGTTTGTTCTGTTATTTTAAAATAACATTTTATCTGTATTTTTGAGGAATGAGAAATACCCAGAGTTCCTGTTCTATGTACTATGACAGAAAATTTGATAAAATGCAGGGTTTGTCAAGCTTCAAATAATAGACATTCTGTTCCATGTGTAGAATTTTTTTCCACTGTTGCTTTATCATCTGACTAATTCTCATATAGGTCCAAGCAAAAATACAGATTGATTGTTTTCTAGGGCAAAAGTGTGTTTATTAGAAGAGACAAGAACACACTCAAAAATCAAGTGATTTTTATAAAGCAACTGAATGTTTCAGTCATAATAGAAATACATTTTAAAATCATATGTGGTGGCTTATATGATTTTCATTTATTATAATAATGATTGCTAATATTGTTCTAATTGAGACAGTCTTCATCCCTGCATCAGTAGTAAATGATTAAAATTGCATTTGCTTTCCATGACATTTTTTCTTTTCATGTTACTTATTACTTTGCATTGTAACTTGCAGAAGTTATAAAAATTCTGTACCTTTATCAAGCCATCACATTTAAGGTATTACTGAAAAAATAATAAACATTCTCATATTCAGTTAAATGAAAAAAAACACATAAGCAACTGCAAAATGATCAGGAGTAGTTCAGCAAGTACAGAATATTCTCAGAACAGTTTCTCTTCATAAATGTGCATTAAAAAAATATGATGAATCTCCTGTAGATCACATGTGGATACTCTTGAATATTTTCAGTATTTCATTGTTACTAAGCATTCTATTTTTACAGGTAGTTCTAGCCTAAATTTCAGAACACAGTCAGCAGTGAAATGTGTATACATGTAAATATGCACAGAGTAATTTTTTTCCTCATGGGGAACAAAACACACCCAGAAATGTCTGTGGTAATTCTGTCAGACAAGAGCAGGCCAACGATACCTTTAAAACTGTTTCTATTTGTGTATGTTCCTTTCCTTTTCGTGCTATGTTTTGGTTTGGTTTGGTTTGTTTTTTTTTTAAATTAGCTGGATTATGGTATCTGCTGTAAAAGCTGTTAGGATGATCTGTTTCTAGTCTTGTCACCCCACCCCCCCGCCCCCCTGCCCCCCTTTTTTTTTCTTAATACAAGACTAAATTCTTCTTATAAGTACAATTCTTGTTCTCCTAGAAATATGGTACAACTCTAATAAAAAAAGTAAGACAAACACAATGGTTTCACTAATCAAATGAACTCAGTTCTCATTTTATCCCTACATATTCCTAGATATACCTTCAGAGAACCAGCTATAGAGGATTTTGTGGATTTTTGCTTTTTTCTGTTGTGTCTTTTTTTAAAATTTTATTATTTCAAAACATACACATGCAGTATTTTAAGCAAGGAAATATTCAAGGAAATTTGGGTTAAGTTTCCTGTCTGAAGTGAATGAAATCTTAAAGTGGACAAGGAAAAGAAGAGAAGTTGTTTGTTTTGAGGGAAGAACTTATGTAGTTGAATGTTTCACAGAAACACCTTACAATTTCTGTTCTCTATTGAATGTTTTGATAATCCTGTATTGATAATCCTTAATGGGACCCCTGAAACAGGACATGCTTTTTTTTCTCTTGTGTTTATGCGCATGTTCTCACTTGTTCATGAACAGATGAATGTGGAAGTCTGGAAATAAGCAATAGATTTTTACACAACAGCAGTGTGAACAGAGATGGCATGTGTGTGTTAAAAATAGACAACTGATACAATTATTTGCATTTTTGGCTACACTTGAAACAATATATCGCTAACTTCATTTCCAAGCAGTTCTATGAAGTTATCTACTAGATTATTTTATCATAGATCAAAATCCTTGGATTTTTAACTGCTAGTAAATATCAGAGATTTATGAAATATTTTTGTTTATCTCGGTGTCCTTTAGTCAGTCACAGATCTTCTAGTTCATATTATCTTTGGGCTATGACAGTATTTCTGGCAACAAAATGACCAACAGGACAGGGTGCATCCCATGTCTATGAACACACAGTCTCGTATCTTGAACTCCTCTAAGTACACCATTGTGGTTTTCTCATGTTAGCTTTATTATCTGTTACCAATCCTGAATGCTTGGCTAGGAGAGGGTTCAGTGTTCTTAAAGATTTGTCCATTACAGTGGCAGTATTTTCAGTATTGTCCTGATTAATAGTGAACATATTCTAGAATAAAACAAAACAAAACACAAAAATGCTGATATAATTAGTTTAGAATATAAGACTAAGTAAGAAATTACCATGTGGAAGTGTTTGTCAGTATGACTGCTAGCATCTGCCATTAGTGAAAACCACATTTCATTTTTGGGTGCCCACTCCTTGGAAGCAGAAAAAAAAGTGCAAAGCTGGGACTATTTTATTCCTACTAAACAAATAAAGGTTCTGCCCCATTTTGGATTTTCAAGAAAAACACTTTTAAAATCTGTTTTCAGAAATTTTGTGCTATTGCAAAACAAAAGGCCATTCAAATTGACATTTCTTCTCCCACTAAAAGTGTACAACAGTTGTATTTGCCAGAAGGGCACTTGGAATCTCTTCCTCATTCTTTATTACTGTCTATGTATTTTTCCATTTTTGAAATCACTTCCTTAATTAAAAATCTTTTTGTTTTATTAGCCTGTATATGATTAGACTGTGTATCATTCACTAATATGTTGCAGTGGTCTCAGTGGGAAAGAGATCTCTCCCCTTTACAAAGGAGATGATAATAAGCATTACAACTAGCTTGCCCCATGTTCTTTTATAAAAACAATAAAACAACATCTTGTTTTTAAAGAATTGTGGCAACAATGTTTGCCTAAGTTATAACTAAATACAGTCCTAACAGGAGAAACTACTATTAAACTAAAAAACTCTTTTACTCCTTGATGGAGTGGTATCTACATACACTGCTATAGAAGCTAAGGCCTTCAGTTTTCTGGCTGGTATAAGCATTCTAATTCAACACAAATTTCATATTGTTTAAATGATTAAAAAAAATCTTAAGTCTTTTCCAAGTTTTTTCATATTGTTCCCTTTATTTGCTGTGCTCTTGGACCACATTAACTCTTGTGACTATGTATTGGAAAGTGTCCACATTGGTAAGTTTTTGAGTATGTAACAATTAGCAATTGATTTAGAAGCAGAGAAAGACAACTTCCCAAGTCTTCTTCTGTGATGTAAGATGCAAATTTTTGTTTGGAACAATGTAACTTTCTCTTTCTGAAATGCTTTTAAAGAGAAAATGTGCCTTAAAGATCACAAATCTCTCAAAGATTGATTAGTAGATTGAGTATTGTTTACTGCTAGTGCAGAGTTATATAAGAACGAAATTTTTTGTGATATTCTTGTTAAGCATCAACATTAACTAAAAAGCAAAATAAATTAATTACTAGCTATACCTTTCATGCCATGACTCTTTTTTTTTTTTTCCCCCTAACTTTAGGCTTAATCATCAGCTGTTGGTATGTACTGAAATATTGCATAATTTTGCTTAATAATAGTTGAGTAGTTTCTCTTATAAATCATTGAAACAGAAACTTATGCAACTATTCAACTACTTATCAGATAGACAACAATAAGATATTGCTCGATTACCACTCAAAACTTTCAATTTCAGTCTATACTTTTCCTTATGCTTGACTGTATGCTTGTCCATGCTAATTGCCTCTAGCCTTTCTGGTAACAAAATTGGTTGTACAGGATTCAGAAGTTTACACAGAAATATGGCTCCACAACTAAAGACTTGCAGAAGCCAGGTGATACCTTAACACATACTGGAGTTTTGAATGAGTGTCTCATGTCCTGAAAAGCTGGGAAAACATGAATGTGTGTCTGTACTCAGAAATCCATTACCTTAAACTTTTATTAGACTTTTGAAGGAGTATTTCATGTCCCGAAGACCAGTAAAAACAGGAATGTGTGTATGTATTTGGAAAACCATTCACTTAAACCTTAAAATAAAGCATAGATAACATTGATTTTTATTGGGTGTAAATAGCTCAGTAGTTGAGATCACTACATTGGAGGTGGGTATATCTGTGGAGTTTACTACTAGTCCTGCACAACTGCACTATGACACTTCACATTTTCGTCTTAGAGTCTCCCCTGTCCATATTTTTCATTGGAATTTATTATGAACTTCTTAACAATATGAATACATGGAATAGTTATCAGTAAATCCCATTAAAGAAACTTTGTCATTTGTCTGAATTCTAAAAAAAAGGCAGATTTCTGTTGCCTTTTACAAATTTTTCGTTGATTATATTACACACATTCTCAAAGTATGTGGTACCATCCATTTCCACAGCTACAGTATAATTTTTCGCTAGAGCTGTATCGATTTATTTCATTGAAAAATATTCCTTCCTTAGATATATGTTCACTGTTGAGAAATGTAATAGAGAATAAGAATAATAGAAGTAGGCTCAGTAAACTCTCAGAATTTCCTGCATAAAAAACCCCACCCCTCCAATATTTTTTTTCTGGAAGTCAATTTGACAGAATTTAAGTACAATGCACAAGAATGATGACTACTTCAGAAGCTGTTTACAGAGAAAGTGTGTCTCTGTGCACTGTGTCCAATTGCTGTGCTGCTTTTTTTTTGTTTCTTTTTTAATATCTGTTATTCTAAGTTTTTTTTCAAGTAGAGATAGCTTTTCTTGAGGGAACCCAGGCACATATTCAGATTGCTAACTCTTTGATAGGACAAAATTTAATTTTCTACTTTCTCTTAAGACTAGTTTAAACTGAAATTTTTATTCATTGAATCATCTTTAATAACTACATTGGAAGAGATGGATAGTAATCAAAGAATTACAAGGCAATTGAGGAACTTTTCAGGGAAAATAACACAAGGTTTTGTTAGAGTATAAAATCACTGAGTTGGAAGTGAGTATCCAACAGACATATTTAAACATTTGTTTATGCTCTTCTTTAATATCTTCATTAGTGTCCCTGGCAATAGACATAGGACCCTTCTCATTAAGAGCTGAGAGACGCTACCAGAAGAAGTTCAGAACATTACCTGGGGGAACCTGACTCTCATAAGGATCAGAGCAACAGAAATGGGATTAAATTTAATAGTTCAAAGGGTAGGATCATGCATTTCAGGGCTAGTAGCTACTGTTGTTGTCTGCTCAGTTTTTGTAAGCTAGAAATGATGGAGAAGAAAACAAGAGAAGGTACCTAAAAGGATTAATCAGATGTCAGGCTATTTTTAGTAGAGAGAGAGAAATAAGAATGACGTGCTCAAAACAGTGGCAAGAATCCACCAAATCTCACATCTCTATTTGGTTCTTTTTAAGAAATATAAAATAAATTTGGAATAATACATTTGAATAACCTTAGATTAGAGAATTTAAGTGAAGCAAAAGGATCAGAATAATTTATTCTTACAAAACGTAGTCAGAGAACTGAAATTATTGTTGTCTAGAAATACAGCTGGGAAGTAAACACCACACAAGGAGTTTGAGGAATTTGCACTGCCCGAGTACAAATGTATGTGTATCGGCCATGAACATGTTCAGCCAGAAAACAAGTTTATGACCACCAGAGGCAAAACATTCAATAGCAGCCTTCAGACAGAATAATTAACAAATTGGAGTTTGTTAAGAAAATACTTGCACAACAGTTTCAACTACAGAAAGTGAGGAAATTCATTTATCCATTAATTTCCCCATGTTCCAATTTTAAATTGATACAAAGGAAACAACAGAATTCCTTGAAGTTGACTATAGATTCAAGTAACTAACCAAAAGCCTGGAAGTGTAATTAACCTGCTTCAATACAGTGAATGTTTTTTGACTGTACTATACCCCACCTCATTCTTCCCTTGTTCCTGAAGTATCACTCTGTGACCATACTGAAGTAGGTAGCCCTGTACAGGAACAATTCATGTGTTTTAGTAAGACAGTTTTGTCTAAACTTGCGAAGGCTTATACTTACTATATATTTAGATTTTTTTTTAATTTTTATTTTTAATCATAGAATTTGTGTAAACTGTAATTTAGAAATAATTTATTCAGAAGATTTGGCTTAATTTCAAGCATTTTCTGCATGATAATATGTGAGGGTTGAAGTGGTAAATTAAAATACAAGACCCTTGTGCAGGTCTATGACCAGGCTGGTTTGCAGGAAGGCATTACAAATGTTATTGGATGACATGAGCTGTTGTACAAACTGGTTCTTGCAATCTTTAAGGCATACTAGGCATGGTGTTGCTCTATTTTTTAATTTTTATTTCTTCAGAATTTTTTAGTTATTGCTGAGTCATTTGATGGCACATTGCACCTTCTGTGAGGAGAAATTGGGCAAAAGAAAACTGTTTGCTTTATTTATGTACCTGATTTTTCATGACTACTGAAGCAGTATACTGATCCATGTGCCAGGAACTTGTGAGACTGGCAAAATTTTAAAGTAGTGGTTTTAAATCAAAAGCAAATATTCTGAGACTTCCATATATATAACTAGATCTGCAATATAGGATAAAAATATTTTGAAACTTGATGGGTAAATCTATTTTAATGAATTAATATCCACTGAAAGACTATTAGGCTTTCATTGCCCTTCTTGAAAAAACAATGGTTAATTTTTGTTGAGGTACGCTGATATTTCTGATAACCTGTGTCTTAATTTTAATATTTAAAATTCAAATTAGACCATTGGATTCTCACTGATAATATTTCTTCAAATATATTCCCCAGATTATTTTTTTCAATGATGTGTTGGTGGATAATTATTTTAGTTAGTAGAAAAGAGCAGACAAGCTGCTCCCTGATATATTTTTTTTTTAGAGCTAATCACCTGTAATATATTGTAATTATACTCTTCTTCTCTAGAAATCTTTAAATCATAAATCCATGTTCATGCAAGTAATGCTGAAAAACTGTGTTTAAAATATGCTTCTCCTTGACATTATTGTGTTGTGACTGTTTCATTTTCAACAGAGATAGCAGAGACAGCCATTGCTGCATAATATATAGCAACATTGAATTCCTTTAACAGTATTATTAATTAGTCTACCAAAAATTTAATAAACTCATCCAGTTTATATTTTTACTTGCCTGTCAAAAAAAGCTTTTAGCTCTGAATCCAAGTGCACGTTAATTTCTGCAAGTGCACGCAGAGAATGCATAAATTTGTTATATCGGAAGTATCAAAATGGCCAAAAAGAAGAGTATTATATATATAAAACTAGGAAATAATTGCTAGGCCAATTAAGTTCTTAACAGCCTAATCAAAATAAGAGAGGTATTTATAAGGCTAGTTACAGAAATGTACAGACCATTGAAGCTTTTGTTAGGAGTGGATGGAAAATAATTCTAATGTCCCATAAAATCAGTATATTTCTGGGTCTTGTCCATGGGGACTGTGAATTTTACTTCTAAGGCTTTTCTTTGGTCTTCCTTGGGAAACAAATCCAAGAAGTCCGAACTTACGAAAAAGCGTGAAATTTTTTCTTTCATAACCGTGTCCTTTATCCACTGCCTACTTGAATTAATTCTAGCTCATATGGGTTTTTTATATTCTCCCACAGAGGATGGGAGAGGCATTTACACATGAGGGTATTTAGTGCATTGTGTTGCACTCTAAAACATACTTTTTTAGAATCTAAAAATTTTAATAGCTTTGTTCTTCTCAGGGTTTGAATTTGTTGCTCTGATGTTGACTGGTCTAACATATGTTTTGCTAGGTCTATGCCTGTGAAATTTGGCAGGTAGGAATAAAGCTTCTAGCAAAATATCTCTCATCATTTAGTTTCTGTGAATGGAGATTCTAATTATTAAAGGGCACTTGCTTGGACAGCTACAGCAAGTGATTTCTGAGCATTCTGGGAATTCGAAGTGTCCATGTATTGTAAACATGCAGATAGCTGCAAGACTGCAGAAAAGGTTCAAAAGAAAGTGCTTAGAGTTCTCTTTGCCATACCTGAGTATGACATCAAAGGAAACCATAGGCATATGAACTTAATGCTGGCAGCACTCTTTGTGTTATTCCACAGAAACTGGATATAAATGTTGCAGACCACATACTGCTGCTTCCAGATGTTTTCTGTTCAGTATAAGGAGATTGTCAAATGGCATATTGTCAGCCTGTATCAGGAATTTTGTGCAATATCTTTCATAATACATGGGAACACAAATGCTCAGGGGAAGATCCTTTGTCTGTGTTTTGTTGTACTCTTTCAATTCCTGTTCACTGTAACAAACCTTGAGGCACTTGGCAGGTGGTATCAGACAGAAGAGATCTCAAGCCACTTCATCTTCCACTTGACAAGTAGACCATTTCACATCAATCTTATGGTTCAGTACATTCAGAGAAAGTTACAGCACTTACATTTGTCCTGAAACCTCTTGATCTACTGCTACTATCTGACCCTATATGTAAAGGACTATATTGAAGATAGGCTTCCTCCTATTTCCAATTTTATTGTACTCTTAGTTACAAAATAATTACAACACCTGGGTTCAATCCACCTATATAAAACATGACTATTTCTGTTAAAATATGTGGAATTTTCCTACTGAAAGGTGAAACCAAAAGATTCAAAGCCATTTCATTATGTTGTGATGAAATAAAATTATAAATATTCTGCCGTTGTGTTACATTTTGAGTTAGTAAAGAGTCATTTTGAATATCACCAAGAGCAATGAACATCAGGGAAACAAGTTCTGAAAACACATCAAGTAAGAACATAAGTGTTTTGCAAAATACTGTTGGATTTACTGGTACTTTAAAATACATTTATTTTCAATTCTTAAATAGCATGTGAGACCATGACACTTCAACTAAATTCATAGATTTTTATGACTGAGATGGTTGGTGATAGAGATCTTAAATGTATATTACATTGCACTCCCTCCTTTATAAAGTCTAATACCATATCCCTTCCAACTAGAGTTGTCTCTGATATAGTAAAGAGACCAATGGCCTTAGGTTATGATTTTGGACATAGAAAGCATTAAAACGATTCATTTATCTGAGAGGTATCTTTTCACATTAAATATAAATATCTACAACAATTTTTTTTTCAGGATTTATATGTAAAATATATGAGTCTAATTTACTGCATTATTCAATCTAAGTGATAGAATTTGATGTCTAAGAAATTTGTCCTATTTTTCATAACACTTTAGCATGTAGTTATCTGACTGACATGTTTGAGATCTCAATATTAGGTAGTACGTATATTTTAATTATGTTAGAAATAACTTTAACATAAAAACATTCCAGAAGCCCAGAAAAGATTGATTTTTTTTAAAAAAAGATCATTAGTGATTTTAACATTCAAATCAAGAAATCCCCCCTAAATTAATGAAGATAAACTGAAGAAAACCAAGAATGTGCACGTTTTCACTTTTGTCCATAAAAAATCATAGAATTAACAGAATTCATAGAATTGTGGATTCTTCCTAGATAGAAAAATGGCTTTCTAAACACCTTCAGTTATATATTTATTATTCTGAGAGACAGTCTCTTTTTTTGCAAGAAGGGCAGAGAATCATAATAATGCACCATAATGCTGAATGGTGTTCTTTAAGGCCATTCACAGGAGCCATCTGTCTCCCCATTTGTTTAAGCTATGGAAAGGTACTGACCTCTGAAGGTGTACTAGCCTCTTCCAAAGCTAGCTCCAACCTTACCCTGACTTCGTACAAGGTATGCAAATTACTATACTGTAGCTTCTTTTGTTAGCAGCATTGAACCAATGTTATTAAGTGGCTGTGCACACAGCAGTAATCTAAGGTACATATGCAGCCAAAGACATCTGATATTTCGTTTCCTTTGTGAAATTCATTAGGTGCCAACCACTCCTTTCAAACTTGCTTTTATTTGAAAATTGCACAATTCACTTAAAAAAGAGGATGTCTGATGAATTACGTGATTGGAAGGATACATTACTGTGCATCAAACCAAGATCATAACCTTCAAATACATAGTTAAATTTCAGTACTTTAATTTCAGTACTTTTCCAAAGCATAGAAGGTCGTATTTCTGGTGGAAAATTACTATCTAGAGCACTAAGAAGAATGTAGTGTCCATGAATATTAATGCAAGGGTGAGGGGGTCGTGTTCTCTTCTCTTCTCTTCTCTTCTCTTCTCTTCTCTTCTCTTCTCTTCTCTTCTCTTCTCCCACACCTTTCTTTCCTTTCCCTTCCCTTCCCTCAACTGCCTTGGTTACATGGTTAGTTTGGGGTTTGGTGTTCATTTATCTTGGTAATAAAGGAAAAGGTCCGAATTTAGCATTTCACCACAATTAGACCACAATAAGTGGTCTACAAAGATGAATATATGTGAGATGTTGAAAATGCTTAATAGACAATAATATTACACTTTGATCCTCTTTTCACTCTAATATTTAACAGAATAAACATTCAAAGTCCCAAATTATGCTGAGTATAGAGACTCTTAAATATCAGTAAGTATTAACAGTGGAAATCTTTTGTCAAAAGGTCATGAAAGGTATGCCTAGAGTAACCTCCCAAGAACCTCCATGTAACAAGTGTATTGAGAATAATTGATATAATTTCAAAATATGATAGGTCTCTCTGATGATTATTTTTTTGCTATGGTAAACTCACAGCAGCAAGTTAGGTTGTACTTCCAAAATGTAAATTCAAAAAAATAAGATCAATAAGGATTTTTGTTGATTTTTTTTTTTTTTTCAGTTTCCCCAGGTGAAAAATACAAATTTATGCAGCATCATTTAACTGCACAAGATGCAGGCAAGAAAAAAAAAAAATCTGGAAAGAAAACTGAAAATTTTTTAAAAAGTGCCAGTTGCCCTGGATTTACAATTTATTTTGAAAACACTGTGTCAATCAGTTTTGGATTTTTTGATATCTCTTCAAAATGAGAAATCTATTTTTTGTTTCGAAAAACTTAAGGTCGTTCTTTTTCATATTTATACTACTATGATTTTCAATCAGCATAATGTGAAAAAAAATTTCACAAGAAATTTGAAACAGATTAATTTTGACCTTAGGGCAAGTTTTTCACCTTGCTCTGTCTAACTACCTATTACTTGGAACTGTGGGCTTGGAATTTGACAGAAGGATCATGCCAGTTTCTGGATATTACTTATTGTTTGGTGAAAACTTTCAGAAACGTTTTTAAAGTTCTGAAAAATAAATTTGTACATAGTTGTTATTTGTAGAGCCTGACAGCTAAGTTTTCTTTTTTTCTGTCTGATCTGAACATTTGTTCTTTTCTTATAGTTCCAATGTAATGATTGAGACACAGATTCACCTTTAGATGATCAAATATGATCCACCTTGGGATATGTAGGGTTTTCAGTCTTCCCCTCCTCAAAAGTGTTGAAAGTCAACTACCATCCTCTCTTTGGGGAGCTTACTCAGTTTGCACAATCAGTGGGCATTTTCTGCTAATTTAAGAATGCTACTTGATGCCTTACAATAACCCACTAAATGTTTTATTCCTCAGTGGATGCAATTTATTCTTCAAGGCATTAATATGATTCAGATTGGTACTGATGTGAAATGATCCCACATTCTCCTACTGTTCTGAAAAAGTGAAAACAACATTTCTCATTACTTCATCTCTGTGCTCTTATTTTGTTTTGCAAATTCGTTAGCTAGCATTATAAGCAATGATCTCTCTTTTTAGTCAGTGTATCTGAGACATTAAAGCACCTCTTTCTAAGCCCTTGGCAGACTTGGGGACAGTGCTATCTGCAGTTTATTAAGTAGTTTGGAGAGACAACATTATTTTGTCAAGATTTTCATGGGAATATTAATGTTTGTTTCATTCTACATGCTTTTCAACCTTGTGACTTCTTTCTTTCCAAAGTTTCTTTGTTATTACTGTGGCTGGTAATGTTGGATAGAATTGTTAATGTTTACTGTGAATAGTTCTATTCTTTTACATTTTCAGCTTGGGCTATGTTGCCAAGGACAGCTTCCATTGCCACTTAAAAACTCTTTTTAATATGCAATTTTGACATAAGAACTTGTCTCAAATAGGTACACTTGTGAAAAGATACTTTATAATTCTGAAATATTTTTACAGCAGTAATATTAAATAAAATGTGTCGTTCTTCTTGTAAAACATGTAAAATGCAGCAGTATTGGGTAAATTTATCTCAATTACTCCATTTGCCCTTTTCTCCAGTGTATGAAACTCTATAATATAGAAAACATCTATCCCTACCAAGTAGATTCTTGATCTTGACACATGCTTAATATTAACTGAATATTCAATAAGATATGTCACTGGAATGCATTGTTGAAAAACATTCCATTGTATAGTCTTTTTCTATTTAAGACATTTCTGTCTCAGACCTCTAGTAAGTGGATCTAGTTAGCTAAAAGTGTACAGTACATTATTCTTGATCAGTATTAGGATGATCCGCTACTGACAGTCCATGCAGGCATTTTAGTGCTTTTTAGTGGCTCATCCACCCTTATTTTGTAGAGGATGTATTAATACAGCAGTATAAAAATGAGCTAATGCATTGCAGAACTGAACTTTTATCTGTAGAATATCATCAGGAAGAATAATTCAATAAATCTTTTATATGCTGCCAATCCTAAAAATCCTTGAGCCAAAAGTTCATTCCTATAACTTGATTGGAATTAAACAAATTTAAGCATGATGAAGACCTATGGAACACGGTAGTTTCTTTATCCTTGCTCTATACTGTGATACTGTTAAAGACAGTGTGTAACACTAATTCTGTCATTTATTTATTTGTTTTCTAGAATTAACTTTTAAATCATATAGCATCTTTCAGTTACAATTATTATATGAAATAATAAAATCCTATTTTGGATTTCATATTCTTGGTATTTATTTTACTTCATCTCTAAAAAGACATGAAATGAAAAGATATTAAAAATCTGGAGCAGAAAACGTTTTTTTCCTCTTTTGGGTTTTGGTGGATTTTGTTGTCATTTTTTGGTGTTTTGTTGGGGTTTTTTTTGGTGGGCGGGCATTTTGCTTTGTTTTTACCACTGAGTATTATTGATTAAGTGACAGCAACTAGTCATGTCATTAACTATTTTTCTTATCCTAAAAGATAGAGATGAGAACTGGGAACAACTCAGCATTTGCTAGTGCAGAACTTTCTGAAAGCTTGTTCAAGACTATTTTGATGTGTTAGATAAAGCTAGGTGTGATTCCTAGGTAGGAAGCTAGGTAGTTTCAAGGACAAAGAATGTAGACAAATATCATCAGAGATAGATATAACCCTTAAACAGGAAATTCAGCAGAGCATGTTAATTGGTGGTTTTCTGGCAGTATTGACATGGAATAGCCTCACAGGACACATTTCCTTCCATAGAAAAATGCCATGACTGAACCCTGGAATACATCCGTATGCTTAGAGGCATATAGCAGGCACTTGGTGTCTGTATCAGATCTCTATGTGATAGCTTTTTCCTTCTCTGAAAAAGCTATCTCTTTCTCTGAAAGAGAAGGAAAAGGAATTAATAAAGGCTTTTTGTTTCTAAATTCAGTTCTGGGTGTTGCCTAAAGAAACCTGTCTTCACCATGCATGCTTGGCTATTCGCTACCAGTATTCATAGTTGGTGGTTTTGTGGGTTGTTTTACTGTTTTTGGGTCTTTTGGCCTAATCTTCTTATCACTGCAGAACCTGTACCTCTTCTTCACTTATGCTTCTGTAACCAAACCAGAATATTGTCCTAGATGAGTTTGATACCTGATTCTGTTTTCATTTGCATTTATGCAACTCAAGTGAATGCAGTGAACGTTATAAGTTTGAGGCTGAATTATACCTGCAGAGTTGTGATAGTGGTAATAGTCCCATTAAAAATTCATGTTTGCACTTCTGTGCAAGCTTTATCTAGAATGTTGTCAGTGAAACCTGCTTTGAACATTGCAATGCCAATTTTATGCAATCATTTCTGAAACTGTTTTATAAACATAGTATAATTAATGTACAAACATTAAATACATACATGCATACACATAGCTGATTTATTCTGAGTTACCTGAAATATCCTGCACAGCAGTACATCATACCACATCAACCTATTTATTCACATAAGAATATCTGAGCTGGCAGATCATTTAAATACTAAGTGTCAAAAGTTCGGTTTCTTTTTATCCAACAAAGCATAGAAGCCTTCAGATATATACAAACTAGTTTTGAAGATTGTCCTCAGGGCAGTCAACGTTAGCTATGTAGGGAAAACCATCAGAGTATTAATTTAAAATGATACCCCAGTTTCAAACCAAACTGGACCATGTTTCTTTTTCGTTCATAAATGTCACTGTTCTATATATACGTTGCATTGCTGACGTGAAATAAATTTCTAACCACTTGCTGGGAGCCTTCTTGTCTCAGAGTTCTCAAGCAAACAAGAATAATGTCACAAATTGTGCAAAGAGGTTTCTATGAGTCTGTTTCAGATGTATATTCATCTCAGTTAAGATGACCTCCTGTTCTTCCCAAACATAAACTAAAGTTCAGCGGTAAACTGATCATAGTTGTTTAATGACTCCAAAATAGAGTTTGCTATGAATTTATGAGGAAAGTAGTCATATTCTTTTAGTCACAGTAATAACTCAACCCCTTTAGACACAACCCCTTTGTAAAGTGATTGAATCATTATTCTGACATTCAAGAAACATGTGCTGTGATAGTAGCTAGACTGAAGGAAAGCTCTTATCTAAAGCGGCAAAAATGATAGAGAGAAACCTTATAACAAATGAAAAAAACCTTCTTTTTTATTCTCTGCTGTTATTACCAAATGCAAGAAGGTTAACCTCAGTTTCTGCACTGGCTAGTTCTCTGGTTTACACCAGCTTTTAACTGGCATTATAAATCCCAATATATCTTCATTTTGTTGAAGAAAAAAAAGGAAAGCATGTAATCCTTTTTTTTTTTCTCATTCCTTTTTTTTCCGATTTCCATAATGCTATGGTTCTAGCACAACTTACCTGGTTGCTTTGAAACAAAATGAATTGAGACGCAGTTATAAAGTGCTATTTGATTTTTTTCTATAGTTTTATGAGTACTGCATGTAGAAAGTTGGCCATTATAAAAACTGAAATAAGTTTTATTTGTAGAGGTGCTCTGTTTCAAAGACAGCAAATTGTCTGCAGAAACTGAAAACATTTATCAGTACAGAAACAGAGGACTCTTTTTTTCCATTTTTATAAGGAATTTTTAACATTAGACTTGTTTTTATTTGTGAAAACACTTTACCTTTTTCCCCCCACTGTGCTGTGGTTTTGCTTGTTATTTTAAGGAATTTTTAATTACTGTATTCAAATAATACTAGAATCTTTGAAGTCGCTTCACTAAACCTTAAATCCATTTCCTAGCAAGGAAAAGAAAATGTTGGCTAGTAGTTTAAAATGAAGAAGTGGATTTCATTTGGAATCAAATTCCTGTTTCCAACTCCATCTACTAACTGTAAACTGGTAGCCAAACATCTCATTTTTCCCCGTATAAAATGCAGATACTTATTTCCTGAACTAATCACCTTTACTCTTTAACTCCTTCTCTGTGGTTTCCTAATTCACATGGTAGGTTTACAAGTATGCTTTCTACTTTCCTCTTGACATCATGGAATCACAATCATAGAAGAGTTCTGGCTGGTTGTGGGTAGAAGTATGGTCAGTCTTTCCTGGCAACAGTCTTCCTCCTCATACAAAGCAAAAATTAAAAAATAAAGTGGTAGCTGTAACAATACCTGGAACTCTTTTGGAGAAAGAATGATTCCAGTGGCAGTGTGTATCAGAGGAAGGCATACTGTCAAAGAGATGCTGGGAAATACACTTGCAGGGTACCAGCTGTTAGTTGGCGGAAAGATACAAGCACATTAGTCCTGTATGCCTGTTTCTCCTGTACAAGATCAAGGCTGAAATACAAGTCTTTTTATGAATGCATTTCTCTCAAAACTAATATCATTGTTCACACAACAGTTCTGTAAAGCTGAATACTGACATTCAAAGGGAGATGTAGGGTGAACCTTTGAATCATCAAGGACCACTTTTACAAAAATTGAATACGAATTCATGCATATCATTGAATCAATTTCTTTTTAGTTTTAGGAGTCTCCTTTCCATATCTTTTTAAAAGAATTCATGAAAAGCCTATCTAGTAGGAAGAGCCCAAAGGCATATTTAAGCTAATGCATACTAAATGAAATCTTAACCTCTAACCTTAATTTTCAAAAAGCATATTCTCTAATTAGATAGTGCTCTTTTCATGCAAGTGAAAGGTGTAATGATGATTAGGTTATATATTACTGAGGGAAATTTTTGCCACTACAAGGTCAAGATCTGTTGACAGAAACTAGATGTCATAATTCAACATTTGAAATCATAGATTCTTCTAGTAGGGTTAATTAAAAATTAACTCATGATTTCCTGAAACCTCATAACAAATACAGGTATAATCCAAGCCGAAGGAGATCTGTTTTTTAACATTCTGATATTCATTGCATATGCGTACCCCACACAGCCACACAGCATGTAGATTAACAGAGGTGCAGTCATGAACGTGGACGCAGACAAGTTTGATTGTGGGTGTTTCTGGGTTGATTCACTTTTTTGGCATGAGTCTTCTGTACTAGAATGCAATTAAGGAACAAAAAGCATAATTACATTAATGATTGATACTCCATCCTTAAAAGATGCTGGTTTAATCAGAAGCTCTGAATGTGATTTCATGTACAAGTCCTTGTCAGTATGTTCTCATTTCTCCTGCTCCACAGATTGCAAAAGCTCCTTAGCTGGAGTGCTGATTAGATACAGGAAGAAAAACCACACACACCTTTTTTGCCCAGAACCCAATTAGTTCTTTTCTGAACGTCAGTGTAATAATATATGCTTTTCAGGGGCATAACCAAGAAGGTCAGACACTCTGATGGAGTTTTCAAAATTCTACTTTTCAACTTGCAAATAGTTTCATCTTAACCAAATACAAACTTGCAGAGATACAAATATTAACTAAAAGAGGTTTCGCATGAGGGAGGTCACCTTCCCTTTTATGTAATACTAAAATCCTGTGGAGGTGGCTACTTACAATAAGGTACCAAAAGCATAGAGGTGATGACTAAGCACTTGAAGCATTATTCATAAACAATATTATAAGATGTATATAGAATCATTAATCTAGAGAGCCAGTAAGTTACAAGAAAGAAAAAGAAGTCTAACTCAATAGTAATATTAGTATGTTCTTCACTGTTTCTTCAGTACAAACATAAGAACTGTTATTTGCGTTTAGTCTTAGACTCAGGTACATATATCTCACCTTAAGACTTCTGATCTAGTAAACTTTTTTTTCTCCCTCTCACCACATTATTCTACATTCTAAAAAACTTGAAGCACACTTTTAGGTTGCCCAGTATTTTTGATTATAATTCTGACTTTTTGCTACAACATAAAGCAAGAGAGAGACCTTGTATCATGAAGATCACAAAGAGCAAATAAGCTAGACTTTCAAGAGACAATTTAAAATTATTTGTTAGTTAAAAACTACAGCATACATGATGAAAAGATGACAAATGTTAGCAAAAGCACAACCATACAATACCTGAATTTATATTTGTTTAGCATATGAGACAGACAACCTGTCCAAGACTACAAAACATTGAAGTAACTGGAGTCGTTTGGCTGGAATGCTAAAAGCCACCTGAGCAAATCACCAAAGACTTTAAATAATTTGTTGAAGTTTACTGAGTTGATATGAGGAAGAGGGAGTCCAGGCCCCTTGATAAACTAGCAATAGTTTTCATTATGATTGACGGCTATGTGGCAACAAATAGCTTTCCTGACAGTCCTTTTAAGGCCTTACCTCTAGGATCCAATGGTATCAGTCAGTTTCATGCAGCTTCTGTGACATATACACTTCATTCAGCCTGGGAGCACTCGAAAGTTGCACCGTTTTTTCTGAGGTTGTATTTTTGTTTGTTTGTTTCATAGAGTTTTTATTACTTTTGCTGGTTTGGATCATTAGGGTTTTTTTCATCACTGTGAGAGAACAGAATACTTCAGCTTTTAAGTTCTACCCTCTAAATGTATAGCAATAAATCATTAGCTTTTGAGATTTTCATGTTCACTGCATCCTTTTTTCATGGGTATATACAAAAAATAGAAAATATTAACAGGAAATAAACTGGACTTTTCGTGCACTTCCAAAACAACCAAGAAGTTTATTCCAAAAGCTAAGTGCCAGAAAGTATTAGTGATATTGATAAAACAGAAGAGAAAGCAAATATAGAGAATTTGACTGGTCACTTGGAGAAAATTGTCCTAATGTCATTGAATATTACTGAACATTTTCTACAAAAGATATCCTTATTATCCTACAAAGTTTTGAAATCATGAGATTTTATAGTAGGTAAGTTCAAAAAAGCAATGTCTAGTTAAATAGTGTTTTTTTTTTTTTTTCTTTTTATTCCCTTGGGGATGTTTTATTTTTTTTTCCCCAAAGCCATTACCTTATTTGTGATATTTTTATGTTTTAATTATTTTATTTTTCATAATATTTTCACAACAAAAGATAACAGAGAAAATGAATTCCACCTCTTGTATTTGTTCATTTATATGATGCAGGAGAGCACTTTTGCAATCTGCTATTCTTTTATCCTTCTAGTCATTATTTTACTTAAGAGATAATGTCAAAAGGAATTGAATATTGTCACTGGACAACGCTCTTCCACTGCAAGATGAATGTCAAGACATTTATTAAAAATAAAGGTTCACGTGAAACAGAAACATCTGTTTCAAAGCAGGAAAGCATTTTCCAATCAAAATATTTGGTGCTAGATAAAGGATTGGTGTCCATCCAGACTCTTTTGAATAAGTGAAACAGATGAAAGACACAAGTAGATTAGCAGCTTTGCCACTTGGCATTCATCATAAAAGTTGCATTTCATAGTATCTTAAGAATATGATTAGAAAAAACAATTTTCCAGGTATAAACAAGAATGTAAAAAAGGAATATTCTCCTCGAATATTTTCTGGTTTATTCTCATTTTTACTGTACAACAGTTGCATAAAAAAGCATAATTTGAGAGATATAAAGAAGATATCAATAAAGTTAGTAAGTATTATTTTATCTGATACTTCTCTATTTATATAAAATGTTGTACAGTTTAACTTTTTCTGTATATAACAAAGCGAAACTTAAATAAATATTCTCATTATTGGCATTGGCTGTATGTTTGTAGAGGTATTCTGGTTTTTTGTAACCAAAGAGAAAGAAATTGATTAATTTTTGCCAATATTAAGAAAATATGAATAAAATTTGATCCTAAGCTGCTTCCCCCCCCCCCCCCNGGGAAACCCATGCTTGCTTTTGTCATATTCCTGCCATAATGATTCTGCTGAAAAGACATAGCTATGAGTTCTGACACTAAGTAGCAAGTAGTTCAAAAACTCTTGAAATATTCCAGGGCATATATAAGTTTCTTTAACATTTAACAAATGTTAAATTTAATCTGTCTCTCGTGTTGCCCCAAATGATAAGTAACTAGGAAACAATTGAAAACAGAAGCTAACTAGACATGATTACAGCTGCCTCCCTGTTTTCTAGTTACAGTGCTTAATAAATTAGTTTCCTTCCTGTATCTTCCACTTTGTTGTTTTGAAACCAGCAGTACTGGTTTGACATGTCTGGTGTGGGTGGTGCCATGAGGAGCATAGTCAACAGAAAGGCTCTCTGGAGAAATTGCTTCAGAAACACGGCTTTAAGAAGCTGAATAAAAATTGTATTAAGTGTTTGCTATTCAATGTAAATTAAAAAAATGTAATGTTAAAAAAAAAAAGTAGGGAGATCCAAGTAGATGTGATTAAGATGATAGCTCTGCAGATACTGATGAAAGCTGATTTCCCACTCTCTTGTTAAAAGAAAGGAAAATTCTTCTATTAAAACAGTGAAAAAAATAATATCCATGTTTTTTCCATTGCATTGGTTATAATTAGTGTTTTCACAGGAGGTTTCCTCTACTGTATGAGAAGCAGACATCACTAATTCATATGAGCTGATAATCATGTTACAGGTTGGTTTAATGAGATTACTTGTTTTTTGTAATTATTATGGTAATACACTGCCTATGACTCATATAATTCTGTTCTATTAATTAGTATGTGATTGCTTTAGTATAATTTATTTCTTCTAAAGCCCCAAGTTTATTATACTAAGTCCTATAGTTATTGACTTCATTACATAGTTTACTTCATTATGATTTTTTTTTCTGATTAGAATTTCATCTTCCTCTCAGTCTACAAATGTCCCGTTACATTCCTGAGATTTCTTTCACTGAAATAATTATGGAAAGTATACAAAACAAGTTATTATTTCTGCTCAAATCTTGAGAATCACCATTGCCTTTAAAATGCTACTTGAGCAATTGTGGAATCACTCTGAAAAGCCATTATATCATAACATATAACATAGCTTGGATATATTTCCCCGTGAATTTGTAATTTACAGTGAATTTGCTTTATAACCCATTCTTACATTTCTTTCTGTCCGGAAAGACACTTACATTACTTTCTGTCTGGAAAGTAAAGGATATTATGTTAAAATCCCTGTTTGTAAGGAAATGCCCTTTATATAAGATCAAATGTTGTCATTCCAGAACCAAACAGAAAAGGAAATTCAACACCAAATCCTGAAGAAATTCTATGATTTTCAGATAACAAAACAGCTACATAAAAAAGTTTACTATTTCTCCACACCTCTGTAGGGAACTGATATGTCTTTCTCACAGAAATTCAAAATTAGTTGCACATTTTGGTAGAAATATTTCAAAATATTGATCACATTGGGTAGCACACCAGTTCATTACTGTTTATAGGAAGACACTCCTTCAAGTAAAGATTGTAAAGATTGACATTCTCTTCTTTACTGCCAACCTACCAACTCAAATTTTCTATCACATTATAAAATTAGACTCAAGCTTTGTTAAAATAAAACTTGAGTTTGTGATATGACAGAAATAGTATATTTCACTAAAGGAGTGAATTGTAACTCTCTAAGTGGAGAATAAATATAGCAATTTTTGTTAATTGTGTGTAAAGCCATTTACAATACTTGCTTTGAGGGGAAAAAACAATACAATAAAAACCTTGCTAATTTAAGATTCTAGAACAAATCTGCAATAG
Organism: Chionis minor; assembly: GCA_013398295.1. NCBI lineage: Eukaryota > Metazoa > Chordata > Aves > Charadriiformes > Chionidae > Chionis > Chionis minor. The sequence goes on from VZSF01010992.1 coordinate 38,061, forward strand.
CTCTTTCTATACAGTTGGTAGATAGCAGCTCACCTTTTTATTACATTGAAAGTCTTAATTATAAAACCTGTTACATGAAATTAAATCCTGTTTTCTTCACATGCAGTGTACTCATGTTTTTTAACACAGCAAATTTAATATGTGCAAATTAACCTTCCTCACAGCTTAAAAAAATGTGAAAGGGTGCTATAATTATTATTTCCTTGCAATGCACAGTCTCTGCATTTACACAAGCTTCCATGGCTGTCCTAATGTTATCCTACTAAGAATATTTTCAGGGTGGAAAAAAGATGAATAAAAACGTATTTAAATTCCTGGAGAGCACTTAAGGATAAAAAATACAGCATTTGACTGATTATCTATGACACAGTTCATCAATCTTCCCACTTAGGAAAGGAGTTTTGTTCTATAACAATAAAATATGTGTCAACAAAATTATCTTTAAGATCAGGATTTGTCACGTTGTTGCCTAGCTGCATCACTGGAGTTTCTCAAAATCTTAGCAAACACAGAAGAACCTAATTAATTTTTTGTCACCTACATATTTTTATATCTTTTCAGTTATCTGCTAAATATTACAAAGTCCACAGCAGTTTTAGAACTCTGAGCTTCCCTCTTAATTGTGGTCCAGATTTGCTTTGTGTAGCTTAAGTCTACAATCTTAAGCACCTGAAGTTAGATAGGATGAATCCAGGCTTTTGACATTGCTAAGTAGGAACTACTTAGACATTTGCCACGTCTGCCAACTCTCTGGTAATTTCTTTTTGCTGCTTTTACTCTTCCTCTCCTGTTTACACCACTCTCCTAATAACCTCACATTTTCAAGGTAGTTTTTCTTTCAGTAATAGTTCTTCCTATCATGATTTCCCAAGGCATGGGACAGTCCTAACAGGCAAGAAAAACATAATTTTCCTTATACAAAACTACTTGCAATTTCATAAGAAAAGTTGGAACAGTCACACAATCTTAGAGGAGATATTTTAGTCAAAATTAGAGAAATAAAAAGCAGTTCAGCTTCAACATTAAAAGACTGAAAAGGTCTCTTTCAGAGCTGCCAGTGTCCCACTAGTTTTATTGCATTTGCACCCTATTTTGGTTCTTTCAAACCATGGTGGCCTTACCCTGCAGCGTTCCTGGCAAGTACTTCACACACGATTCTGCTATGGCTTACTGTTTCTTCTGTTGGAGCTGCCCTAAATAGCAGTTAAATATTTATTAGAGTTAAAGCTTTAGTTTTTATTTCCTATGTGGCAATCATCATGACAAAGATTCCAGTGAAACACCTACTTTCCTGTATTTAATTTAGGAATGAAAATGTAAGTGACATATCATGTGTCAAAATGCCACAACCATGGTTACTTCTGCTTTGATATCAGGGTTGAGATCCTTCCTAGCATACATCATGTGACTGGAGTTATGGTTTGCATAAATACTTTCTTAATTATACATGCGGATGTTCATATTCCAGAACTATTAGTTATTTCTCAGAAAAAGATTGTTAACAGAATTTTACATAGCTTACTATCATGATATTCAGCTTGCTCTTATTTCTATCTCGTTAAACATGTTATGTTATGCAACCTTCTTATTCACTATCTTGTCAAAGAAAAAACAAAACAATCATCCAGAATTTTTTTTCAATATATTTGTTTGATTGATAAGTTGAGCAAAAATCACAAATAGGTCAAAATTTACACAGTATTGACTTTTTAAATCATAAGCCTAGAAGATTTACAAAAAACTTTTCCAATTTTTTTTATAGTTTTTAAAAAATATATGTTAGTTATTACGTTAGTTATCCCAGGAGAAAAACCCTAATTGAACATTATACTTTTTTATTTATTTACTGGTTTTATACATTACAACCGTGACCTCTTTTCAAGAAATACTTGGAAGCAGACACCAATGTTACTACTTAAAAGATAATGATTCTTTACATGAAAGAATTATATTTAAAAATCTAAAAAGACCTTTATAACGTGAATGGTTTGTGGAGCCTGTTCGCTGACATGGATGCAGCACTTAAACGTGAAATAAACCTGTCTGAATGTTTCTGTTTTTAATACTCCCCAAAGATTATCAACATGACCCTCACTGAAATAAGACAACTAACACCTGTCGCTGGACCTTACATATTGCTAGCTCATTTCAGAAGCCAGACTTTGCAGTCATGTTTTTCTTTGCCATATACCAGGGTTTTGAATTTGTATGAAGTTCCTTTTGACCAGCTTATTGTTAGCAATGGAGCAGAGTTTCTAATATGCTCTGGATCTATTTTTGGATACTTCATTAAAAACAAGGTCTCGTTTCTGAATTTATTAATTCCTACTTAATCTACTGCAGCTTTTACCTAATTAAAAATTTGTTGAGATATTAAGGAATGGAGCTAAGGAGCTTTGATTTCAAAGATTTTTACAGGCACATACAAGTATTGTTTTTAACACACATACCTCAGTTGTAGCCTGATTCTTTTCCTGAATATGAAATTTACAAGATCTGAGCACACCTGACAGCTGATAGATGTGAAGATCAGTAACAGGGGAAAACTAATCTCTGTAGATGTTCTTAAAATTAAAAGCAATTTACATGTTTTAAACATTTTTTCAACACTCTTAGTACAGAATATATTTAAACAGAAAACCAAAAGCATAATTACCTGGTTTAAAAATGTAATTCAGTTTTGTAGGACTCCAACATTATCTATACTGATAGACGACTGTAGCTGAGTATCAGTACATTGAAAAATATATTTAGCACAAATACTTAAATAGGACTAGAAGTTAGCTGATGTCTGGCTTTTGCCTCAGAGTGGTTATTGCAACAAATAACCACAATGGAATGACCTTTGAATGACTGATGACTAGTATTGCCTTTCAAGATATAAACACACGGAGAAGTTGAAATGTACAGCTGAGGAAATGCTTCAAGAGATAATCTTAGTTTTTGCAGCTTACTACATAGCCTCTTCTACACTAAGCCACAGACTGACACAGTGTGCAGTGGGTGACATGTTTTGTGTATGCATGTTCTTTTATTTTACTGGGTGATTTCAAGAATGTCCGTGGCTGGAGCATTTCTTTGACAGGACATTGGAGTCACTGGAATATTCAAAAAAACATCCTCCAAACCAGAAACTTGCTAAATTAGTGAAATGATTCAACAAATTCAATTACCATCACCTTCAAAAAATGAAGCATGCAAGATCTGGGTTAGTGAGTCATCCTGTTAAGTCCTCCACATGGTCATGTCCAATACTGGGCCGTCTGCCTGGCAATAATCATTTGTTCTAAATCAAAAGTAATGAGGAAATGATCACAGAATCAGAGAATCACTTAGGTTGGAAGAGACCTTTAAGATCATCCATTCCTACCATAAACCTAACACTGCCAAAACTACCCCTAAACCATGTCCCTAAGCACCACTTCTACCTGTCTTTTAAATACCTCCAGGGATGGTGATTCCACCACCTCCCTGGACAACCTGTTCCAATGCTTGTCAAACCTTTCAGTGAAGAACCTTCCCTGGCATAACTTGAACCGATTTCCTCTTGTCCTATTGCTTGTTAATTGGGAGAAGAGACCAACCCCCACCTCACTAAAACCTCCTTTCAGGTAGTTGTAGAGAGTGATAAGGTCACTCAACCTCCTTTTCTCCAGGCTAAATAACCCCAGTTCCCTCAGCCACTCCTCATAAGACTTGTGGTCTAGACTCCTCATCAGCTTCGTTGCCCTTCTCTGGACATGCTACAGCACCTCAATGTCTCTCTTATAGTGAGGGGCCCAAAACTGAACACAGTATTCAAGGTGCGGCCTCATCAGTGCTGAGTGCAACGGCACAATCACTTACCTAGTCCCCCTGGCACCACTATTCCTGATACAGGCCAGGATGCCGTTAGCCTTCTTGGCTACCTGGGCACACTTCTGGCTCATATTCATCTGGTTGTCCACCAGGATTCTCAGGTCCTTTTCTGCCAGGGGGCTTTCCAGCCACTGTTACCCAAGCCTGTGGCACTGGCTTGGGTTGTTCTGACCCAAGAACAGGACCTGGCACTTGCACTTCTTGGACCTCACACAATTGGCTTCTGCCCATTGATCCAGCCTGCCCAGATCTCTCTGCAGAGCATTGCTAACCTCAAGCAGATCCGCACTCCCGCTTCATTTGGTGTTGTCTGCAAATTTACTGAGGGTGCACTCAATCCCCTCATCCAGATTATCAATAAAGATATTATACAAGACTAGTCCCAAAACTGATTGCTAAGGAACACCGCATAAGACCTATCGTCAACAGGATTTAACACCGTTCACCACAACACTATGTTTTCAGCCATCCAGCCAGTTTTTAACTCAGTGAAGAGTACACCTGTCTATGCCATAAGCTGCCAGCTTCTCTAGCAGAATTCTGTGGGAGACTGTGTTAAAGGCCTTACTAAAGTCCAAGTAGACAACTTTCACAGCCTTTCCTTCATCCACCAGGTGGGTCACCTGGTCATAAAAGGAGATCAGGTTGGTCAAGCAGGACCTGCCTTTCTTGAACCCATGTTGGCTGGGCCTGATCCCATGGTTGTCTTTCACATGATCAGATAATACAAAATCAGGCATGTTTCCCATTCTGCCTTTAAATTATAAACTTTTGTGCTACCAGTTTTGATTAAAAATTCTTTCATTTTTCATCCATTGTTTTCCTCTAATTCCAACCTCTAATTTGGTCCCTTCAGTCTTGCTATTCTGAATTCTTTCTGATGTTGTACTACTCCAGAGAAGTTTTCTCAAATTCTCAGCAACATTTTTCTTACAATTACTCTTTCTCTTGTCATCTTTTCATTTTATTACCTCCACATTTAGTAGCCTCACTAATTAATTCTCTTGTTCTTTTTCTCTATTAAGTCTATGTCTTTTTTCAGTCTATACCTTTATTAATATTTTACTTCTTTCTCTCCTTTAAATTCTCTTGAATGCAAGAAAGAGAAAGTTTTGTTATGCTTTTTTTCTTGCCTCTTTTCCAAATGCCTTTAAATTTTTTTTTAAATTTATTTCTTATAGTAACTCTTATCTGCTCTTGTAGTTCTTCATAAACTCCTACTTGATCAGTCCAGCTTTATTATTCCTTCATTAATTTCCACCATGAACATATTGGCTGTGAAGTCGACCCTCTCTCTTCTGTACAGAAATGTATAAAACAAAGGTTTGGAAGTAATTGAGGCTTTACTAGATCATTCCTTTTCTTCTATTCAAGACTTGTATGTGGTTTTCAACTCTTCTTTTCCTTGTGCTTGGTAAGCAAGGACTACAGAAAGATTATTATGTCCATGTGCATTTTGAGAGTCTAAAAAATATTTTGCAGCACTTTATTTTTTGATGTGGTCGTAATAGTCCATTTTAAGAACCTTGACACATGATAGAAAACACATTATCACAGAACAGAAAAAAAAAAAAGCTGTAATCCTATATAGCTAGATGAAGAAATTTTGAGATTCTATGAAAGGTGAAACATTTCCAGAGGTTGGGGAAGAAGTAATATTTCTATAAACTGGGCAAAGAAAGTATAATACCATGCAATACTTGAAATTCCAGAAAAATAACATATTGCTAGGTAAGTTTTCAGAATTAATTTTAATTGAAAGTTAAATAATAATATACAAGAAGAAGCAACTTTGGATTTATTAATAAATAACTACTATACACATAACTGCAATGCAAATTTTAAAGGTAATTGAAATCAATTTTTTGTGTTCATAACTTCAAGTCCATTGCCACCATTGTTCATTTATTATCTTATCAGTTGTCTACACTTTTCTAAAATGTGGCTAAAAGAAGTCCTTATTATGAAAAAATGAATTACATTTGGATCCCATGCGTATCTGAAGTCTTTCTATCAATAAATTAGTGATCCAGATGTGCTACATAACCCACATACCTTTGCTGCTTGGATACCTTATATAGAATCAGAATGGTTTGGATTGGAAGGAAACTTGAAGATCAGTTAGTTCCAACCCCCCTGCCATAGGCAAGAACACTTCCCACTAGACCATGTTACTCAAAGCCCCATACAGTCTGGTCTTGAACACTTCCAAAGATGGGGCATCCACAGCTTCCCTGGGGAACCTGTTCCAGTGCCTCACCACCCTCAGAGTGAAAAATGTCTTCCTAGTAGCTAATCTAAATCTACCTTCTTTTCAGTTTAAAAAGTTTTAAATACATTCATTCATCAAAAATTGTATTTATATTTTCTGATTACTATTCTTACACATATCCATTTCCATTTTCACGGAAGCCTTGACCAGCAATGNGCAGGACCTGCCTTTCTTGAACCCATGTTGGCTGGGCCTGATCCCATGGTTGTCTTTCACATGATCAGATAATACAAAATCAGGCATGTTTCCCATTCTGCCTTTAAATTATAAACTTTTGTGCTACCAGTTTTGATTAAAAATTCTTTCATTTTTCATCCATTGTTTTCCTCTAATTCCAACCTCTAATTTGGTCCCTTCAGTCTTGCTATTCTGAATTCTTTCTGATGTTGTACTACTCCAGAGAAGTTTTCTCAAATTCTCAGCAACATTTTTCTTACAATTACTCTTTCTCTTGTCATCTTTTCATTTTATTACCTCCACATTTAGTAGCCTCACTAATTAATTCTCTTGTTCTTTTTCTCTATTAAGTCTATGTCTTTTTTCAGTCTATACCTTTATTTATATTTTACTTCTTTCTCTCCTTTAAATTCTCTTGAATGCAAGAAAGAGAAAGTTTTGTTATGCTTTTTTTCTTGCCTCTTTTCCAAATGCCTTTAAATTTTTTTTTAAATTTATTTCTTATAGTAACTCTTATCTGCTCTTGTAGTTCTTCATAAACTCCTACTTGATCAGTCCAGCTTTATTATTCCTTCATTAATTTCCACCATGAACATATTGGCTGTGAAGTCGACCCTCTCTCTTCTGTACAGAAATGTATAAAACAAAGGTTTGGAAGTAATTGAGGCTTTACTAGATCATTCCTTTTCTTCTATTCAAGACTTGTATGTGGTTTTCAACTCTTCTTTTCCTTGTGCTTGGTAAGCAAGGACTACAGAAAGATTATTATGTCCATGTGCATTTTGAGAGTCTAAAAAATATTTTGCAGCACTTTATTTTTTGATGTGGTCGTAATAGTCCATTTTAAGAACCTTGACACATGATAGAAAACACATTATCACAGAACAGAAAAAAAAAAAAGCTGTAATCCTATATAGCTAGATGAAGAAATTTTGAGATTCTATGAAAGGTGAAACATTTCCAGAGGTTGGGGAAGAAGTAATATTTCTATAAACTGGGCAAAGAAAGTATAATACCATGCAATACTTGAAATTCCAGAAAAATAACATATTGCTAGGTAAGTTTTCAGAATTAATTTTAATTGAAAGTTAAATAATAATATACAAGAAGAAGCAACTTTGGATTTATTAATAAATAACTACTATACACATAACTGCAATGCAAATTTTAAAGGTAATTGAAATCAATTTTTTGTGTTCATAACTTCAAGTCCATTGCCACCATTGTTCATTTATTATCTTATCAGTTGTCTACACTTTTCTAAAATGTGGCTAAAAGAAGTCCTTATTATGAAAAAATGAATTACATTTGGATCCCATGCGTATCTGAAGTCTTTCTATCAATAAATTAGTGATCCAGATGTGCTACATAACCCACATACCTTTGCTGCTTGGATACCTTATATAGAATCAGAATGGTTTGGATTGGAAGGAAACTTGAAGATCAGTTAGTTCCAACCCCCCTGCCATAGGCAAGAACACTTCCCACTAGACCATGTTACTCAAAGCCCCATACAGTCTGGTCTTGAACACTTCCAAAGATGGGGCATCCACAGCTTCCCTGGGGAACCTGTTCCAGTGCCTCACCACCCTCAGAGTGAAAAATGTCTTCCTAGTAGCTAATCTAAATCTACCTTCTTTTCAGTTTAAAAAGTTTTAAATACATTCATTCATCAAAAATTGTATTTATATTTTCTGATTACTATTCTTACACATATCCATTTCCATTTTCACGGAAGCCTTGACCAGCAATGCAAGAAGAAAGGAGTGTTTTTACTTTCTCTTTCATATCTTCTCCGTAAGTATACAATGGTGATACCATTTTATTTCACAGCAACAGAGGTTTTGTAGTGAATCACAGCATCTCAAAATTGTATTTCCTTGGAAACAACCAACTGTTGTACAGCAATTTGCAGTAATGCTTAGAATACTTTCAGTGAGATCTCACCACCTGTCAAGTATAAAATTAACCTCAAGTCACCGGTGTGTGTTATATTAAGTTCTCTAATGGCCTGCAGTCAACCTACCTTGGGTTCTGATCTTGTTAAACTGAAGAAGCTAAACAGCTTCAGACTGATTACTTGATTCAGTGACCTCCAAGGAATATAAAGTGCCACAGCGAATGGTATTAGGAGTTTAACAGGAATTGTTTTCCCTCTGAGTCAGTATGGAACTATAAGCTCAGCAAGGAGCTAGAAAAGTTATATGCTACTGGAGCTCTTCTGGAAATTACATTATGCAGTTTCTGACTGTCTTGTAAGTTTTCATGTCCCTATTCATTATCATACTCAGTGTCCTTTTTCAAGTAAAATACAGATACTAGCACTTTGATGCTCTTGTTTTCTGTGTAAATTTGAATACTATGAAATAATTAATAATTACTAGTATATGCAAGTCTACTTTTCTAAGTATCTCATTTCTCTTCTCTGTTGCACAGTTATGTGGTATCATACACTGCTACTTTTGATCCTTGTCATGGAGACAAAGTGGTTTCACAATGGAAGTAATTTTTTCTTATCCTGCACTTGTTTTCTAATACCCCGAGAAGAATGTACACATGAAAAGATATTTTGTGTTCTCCTTTCATTCAGATAGGCCTTAGAATTCTATGTTCTGATGCAAAATTTCCCAGATTTTGGATTGTGATCTCAAATTTACAGTGTGATCTCTCCTTTACTTTCTCTACACAGTATATATTGTTGGGTGAAGTAGTCTCTGTTTCTCCAAAATGTAAAATGAGATATTCTTTTTAGCCTGAAACTTCTCAAACTTCTAATTCCAAATGATCCTACAGGAGCACACACAGAATGTTTAGAGAACCTCTAACTCTTGTGATTACAGTTCATTCTTTATGGAAATGTTCTGTTGGGTTTTTTTTTGTTTGTTTGTTTGTTTTTTTTAAATGAGTGCTCAATAAAGAATGAAAATTTATTGAACTTCAAAAACGCAATTCAAGAAAGACGGAGCTACTTCTTCCGTGATCTGATAATATTTACCAATGAAGAAATGACTGAACATAACATCTATTGCCCCTTTTGGCACCTTTCTAACTCAGACATTTGAGGTGGGAGAACCAAAGACATTCTCACTATTGAATTTACATGCATTTGTAAAGAAAAGCTAGATAGCAATCCTATACTCCTGCATTCCACACTTCCTTTCTCCTGTCTTTTCATCAACATGTATTTATCAGTTTTGACCTTATTCAGAGAGGAACTCTGATATGCAGGTAGCCCATTTCAGTTAAACAACCTTTTCACCATTGAAATTAAAGGAAATAGTAAAGAACATATGTAAGTAAACAGAATGAAATAAGAATCTGAATAATCTAAAATGAGGACAGCTCTCAATGTCCTGAAAAACTTCTACTATCAAGGAAAGACTTAAGTTAATTGCATGGTGACTATGGGAGAAACAGAAAAATTAAAGAAAGAAAAAATGCGAAACTACTTTATAGAAAATAATGATTTTGGTGTGTTTGAGTGTTATAGATACAAAGACTATCTTACCTCATCTTTTCCTCTTTGGTAAGGTTTTTTCTTTCTCTTTTTTTTCTCTCTAGTGACCTATTATATTTTTTTTCTGTAATCTTTTCAGTTTATGTGGACTTCTTTGATTTTTTTTTTATTGTGATGTTTTCACAACCGGAATACATTTATCCATCATCGCAATTGTCTTGAAAAACTCTGCATATAGTTAAATTAAAAGATCAAAAATAAAATGTGATATTAATAACAGAAGAATCTCAGGAAGTACTCAGGCAATACTGCAAACATTGTGATAACTCTTTTTTAACTGGCAAATTAATATAGATCTCAATACAGGAAACTGGATTACCGGATTGTAATATAGAATTAATCAGGTTATGATGGCCCTGTCACAAATACTTAAAGAACTATTTTAGGAGCTGGATTACAAATCCTGACTGCAAGTCCTATGATGAGTTCATTGAATATTGTCAATTCTTCCTTTTCTCATATCTGGTGATTTTTCATAAAATAAGACTTCCTGGAGGAAGGATGTCACCTCAATAACTTCCTTGTAGCTTTAAAAGCTAACATTATCTCATAAATGTGTTCCAGAACTGAAAAAATAATTAATAAAACCCTCAAATACCTGCCTATGTGTGACTTTATTTTTAGCAAAATGTATCTCTATGCAGTTATGTACCGATAATGAGATTTGATACCATCTTCATCATATTTAGACATCATATTTCTTACCCAACTTGTCTCTACTAAACAAGCACCATTACAATAGTTTCCTTATCTTTTAGCAGCCAGGGTCTGAGAACAGTTGGAAGATTCATTCACTAACTCATAACCTATCTGATAAGAGATCTACCAATCTACTCCTTGTGACTGAACTTCTAGCTTTGTGTCTTGTTTAGGAGTATCTAGAATAGGTAATTCTGAAGAAATTATTTTCTCGAATTAATTGCGTAACAAATTCACAGGTAATATATTAGTATAAGGTTACATGACAGCTATATAGCTAACTGCTCTCTAAAACAAATAGAAATGAGTTTGTATTCCTAGTCAAGATGTGGCTCTATAATAGAATAATTCACAGGCCACTGAAGTCAACTAGTGTTTGCCTGTCCATGGACTTAGTAAGGTTTTACCCCAACCCTACTTCTTCTGATGCTCATCCATTACCTGTTTCTTAAAGTGTTGAATATACTTTTCCCTCCGTGATTACTTTTGGGGTTTTTTTTCACCCTTTTACAGATTTCTCATTTGTTCACTCTGTTACTTTGTCCTCGTTGTAATAGCTAACTTCCTTACTTTGAATCTTTTGTTACTAGGCTAACTGTTGGTTATTAAAATTTTGCCTGTTTTGCTTCTCTTAAGACTACAGAAGACTTTATCAGTTTCAATTTAATCCGTTGGGTAGTATCTCTTTCTCTGCTTTTCCTGTGGCAAAAATACTCCTTAACAGCCTTTCCAGGCTTAGATAGGACTTACTTCTCAGTCCTGCCTGCAGTACAATTTATCTGCTTTCATACTGAGACTTTGTATTGCTACGGATTTTTATCAGTTACCCCCTCATGGTAGCTAATTCACACACAGTCAAACCAATTTAGAAATGTTTCTTTCAAAATTATATAGAACTTGTAATATTGTTAGTAACGTTTCCTTCGTTTTTCAATTAACACAAATAGCTTGTTCAAAATCCGTATTTATACCTGTCCAGAATTAGTATACTAAAGTATAGTAAAGTGTACTAATTCCCGTATTTTATGAGAGAGAATCTTTCATGAATAAAACCAAAAATTAACGCGCTTTCTTCTCTTCAAAGAGAGTTCCCTTACATTTATTTATATGTTTTGAATCTTTATTACATTTGTTTGCTCCTTCTTCTTACCTTTGTATAGTTGAGATCCTATAGTATGTATGTTTTCCTACTAGAATTGTAACCTATCATTAGATTTATACCTGGGAAAGTGAAGTCATCTATGTTAATACCTCTTCTGAATCATCAGCTGACATCAGTTTGTCATGGACTGTAGATTTTGTACCAAAGCATGAAGTCTGAGAACCTGATTGTCGCTGGCTGTATAATATGACCCTCCTGGCATGCCACAAGTGCAGAATAACTTGTGGAAGACTAATGGAATACATACAGCAGAATATTATGTTTCAGATGTTTTAGATTTTCTATGTATTTCTTAGCATTTGATGGTCTTTTGTAGTCATAATAAGAATAGTTATTAATGTTAGTTAAAAAAAGTAAAACTGAAATTGATCTTGCTTTTCTGGTATATTCTTAATCTATAGGTCTTGTGTCTGACTTCTATTTACTCATTTTTTTAAAATCGATATCTATGTTTTAAGCATCTGAAAATGTAAATAGTTAATCGCTCCTTTTTTCTTTCCTTCAAAGGAAAACTGTTTCATTCTGTGAACTTCAATCCTTGAGGCCATTTTCAACCTTTATTTTAAACTGAACGCAAACTAATAAGACAATGTAGGGAAGAAATCCTTGCAAATTGGCAGCTGAAATAAACCTAGATTTAAATAAAGGGATTGCTTTGCTACCTTGTTGAAGGCAAACAATATTTCTACATCATTCCCTGAAACTGTTTCATATATGGAGAAAAAGTGAAGGCAAAGTTAAGGGCTGTCTTGGAAAGAGAACTTCAGAGCAGTGATAATGTATTTCACTGTTCATTGTATTGGGAAATCAGTAACTCGTTTCCTCACTTCTCTTCTGCTTTGTTATGTATAATTATGAATGTAAGTCCTCTGCAGAATGTTGTCAGCTAGCATCTAGTTGTAGACCCAGCCAGGCCAACATGAAGGTATACTGAGGCACTGTTTGTAGATCAGCCACCAAGCAAAGAATCTCAGGCTGGGAGCTGATATGGTTTCTGTGTCTGTATTTCTTTTGAATTTGGACACTTCAGGGGCTCAAGTAATGACTATCAATGCTCTCCTTAACAAGGTGAATTACAAGAGTCTGAAATTATGCCATAGAATACACTCTCTTATGTTCATCAGTAGAAATTAAAGAGACCTTTTCGGTGAAAGCAAATCTATCTCAGGAAAAACAGAATTCTTAAAGGTAAGCATCTTCTTAGCATCAGCAGAAGAAAGTCATAATTGAAGAACTAAACACATAAATTTTCATAACTTAGTTGTATCTAAGGAACAACCTCTATCTGAGAAATATACAAAGATCATTCCTGTAGGATAAAAGATCCTGAAGCAAGACAATGCTTTCAAAGCTGTGGTTCATTGACTGTGGAAGCAATTATAACTGGGAAGTAGGTTAGGAGACTTTGTGGTTTTGAATAAGTTAACCAGGACTTTGGTCCTCATGAAGGAAGAAAAGGTAAAGCCTCAAATGTTTTTGGTATTCCCAGACTGAAGAATGTGAAGAATTATCCTGTTCATTATGCACAGTGTTTATGTTTCATCATTTGGTTAAATATCTAGAAACACTAGTTTGTGAAACTGCAAATAAAGTTGTAATATGCTATATAAATCTTACTTTAACACACACCAATCTCCAAGTCTTAGGTCAAATTACATTATTTTATTCTTGAATCTTTGTATTTCCAAATTTTCACTTTTTAAATGAAAGCATGTTTAGTTAACACTTATCAATGAGGTGGATTTACAAGAGCAATTTAATTAAATATAAATTAGACATGTGTTGTCATGAAGTTACTCAACATCCTCTGTTGCCGAGAAAGGTATTTTCCACTTTTTGGCAAGACAAATATGTGTCTTACCAAAACTATCTCATTGCATAATATTTCTTCTTATTTGTATGGTTCACACAGAATAACAACCAAGGCATGTGATTTCCATTAGCTCCATAGCTAGTGAGCTGTGCTGCAAACTGCAAGATCCCAGAAATAAGTAATTCAACTAACAATTTTGGGATAAGATACATAAGTAGGCCAATAGAATCATTCTGTCTAAATGGAATTATGTTTATTAGAACACAAAAAGATTAGACTTAGGGTTTCTATTAGCAACAGATGAATCTTGAACTGGTTGACACTGGCATGCAAATACGCTTTCCTAATATTAGCCACTCAACTACACAACTCTTAAGCCAAGAAAGCCCATGTGGAAACTTATTCAAAGTTACCTTTTTGCTTCAGCACTGGCTTCTCCACAGAACATGAGTCTTGCAATTTCTTTTTGTTCTTACTTTATGCAGCTGCTTATCTGTTTCTAGTTACTGTAAACATTTATCATATAAGGATCACTTCTTCTACGGAATGAGTTTGAAAGGCAAGATTCATGCTATTGTTTACAGCATGATCCATTTAAAGGCAACTCACTTTTCCTTACATAAAAATAAGCCTAGTGTTTCTAGTAACTTTCATGTTAGCACCATGACATATCCTAAAAACATTGATTGACATAAACTAAAATGTAATTTCTGAACACTAAATAAACAAAACGTTAAGGACTTGAATGCATCTCTTTTAACTCTAATGGGAATATACTCCTACTTTGTAATAAAAATGCTTCAGTTTCATTGAACAGAACTTATCTTGGTCTAAATCATCTTTAGTATAAATACAGTATAAACACAATCTTTAGTATAATATAGAATACAATATATACGGTATTGTGTATATATAGTGTATATATATTATATATATACAATATATATATAGTGTATATCTAGTCATAATATACAATACAATATACAATAATATACAATAAATACAATCTCTAGTATAAATAAAATAAGGTACTGTTATTTAGTTCTAAAAGGAAATAGCCATTACCTTATTCTGCAATATATACCTGTGAATTTCAACATATGAAAAGCAACATTGTGATCAAGCATGTTACAGCTAGACTAAACTGTACAGTTCTTAGTTAACCATCTCAAATAATAAGACAGAACTAAGCTTTGGAAAGGTTTATTTGATTGAATTTTGATAGTAAATAATTTTCTGACATAATGACATTCAGAAATTACTGTTTAATTTCAATGTATGTTATCAGAGCACCATAGAATGATGTATTTTGGGAATAATCTCTGGACATCACCTGATCAACCCCCTACTCAGGCCCTGTCTGGCCCAACTCAGGCTCAGTTGGTAAAGTATCTCCAAGAATGGAGACTATACAACCTCTCTGTGCAACTTTTCCCAGTATTCAGCTACTCTGATGGTAAAAAGTTTTCCCTAACATCTTACCAAAACATCCCATATTGCAGGTTCTGGTCATTATGTCCTTGTTCATACATCTTGGAGAAAAGACTAACTTTGTCTTCTCTACATCTTCTCAACAGGTACTTGTGGACAGCAGTAAGATCTTCCCCAAAAGTCTTCTTTTCCCCAGGTTGAACAAACCCAGCCTTCCAAGCCTTTTCATGTGTGTATGCTAACTGTTCGAGCTTGATCAGGATATTAAACTCTAGAATCCCTCAATCTTTTTAGCCTTGTCCACTTGGCCGCATCCCTGTTCGTGAATGACAGGAGTCACCACCCGTCAGTGTACCATAAGTACAGGACTGCCCTCAGCAAAGGATGAACCAGCTGTTGGAGGTGGGTGGCCCCAAGCCAAACAGGGCCCTCCCTTTGACCCACAGCCCCACATCGCCCCCAGCAGAATGAGCTGAGCAGGGTGGAAATGGCAATGGGTCCCTTCACGGCCTCAGGGAAGGGATGAACCAGGTCCAGGAACCATACAGGGAGCCCAGGAAGAAGCAAGAGACAGACTCAGGACTGGACACACCTCTAAAGCAGGGGTTCAAGGCCTGTCCAGGACACAGAGATGGAGAAAGAGACAACAGTGGTATACCTACGGTGTTCACTCAAGCAGGAACTAAAGGCCCAGTGTTGAGATTAACGGAGGCCCTTGGACCAATGGGATAGTAGACAACAGGTGCAGAAGAGTGACTTTTCTAGTCAGCTCAGATTCATGTGTATTACTTCTGCCTGCCTGCCTCATTGCCCTTCTCACAGATTTTATGGTAGCTAAAATCTCCTATGAAACAAAGGCCTGTGGTTTTACACAGCTTCGTTCAGCTGTCTGAAGAAGATTCATCTATGTCCTCTTCTTGATCTGGTGACCTGTAGCAGACACCCATTATGATGTCTGTCACAGTCATCTGTCCTCTGATCCTTAGCCATAAGTGCTCAAAGGATATGGCACCCATCCTACATTCTCAGCGTTTAGTGCTCTCCCTAGATTAGTGCACCACCTGTCTTATTCACCTTTCCTGCTTGTCCGTTATAGAAAGCACTTTTCCATCCATCACCACACTCTAACCGTCAGAGCTGTCTTTACCACAGCTCTCTAAGGGAAATCATAGGTCAACAGCTGTGCACAGGCTTCTAATTCCTCCTGTCTTCCAAGTCACGTAAGTTTGCATAAGTCCACTTGAGGTGGTCCTATTAGTTGGAAAAAACAAGTAGATACCACTTGTGCCTGTGTGTGATATGTCATTATGTCACCCTTGGAGCTCTGCAGTCACTATTACCATGCTAAGGGTGAACTCAAGGGTATCACGGTCCCCATGTAGATAATCAGAAAGGGCTTACAGCACAAGGGCTTATTGATCCTGAACACTTTTTGCACACTATCCCAGATAAAAGCCTCCCAGGAGCAACAAACCTTCCAAGACAGCAGTGGGGTCTCCATACCCCACAGAGGTGTAGTGCCCCCTGTACTTCCGTAGTGACGTCCATGCTTCCATTTGTCATCGTACCTTGATCATTACTTCCTGACAAACTAATATAAAGTTTAATATAAAGTCCTTCTCTTTGGCTTAGCAAGCATATTGTCATCAAAACATGAAATCATGCCCTTTTTTGTTCACTTTTAAATTGCAAACAACTGTTACTAATAAACCGTAAACAGTGCAGTCTGTCTTATTAAGTAAGACAGACTTAAGCACCAAATTTACAAGTAATCTTTGCAACTTGAAGAGAAGTTGATTTAGGAAACTGTGAGGTATAAAGCCACATGTGAGTGATTATTTCTGTGTAATACTACAATATTTTGAGACCAGTTTTTGTGTTTGTATTACTGTATTATGTTTCTACCCAGCTATTTTCCAGACTTTAACCTTTAGATAGGTTTCCTTTTTCCTATTGTGTGTATTTGCTTCAGGCTGTATACAGGTGCTTTCTTTTGGGGAATGTTTTTATTCCTGGTGGGTGGAGGTTGAGACAGGAGGGAAGTGCAGACATTTTTAACAGTGAGGCTTGAGTAAAGTATGCTGGCTTGGTTTTTTTAAGAAAATTGTAATAATAGAAATACTGTTTTGAGAAGCCCTAACATCTCCATGCTAGAGATTGCCACGACATAACAGGGTTCATTATTTCATGGTTAAACAGTTAAACTGACGTGAATTGCACAGAAATATTGATTGATGTAACTTGGTGTTCTAGGTCATGTATGAAGTGGACTCATGATCTCAGTCCAAAAAAAAGAAAGCCTAACAGTACTATGCTAGACAAGCCATGGGCAAGAAAAGTGCCGGAATTTCCTTTTTAGAGTTCCATCAACTAGAACTGATAGAAAAGAAAAAAACATCCTTACTAGTTTAACATCACAACATGATTGTTGTAACTAAAGAACAGACAAATACAAATTACACTGGAAGGAGTAAGAGTGTGTTATATTTCTTTTGGTGTTGGCAGGAAGTTCTGCTGGAACTCTGGGCAGAGTTGTAGTCTTAGAGAAAAAGCCATTGAGAGATTAACTTAAAAGGTGCAGGAAACTATATTTTGAAGGATGAAGCTTAACTCCTATAACTTTGAGGGAAAAAAAAAAAGGCTCAATGGTTTCTGTAGTAATACTGGGTTTAGAGGAAAAGCAGAAGTTGCTGGTGCACAACTACATGAGTCTTCCATGAAGAATACATAGCTGGAAAATGTGAAAGTTTCTAATTATCAGTTGTTTAAGAACACCATTCTGTAGAAGTCATAAGCTAATTAATTGTATACCAGTGATATTTTTATGTGTGATATCACAGTGATATTTTTATGAGAGCTTTTGTATAGCAGTTGACAGCAGGACCTTGTTATTCAGAGACCGGAAATGTTCCTCTCATGTTTGGAATAGGAAAAGGAGTTAGGAGCTTTAATCGGATAGAGAAGGAGAAGAGGAGAACAACAGCCTGAATGAGAGAGAAGGTGGTATAGGGACAAAAGCTGAAAGCTGAGAAACATACCAGTTTTCTCATCAGAAATAAAAGGAGTAGGAACAGAAGATGGAGAAAAAGAACAAACAAAGAATGATGCCTGGTCAGGCTGAATGTCTAAGAGATTATTCTGGAGGATATCTTTATCTTTTTAGTTTTTGTATTAGAAGCACATATTCTTCTGTGATATTGATTAGCTATTGAGAAAATAAAGTCAAATCTGTCTCAGTTTAATTCATTCTCTTTGTGTATGTGCATTGTAGTAAGTTTTCTGATCACTCATATTCCTTCTTTCTTTTCCTGACTTCCTGCCTGCCTCAGTTCTGTCCTCCCTCCATTTCTTTTTCCTCTCCTTCTCTTTCTCTTCTTTTCAGAATATTCAAATAACAGATGCACTTCCTCAGCACAACGAAGTGAAAGATTCTACCACTTCTATAACAAATAAACTAGTTCACATGAGTTGGCCAGCCATGGCCACACTGTTTTTCCTAAAGCTTTGTTTTTTTCTGCAAAAGGAAATTCACTTTTAACTAATGATCTCCCAAAACTAAGGCACATTACTGTCCAAAATAATTCAGCATCATGATTAGACACATCTGTAAGTCTGGTACATAGCAAGACTCATGCCCAATACATACCAAAACATGATCATAAATGTTCTTCTGCGAATAGACATTTTCAATAAGATTTCTGTGAGGAGGTGTCAAAGAGATGTTATCCATTGTCCTGAAGGCATACCTCAGAAAGTCAAGCAGTCTTTTCTCATGATTAGGTGCAGGTGTAGCATCCACTATTCAGCAAAGAATTGTCTGGCATACTCAGATTTGTGGCATTCCCTTGCCTGATGCTTCTTGGTGTTCAAAAAAATATGCATCTGTAAAAAAAAATGGTAGTTGCAATCATAAAGTGGTACTTCAGTACTTGCATCAGAATTTCTACAGGAAATTTTTAACAATTGTACATGTTTTTATGCTTTTAAAACTAAATCAAATGTCCTATACTTATATTCCTTATAAGAATAATCCATTTATGGTGAAATTAGCCAAGAAATCTGATTGACTGAGAATTCTCATTTTTAGTGCAACAGAAAAAGGCATTCTACTGTTGATATACCAGTAACCTTTCACGAATCTAGACCTGAATAAAGAATCCAGAATATAATATTGGCAATTGCCTTTGAATAGCAATCCTAGACCACCTTTGGTCTGTCTTGACTTTTTTGCAAGGAAAAATTGCTGATTTTTAATTTATAATTTGTAACAATTACAAGTTGTAACTAGCTGCATACTTATTCAATTGTAAAAAATTCTAAGAAACAGTGACCATTTGGGAAGTAGGTGTCAATTGCCTATCTGAAATACTACTCTTGGCATTTGGAATAAATGGCTGAAATAATGATGACATGCAATGTCTGCATTTAGTTTCTTTGTTTTCAGGTGAAGGATTTCTTTGTTTGTTTTTAAGTACTGAGAACCTTAGATTCACATAGAATGAAGTATTTGATCCACAACCAAAACTATTACAATTTCTGGATTTAAGAGGAAATTTTTTTAATAGGTTTTAAAATTTACCCAGTTACGGTATCTAAAGTAATAACTTGCCGTACAAAAGTCATGAGTCCCACTGAAGTTAGTAGCTAAAAGCAAATCTTTTCATTTGCTTTAGAGCATCATTTTTAGAAACGGTTTGCAGGAAGTTTTCCTCTCTGAAGTATCATGGAGAAAACACTTGTCTTTTGTACACTCTTATTTTTTACATTTTTTCAGAATTCAGATGTCTTTTTGATTTGGGTTGTGTTTGGGCTTTTTTGTTTTGGTTTTCTTCATGTGTTTTTTTGCTTTGTAGGTTCCCCCCCTACTTTTTCTTCTCTAGTCAAGTAAGACGTATCCCAGAAGATTTCAGTCTTAGTCTGTAACCGCCATGTCTAGTGAGTTCTAAGTCATTTCTCTGTTTTAAATACCTCCAAAAAAAAAACCTGGGTTCCAAAACCCAGCTCAAAAAGCAAAAATATCCTAAATTCTCACCAGTTTTGGTGTAGGATCTAATTATTTTTTATTCCATATACACTTCATTTTGACTTCAATTATTTAGGGTTTTAAATTAATATAAAAAAAAAAAAAAGAAAATTAGCAATATTGTCCCTTTTTCCAGAATTAATTGTCTGCCTGCATGACGCTTCAAACAATTACTAAGAGAATAAGACTGAAGATTATCTTAGTGTCGGTACGCTAAACAATCTGTAAGAAAGCATGGTACTTGCTAGAGTAACTCCTCCCTTTGCAGTCAGTGGAAGAGTTGTCATAGATTGTATAAACAATTCTACACCATGGAAAACTTTCTTTAAATTATTTATTCATTATTTCACCTTTGATTTTATATGTGCTTTCTATATTTAGTATACAGGAAGATTGTCGTGTGTTGGGCCGGATTGGCCCAAGCAAGCAGAACTCAGACCCCTCTACGCTTTTCTGCTTCCAACCCTCCAAGGGAGCAAATAACAAAATCATCTGGCCTTGGTCGTTATAGCAATAAGTATAAGCAAGGGCATCCCTGCACACCTTGCCTTGGCATCAGCTATAAACATGGGTCTTACCGCTCTGAGAAAGAACAGTTTTCTGCACAATCTGGTGCTAATTTCAGTCGTTAGAAGATGCCTAGTTAGAAAGTAGAGTTACTGAAAGAGATTGGTCCTGTTTTACCTCAAACCAGGACAACGGTGCTGTCAAAGGAATAATAACAAACACTTTACTGAGTCCTATAATTAGGACCATCTGCTCTGATTGATAACAAAAAATCTTTAACCAAACTTCCACACATTTTATTCCTGTTAGGCTACTGGACTAACCTTAGTTTTCAGCTGATATTTTGTTTATCTGCTTGATGTAGCAGTTTGCCTGCATTTTTTGCTTTGGTCTTCAGAGGGTGAGAAGGAATTTTGAATTTCAGAGGAGTTTAACCCTGCTATGTTTACACTGCTATTAAAACCAGGTGGCCTACATGGAGGCTGACAGGTTCTCAAAGGCAACATGATAGCTAGTGTTTTGTTTTGCCAGATGAGAGGTAAGAGCATTGCTTTCTCAGAAGGGACTCAGTAAGAGCCAGGAAAGGTTTTTGTTTCTTTGCAAAGGAGGAGCGTCTTACTTCTTTGAATTGGTTTGCTTAGTAGTGTCTTACCTCTATATAAGGTTCAGTCTCTCTTTTTTTTTAAGTTTATTTCTTATGGAATTCAGATTTAAATTTGATTAAGGTAAATATTCCTAATATTGCAGTTCGTGAGCTGGTTTTTCCATTGAATTTTAAAAAAACATATTCACAGAAAATGTTGTAAGTATAAATGTCTTAGTTCTTGTAGTAAGTTTATTGTACCCACAGGACAGAACTTTGTTTCATTAATATGCTGGTGAGACATTCAGTGAAAACATAGCTCTTATCTTGGAGTTCCATGGGAAGGGCTGGTTTGCACTGCATTTGTGACTAGCTGTACTGAAGAGTAATATCTTCATTTGAGGGTGTATGAAGTAATTAAGTAATGAGTTCAAAAGTTCTGTTTTCTAGATCTGAAAAAGAAGATATTTTCACTGAATGTTAATAGGGCTCACAGGCTCTGGGTTAGACTATAAACTCTGGTTTTCAGTTGCAAATCTCAAAAAAGAACAATGTGCAGACTCTGCAAATACCATAGCATATTTTCAAGACACTGTTTTCACATTTTATCTCAGTTGCTGCAATCATTTCTCAACAGGGAGGCCTTAAAAGGGGTTTCCAACTGCAAGATCAGTGAAAACAAGTCCCAGATCCTAAGTCATAAATATGCCAATAGGGTTTTAGTGGAAATATATATAAACATTCAGTATCACAAATGAATTCAATAAATGCCGGTTTAAAAGAGTTTGAAAATGTGTTATTTGGCTGCAGGGACACAATTCTAACAGTCGTCTTACTAAAAACATCTAGTTTGCTCCTATGTAACATGGGGCAAGCCTAATGTAACTTAAGGTAAAAAATACACAACAGAAACACAAAATGGCTGTATTATGGCAACGTTCTAGGCTTTAAACAAAAGACAATGTATTGGTAACAAATGTATCCTATTTAATTTTTATACATATCTTCAACAGAAGGCTGGAGGTTTTGTAGGTTGTATCTTTAATCTGGTAATATAAGTGCCCAAAACATGGAAGTTATATACCCATGACTGAAGTTTTAAAGCAGTTGGAAGACTGATTAATTCCCAAATTAAGACCAGGATTTCAATGGTTAGCTAATGTCACATAAATAATTGCATGTGATTATTAATTTCAGACTCTCATACCTCATCTCAACCCTTAGGTTTAAATAGCTCCAGATGAACTTTGGGCAAAACAGATGAATGCTAGAATCTGACTAAATAACTCATCTATACTTATGATTTAGGATACTAAATCTAAGACCCCAGAAATGAAAAGCCAGTTGCATCATCTGTTCTTCTAACACAATCTGGTCACATTTTGATTTACAGCTGATTGTTCTGTACTTTTTTTTCGTTTTCATAAAAACACTACAAAAGAACACTTTTCTTTTACTTTATTGTGTCTTCCATTCTTTGAAGAATGTGAGCTCCCTTCTCTCTTTTAATAATGGAAATGCAAACCAGAAAAGGTAGAGTCAAATTACCATCTTTGGAGGTTTGTTGGGTTTCAGTTTTCTAATAATATAGGACAAATAAGGAGTGTAGTCCAAGGAAGTATCAGTATAAAGTAAGGCTGATACAGGTAGATTTAATGTGGATTCTTGCTATTTGCATGTTGAGTTGTTTGCATCTATGCTCTTCCATTTGTTGCAAATGAGTATTTTTCCAAGAGCTAATTCCCCAAGTATTTGGCAAACTCTGTTTTCTCTTCTGAAGCTGTATAGGCAAAATGTTACCAGCGAAATTGTGAAAATTTCTTACCTCATTTTGAATTCATGTAAGTTGTATTTTTTTGTCTGTGATTGAATTTCTTCAACAAAGTAATATATCTTTGTAGAAATACTGGATTTGTACACAACAGCAAGGATGTGTTGTTCGTGGTTGGTGACTGTTGGGCACAGAGGACTAAACAGCAACTGTTGATGAATGTCCCTGACAGCATATATGTAACTGTCTGAGAATCTGTTGCTTGTTTCAAATACTTTTATATTCATTAATAATGAATATTTTAGCTCCTTCTTTCAAAGTTTTTGAAGAATGTATTTTTCAAAATTACCATTTGAATGTTTTCCTCTCTATAGTTTCATAGTTCTTTCAGCATTTAATTCAATTCCTAGTTTTATACACTCACCTTCAGAAAATATTACTAATTTGTTGATGGGCTAACATTTCAGCAGCAGGCCCCTGTGGGAAGGAACTGACTCTGCATTCACTGTAAGATTTTTGATGTCTTGACTGCATGAATCATTGCAGTGACTGCTCTAAGACTTCACTTCTCTCTTCTGATTTTCCTTTGAACCACATTTCCTAGCCAGTCTTTGTTTTTAATTTCTTCAATCACAAGTCTAAAGATTCAAAGAGACTGTTTATTAATACCTTTAATGCCTATGTTCTTCTGGAATTGAAACATATTAAATTACATCAATTTATTATGAATTGAATTTCTTGGGGTTTTATTTGGTCCAGAAGGCCAAATAAAATGCATTTTCTAACATAACAGTTGAATGCAGAGATAAATACAACAATACGCTGTAAAAATATCCTCCTACAGATCAAGGAAAAGTTAAAGAGAGGTGGTTTCTAGCACCAATATTTTGTCCCTGAATCCAAATATCTTTCCAATCACAACATTAGAGTTTTGTAAGGTTAGATTTTGAGAGCTGTGGAGAGCCTTTAATCAACATTCTGTAGCTTCATAACAGTGAGTTCTACTGTAATTTACACTTGTTAGTACTTCAGTTAAGAGAGGTGGGCCCCAGAGGCAGCATTTTGTGCAGAAGTGGAAGCAGAAATTCTAATGAGGACAGAGTTTGTGTGTTCAGCAATGGTGGGCATGAGCCATGGTACAAGGTTCACTGGAAGCCCCAGGCAAACCAGAAGCCTTTAGCCAGCATGAGCTCCAATGGGAGGCTGGAGTTCTGCGGGTCAGGGGCTGCAGTCACCTCTGGGACCTCTCAGGCAATGGTCTTAGCATTTGCAAAGGGACATGCATTGGTAGAGGGTCTGCAACATGAGAAATGGAGCTGTGGGAGGAGGTTAGCAGACTACACAGCATCAGGGATAACAAGAAGGAGATGGATCTAGGGTCTTTTAAGACACTGCGCTACAAAAGCCTGAACCTCCAGCTGCACCAAGGAGAGGCAGGCATCACTTGTGCTTGTCAAGCTGGGAAATGGAGACAACCAGGCTGGTAAATGCTGGGAGCTTGCTAACTCTGGCACCCTGATGTCATAAAAATTAAAACTCTGTTGCCAACACCAAATGTTCAACTAGCTTTTGACCTCCAAGTTCCATCCATTCGTCCCCAAGCCCTTCCCATTCACCAGCAAGAGCAAGGAGAAACCATGAGGCACTGCGGCCTTAATTCTCAGTCCCCAGAGACGTGTAGTCACTCCTTATGAGCTCCTAAGCTAGTACCCACATGGAGAGGTGTGGAATAACAGTCTGTCTAACTGACAAGATGGACAAACGTTATCAACCTATCCATGAGGTCCTGGACCAAAACATGTATGGTTTAACCTATAAATTTTTTAAAATTATATTGAGTGTTTTTAACAGAATTCATTTGAAAAGTGAAAAATACTTTTGAATGTTTACTGTATTCTTGGTAAAAAATGAAAAAAACCCCACCTGGAATTTGTATGTACAGGTAAACCGTAAGATTTTGTTTTCTTTCATTTGGTTGTAAATCCATTTGGACAGTACTTAAAGAACAACTTGTTTCAGTGGCCAGTCCAGCCCAAACCACAACATTAGGGGTTTTTATTGATATTAACTTAAAACTGGAATAGCAGGGTTTTCTTAACTAGTAAGATTAGTAAATATCAAATAATGGAAAATTGTAACAACTCTCTCAGGAAATCAGGAAAAACTAGAGCACCTATATTAGTCCATTGTATTCACAAAACTGGATCATTTGCCCTCTGCCACCACTGAGTGAAACATTTGTATTGACTTACAGGTCAAGTATCTATTAAAATAGTGATAAATCAATCGCCACCCTCGCCCTCATCCACAGAAGTACAGGAGCTCAGTAGTAGTGAATGATGTTCAGTGACAGCTTAGTGGGCTTTTCTGTCTCACATAATGAGACAGACAACTTGGATAGTTAATGAATGCACTGTATATTTGAACACCCTGATAAAAAGTCAGTGAGTCAGTTGACACAAATCAAAGCATGAATCCAAGAAAGTGCAGGCAGAATGAAGTGCACAGAGTTGATCAAAGCTCAGCACATTTGAAAGTCAAAGACAAGATTTCCTCAGTTAGAAAATTCAAAATGATATCTGCCTCTCTTTTTCCTCCATCTGTATTAGCTTGTTCTGTACAGCAAATGAGAGCTATGTAGACTGACTGCATTTTATATATTGAAGTGCAACCATATGTTTATCTTTAGCTTACAAGAACAGTTATTAACCATATCCCACCACCTTTCTATTGCAATAGTACTCTGTAATTCTTTTCTTTAAATTTCCTTTGAGAGATGGTTCTTGCCTGACTTGGCAGATTTTGCCAACACTTTTGCATTTCTTTGATAGATGCAAAATGAACAATACCTCTTGTAAGGTTGGGGACGGGGGTTGTCAGTGTATTATTCCACATTCCGGAGGAAAAGAAGTGTCTTTATAAGATGATCACTCTATTTAGTGATGAAAGAGGGCCTGATGAGTGTGTTTCCTCTATGTTTTCAGAGTAAAGCTTTTAGCTATCTGTATTGCGGACATTTCCTATAGTAAATTCAATGGGAATATTTGATCTCTAGTTTCTAATTCTTGCTTTCCAGAAGTGACTCTGACCATTTCAGATTACCCCTTAAGGAAAATTTTTTCACATCCGTTTGTGGGATAATAACAGACTTTACCAGAAGCAGTATGTGGATTTGGGACTAAATAATTTAGAGTTGTGACTTACTAAATCCTTCATTAGATTTGGCTGTAAAAGCCTGTGAAGGACTGGAGGAAGCCCAGGCAGCTTCTCTTTTTAACGCAGCTCCTGAAATGGACAGCCCTTTTTTCTGTCTCTCACACTAAACCATGAGAGTGAACTCTGGCATCTGCTCATGATGGACTGTTTCAGAGGCAGTCCAGAATAAACACTGTCACAGTAGTGCTGTCATCTGAATATTTCCTAGAGGAAATTAAGTTCCTCATGGCATAAGGAGATTCAGTCCTCTGATTGCTCTTACACCACATGAACTGCTTAGTCTATAGAGAGCCTAAGGATTAGGAAACTGCAGACAAGCATTAGTATAGCTTAACTTCCTTTGGATAAGATGTTTCTGGAATTACCAAACAGGAGAATTTTATAAATATAAATCAAATATTCTGATTTTCTGCATTTGCATGATTTTTGTTTACTAATAAAAAAATACAATCAGGTTATCTAAATGAAAGGGTAGTATTCATTAGTACTTAAAAAATTCAGTACCTCTGTCCTTCTCCAGCCACTGCTGCCATCATTACAACCATGGTCTGCTGCCATGGGCTAGCTCACTTAGCCTTTAAAAGAATGTTCAGTAGTATTCAGGATTATCTTTATTTCATCCCACGTGGATTATGAGTCTTAATGTCTTAAATTAGGGCTTTTTCTATTCTTTAAATAAAATTTTTGTATCTGATTTTCCTTTCCATTTTGAAACCCACTGTGATTTTTTTTTACCAAGTAGTCATCTACATTTTCCTGCTGTAAACATTTCACCAGTTTTTTGTCTAACATGGGACACGCATATGTTTTGGCAGGCAGAGATTTTTTGGAAAGACATAATTACAAATATAAACATATTTTGGCATTTTGCAGTAACTAGCATAGAATAAAGAAAATCCAGAGATCTGATTCAGAAAAAATGAACAAGTGGGGAAAAGAAACCCCAAAACAAACCCCAAGCCCAAACCACAAAACCTCTCTGCCACTGTCCCACACACGCATATTGAGTGCATTAGTAGATAAGCTAGAAAATTCATCATGCTTACCATATACTGGACACATTTGTTACAATGCATTGTCTTTGCAAAAATTGACACATTTTATAGTACAAATGCTTTTTTTTCACATTGGCTTGATGTCATTGCAAGATGGCTAAAATAAAATGAAAACAGGACAGTCTCACATTAGCTACCGCTTCTCAGGATGATTGTTTTCTCTACATTTCCTTTATACTATATATATATATATATATTATACTTTATACTAGCCTTTTGCTTTTGTGACACAATTTACTGAAAATACAGGTTTGAGTTTACTGCTTCAAAATGTGAAGAACACACTAGATCCAGAATGCAAATTCAGTGCCATAAAAATAATAGTATCTCGCTATTTCATAGTCTTAAATGGACACTTAAATGTACTGGAATTTTGCAGCCCTTTTTTATTTTGGTGGAAAGAATACTATAAATATAATAAATATTACCAGATTTGGATTATTTTGATAATGCACATGCCACTCTGCAACCATTTAAACAAAAAGCAGTACTGAAAGGGGAACTAGTACTGATATTAATCAGGGAGTAGGACTAAGAAACAGTTTTCCATGCCTATTCTAGAAGATAATGTTTATTATTTTCTTATCATTGATTTTATTTGAACAGATAAACAAAGCAAGTTCTTCCAGCATTTCAACAGAGTGACCTCCTGTTTCCCAAGGGTTGTGTGTTTCTTGTCCACACGCTATGGTCATAGCTTATTAATCAAGATAAATTGGCCACATTTAATTTTTCACACATTCTTTTCCTTGAAAATTATATAGACAAGGGTGCTTCTACATTTCAGGGCAGAGATATGTGATAGTAAATACAGTGTCCTTTGGCAGTACCCAGTTGAGAGCTAAGTTGTTTCTCATCAGTGCAAGTTATCTAGCCTGAAATTCTCTGTTGCCAGGGTTTGCTCAATTGCTGGCATTTTTTTACTGCTTTTTACTATTGATCAAATAAATCTCATTTATTTAGCCATAAGTTATTAACTACAGCATACACTATAAGCTACTTTGATATGAGTAGAAAGTTGATTTAATATACTATTCTTCCTTTATAATTTTTATGAGAACCTAATGGAAGCTTCCCTTCCCTTTCCCCTTCTTTCCCCTTTCCCCTTCTTTCCCCTTTTTCTCCTTTCTCCTTCTTTTTTCCCATTCCACAGCTTAACACGGTTTACCTTGGAGGCCTTCAGAGTTTGCTATTTCACCTTGTACATTGCAGAGGAAGTCTTGGTTTTTGATTTAGAGTGCTGTGTCTTTAAACATTGGAAACTTAAACACAAATTTCAAGCCAAAACCTAAGTTTAAGCTGGGAGATCCAAATTTATAAACTTCAGAATATATGAGTTCTGGTAAACTGCACAAAGGCATTCCACTGCACATCTAAATAATAGGCATGTGTTTCTGTACTGTAATTTAAGAAAACATGTGTGTTCAGCATGGGAGATAAAGTATGTATTCCAGCAGGTTCCATGAATTGAACAATGAGGGAGCCAGGAGTAAAGCATGCATGAGTTTAAGTGTCTTTATGTAGCCTAGAGTAAGTTTGGCAATCTATATCCGGCCTAGATTAAGCAGATCACATCACATCCTAAGTAAAAAAAATAGTTTATTCTCTTCCTATCTAGATAACACCAGAAACAAGCAACTTAGAAGTCTCTGTCTTTAGGGATTTGTTAATTCACTCTTCTCAAGAATCTTCACCTGGAGGAAAGGAGTCAATATGAGGCAGAGGCATGCATGGTACAAGGAAGGACAAAAAAAAAAGAGACTTGATCAATATTTCTTGTCATTTAAACTTACCATTATTGAGTAGGATAAATAAAAAAATCAAAAACTACTTTGTGTTAAAAAAAGCACAGTGTTTCTGGAAGTACAAGTCAGTTTTACTGGAGTGTTTTCAGAAGATTGGCTATATTTTACATAGCCTTTTAGAAATCAAATGTCAGTTGAACTCCATTGTAGGTTTCACAGATTAGAAGTTACAATTACAACAGTTCTTGGAAGTTTGATTTCCATTTTGCTTTGGACACTTTATTACAGACACAAAATTAAAAAAAATACAAACACATAGACATTTTATATTTGCTATGCTCATCATTAAGGTGCCTTAGTGCATAAATGAGAGAAATAAATACACTCTCTGGTGACACCTGTGTCATAACCCAGTGCTATACTTTATGTACAGGCAGATAAAATGGCTGGCTTTAATCTGTCAGATAAAGCTGGAAACAGAGAGTACCTTTTAGTAGGGAAAAAAGTATCTCTTGCTTAAAACTCATTTCTTATAGACTTATAAACTTGGGGTTTCTTAACATGTGATATACTAAGATAATGTCTTTATATATAAATGATGTTGTTGTAAGATTATGCTAACACAGCATACTTGAATTACTCATTCCAAAAAAACCATCATTAATTGATTTGAATAAATGTCATCAAATTTCATAAACATTTCACTTGTGGGTTGCATATGAAAAAATGAATGCGAAGAAAAATGGTGTCTGATTATTTTCCGTTTCCCTTTCCTCTATACTGAAATTTAATTCTAATTTAAAAGAAAAAAAAAAGGAAGGGGGAGAAAATATACTGTGTAATGTGAAAGAAATAAAGTATCAGTTCAACTAGATCATTGACAGTGCAAGGCAGTTTGCTTGTGAAAAGCTGAAGGAACGTTTGAAATTATTGCTGCTGTGAAGGATATTTATGAATCAGCACGCCAGCTGATTCTGAACCACGGGGTCCAGGACCACCAGGACATGTCCCAGCCCTGCTATAACGATTTTTTTCCTTTGTTACATTTTTTCTGGGTAACTAAGTCTTGTGACACTTCATACACCCTATCAATTTTTCTGGACATTTTAAAGAACAGAAGAACTATTTCCAGTAATCCAGCCAAATTGTAACTGTAATAATTACAGCCTAGATAAATTACCTTTCTGTATTTGATAAGGCAATATTGTCTTTAATTCCTTGTCCTAGATTTTGTGTTATTGCCAATACAAACTATCTTTTGTTTGTCACCATTTGTCACAGTATTGCCCATGTTTCCCTGGGGAATAAATTGTTCCTAGTAAGCATAATTTGCAATATGAAATTAGTAATAATTAGCAGAATGTAAAATGCAATATTACTAATATGAAAACTAATATAGTGATAGAACACTTTCTGTTGTCATTCTGTCCAAAAAAACCTAGGCACAAGTTGCTGTCTTGTGATTCCTGTATGACAGTGTTTATCAGTATTGTCAGTCTGATTCTTGTGGGCCCTCCATCTGGCTGCCTACATTGTCTTTTGTCTTATACTATTGTGATGGCTCTGTTTCAGAGCCAGCCTTTTCAGTCTTTATGTTTGCAGATCACCCAGTACAATAGCTTAAATCTGTAGGAATTATTCTAATACCCCTTGAGCACAGATAAGCGTTTGTATGTATCAGTTGTCAAACTGAAATACATTGTAAACTTGCACCCTTCTGGATAAAACGCACTGTATATATATCCCAAGGTCTGTTTTCTATCCTTATTTGTCAACAGGCAGAATCACTAACTACAGAAAAGGGAAAAAAAAAGGAAAAAAAAGGTTGACTATTCAGCAGTCCTTCCAAAGCTGCAGCTGTGCCGCATGATCATTCCTTTAATCTTGTACCATTAGTTAGAAAGTGTGGAAACATCTTGCAAGGTTTACTCAAAAAAAAGAAAAGAAAAAAAAGCTTACTTTTCAACTCTTAAAATATCACTTGATCAATTCTGATGCAAGATCCTCCTCAGAGGTTCAAATGTTGTAGTGAACTTCGCTGAAAGGATAATGACCAGAAAGACAGCTAAACAATAACAGCAGAAAAATTGCCCCTTCCCTAAATGTTTATAAAAATAGTTTTTCATTAATATGCAAAATAACAATATCTTTTATGAAATTAAACAACTAGTTGTTCAGTTTATCTAAATGATTAAAGTATCTTTTCACTTCAAACTTTTTTTAAAAAAGGGGGGAAGGGAGCAGGGAAGGAGGAAAAAAATTATAACCAGAAGCACATTCAGACTTCCCAATTATCTCCCCATCAGCAAGATTTCAACATTACAAAAAGTACCTCAATAATCTCAGAGACACATCATGTCACTAAGATATTTTTAATGTTATCAGAGACTTTCTTAATATTGTAACCCTTAGTCTAAAGTATTATCATACTACATAGAGTTGTACTGAAAACATGACCTCGGCAAACTCAGTGGCAAAATTCACATTTAATTCAATGGAGCTAAGACTTTGCTCTTTAAGTTTGTTGTACAGTAGACAGCAGTCTTGAATGCCATGAGCTGAAGTCTCCTTAAAGGGCAAAAGGATTTGTTTGCACTATGCTGATTAACCTCATATTTCTTAAAATAATCCCATATATCTTAACAGCGTCTTAAATTCTTAACTTTACCAAATTTTCTGGATTTTGTATTTCAAAACTTCAATACTCTAGTGCTGTTTCCTGGACTTCAAGAAGCCATAAAACATCGGTAGCTAACTAGCATGCTTTTAAGAGTCTACAAAACATCTAGGTTTCTGTAAAATATATTTCCTCTGAAATCCTCAGCCTGTTTGCTATGAATGTTCAAAAATAAGAATGTGTCCACCCTGGTATCATGACTTTGTGAGAAAATGGGTAGCAAATGAAAAAGATGAAAAAGATATTCCCTCTCCGCCCCCCAGCTTAAGATACTACCCAAGTTCTTTTGAAGTCAAATAAAAACTTTTAGGGAGACATATTTTCTTTTCTTTTGTAATACTATCAAGTCTGGGACACCATAAGTGGCAGTTTTTACAGTTTCTTATTTGATCTGGACATGGAGCGTCTAAGGACAATGCTTGTGCTTGGTAGACCCTATACTGTCACTCCAGCCTGTGAGAAGAATCATCCCTTCCAGTTGCAAATAATAGTAAGTCTCACCGTGTCAGAAGTGAGTGATGCAGAAACACATGGGAAGAAATCAAAAATGCAAGTAGCTTGTGAATGTTTATGTACCTAATAAAATGGACATTGAATTCACTGAAAAAACCCTCCCATTTTTTTAATGGTAATTGGATCAAGTGCTTGGTTAAAATCTCTATTACATTGAGTAATATTTTTTACTGACGTGATATTATGACATACCAACACACATGAGGTAAAGACTGGAAAATATTACTACATTTGTTTCTTCACTTTCAGATTACACTTTAAGAACTTTAAAAACTGATCTGAATTTGCAATGAGAGACAGGTCCTGCAGAGTGTAATCTTGACCAATTTTTCTCTAGTTATGTATTTCTAAGATCCATCTGAATCCCATTTTTCATTAAAACATAGAAAACTAGGTATGTTTTTCTTGTATTATGTCCTTGATACCTATCACCTGTCTATAGGCAAATATTTGAAAAAAACATGTCTGTATTTGCAGGGTATAAACAGAGAACATATACTACTTACATAAGCCTTCGAATATATAAGTTTCTAATTCCACATTTATTTATTTCTTAATAAATTCTATTTAAATTTAAAGAAATAAAATAATGAAATGAAATATTTAATGAAATAAAATAAATTTCTATATTGTTTGACTGCACTTCTATCCTTCCTCTCCTCTTTTAGTTAATTCTGTCTCTTTTAGAGTAGAGGACACTGAGTTCAAATGTCATACAAATTTAGGAAGAAAAAAAATATTAATAAGTACTAGACATTGTTTTAATTTTTACCATCTTTTCAAAGATGTGTTCATTACATTTCTTTTACTAGATTATAAGAAAGAAATACCACCCTTTAATACATAGCCCTCAGTGAAATGGTATTGTGATTTCTAAAATAGTTAAAGGACTTTTAAAAGCTTTCTTTTATTGTACAAAATGGCAAATTATCACCACAAATAATTTTTTTTAAAAAGAGTCCTTTATGCGCTATTTATTAAAAAATTATGCTGCATTTTTGTTTTAGTGACACCTTGACAAATTGTTCTTTAGCAATAATATTTACAACGCCTTACTACATTATGACACCATAATTCTACATAATAACCAGAGTTACTGCCAAAGTTGATCATTGTTAATATTCTTTCCTGCACTTCTAAAGAATGATTATATTCAACTTCGGTGTAAGGCCTAAAACCAAAAAATTTTGTAGTCCTTAAAGACATTAATAAACCAGATGTTTCAAAATGGTAAGCTGAATAGAATGCACATGTTTTGAAGTAAATGTGCACTTTTTCAGTTCATTTATATTTCAGTTCATTTTATTCATTTATAGTTAAATAATATCTTGTTGTGTACATCTGAATCAAGAATTATTCTTCTGAAGGAAATGTGTCCATGATAGTTCTAGATTGAATTTTGATGGCACAAGAGATTCAGCCAGAGAAAGTTTTATCCCTGAAATCCTGAAAATTATAAGAGAATGTGAAAGTTGTGATATGACAGAAACCTTCCTTATATTTCTCATATGAGAGTCACCTCCCTTATGAGTTAGTTATGACACTGATTAAGTTAAACTTTCCATGTTAACAGCTGTTGAGGAAGAAACATTTATTTTTGTTAAAATGAAGTAATTTCTCATACAAGTATGGGAAAAAGTAAATACTTTTTACTGACAGATACCGGTATCAGCACGCAGTATTAGCACAGTTATCTTGTCATCCTTAGCAGTAGTTCTCAGGATGGTAACTTTGAGTTCTATGGATGAAACACACACCACCTCAAAAAGAGGAGACATACCATCCGCTGTGTCATACAACGAGCTTTGACTCTGTTTTTCAACTACATGCACAACTTGTTTAAACATAAGAAATAGATTTTGTATCCTGGGCTCATTGCTGCTGTTATTTGTCTGCGTAGTAATGTCTGCATTCCTCATTTCAACTTCTAAAATCATGTGTACTTATGTAAGCAAGAAAGACTGCATAGATGAAATGGAAATGATTTCTACAGAATAAACCCTTCATCATTTCCAATTTTAGTTTATCTCTCTCAGAACAACTTTCAGGAATATGAAAATTATAAACAACAATGAGAGTAGCCCACATAAACATCTAGATGTGTTTTGGCTCACTGTTAAATCCTGATGTTACTTTGCCATACTCACTTCTGCATTATCAATACGTGCCTAAGTGTTGTAAGTCACAATTCAAACCAACAGAATGAGGAGATGCAGAACTGATAGACATCCTGAAATAACACAAGCTTTGGAAGGTTATCCTTCTCCAGCTGAGATATGTAAGTGGATCACCATTCAGTTAAATAAATCTGAGTCTCCCTGAAAACACAAGTAAAATTATAGTACGCATTGTTAACCAGGACTTGAGGAACTGAATAACACTCAGAGAGGTAAAGCAAAAACATTCTATCCTGCTTTCTAACTCTTTTGCAAAATGTTACACATATGCCTTAGTAGTAGTTTTAATGTAATGGGCCAAAAAAAACTTAGCCAGAATATAAATTCATTTGCGCTCAAATAAAAAATGTGGGCCTATAATTTGGTGTGAAATTTTAGATGCATTAAGATGAAGTGTATTTTCAAAAATACGCATTGCTTAGTAAGAAAGATACATAGAGATCTGACATACCATACTTATAATTTATCTATTACTTAAAATTAAATAGTGCTTTTGCAGGTATCTTTACATTTTATACAAAATGTTTTTTGTGTCTTTATTAAACATTAGCATTATATTCACTTTACTTTTTAATCTATGGTTATGTAATAAAGAAATATAAAATATTCATAAAAACCTGGTAGTGCAAAAATTTTACTAGAAATGGTTTTTTAAAAGCATCTTACAGTGGTATATTAAATAGAGAAAAATTACTCTTCTGGTCCCTAGTTAATCCTAATTACTACAGCCTGCTTCATAAGCTACAAAACTTTTGAGTTCAAGTAAATTAAAGCGATAATGCATTCAAGTTCTTCTATACCATGTATTATATTTAAATTCAATTTTATTTTTACTTAATAATTAAAAATATGTAGAATTAAATTTCTCGTTAAATTATTGCTTTCCTCACTTTCAGGTAAATAAAAGTTTGTTTTATTCATAATTTGTTACACTTACTGTTTTTAAGGAAAGAAGCCAAAGTACCAAAGGCAGAGTTGTTTCACATGTAGGATATAAAGCAACTTCTCTTTCTGTGAACACTCTAAAAGTCACTCTCATTAGTATCTTGCCAAAGAAAGTTAATACAATTGTGTTTCTGTTCCAGAAGGCAACTAGCTTGTCCCATGTCCATATTTGGCAGACTTTTTTTCTACTTAATTTAAATTTAATATTTTTTTACTTTAATACTTAAAATCAAAATGAATATTTCAGTGAGTTTTCTAGATATTCTTACCAAGCATCAAAGGGCCAGGTTATGTTACTTAAGACAATGAAACTTGGCTAACGGTAAGTTTAGAAGTCCTTCCCTTTTCACAGAGAGCATCTTTGTCTGCTATTCCTCTGGTTGGACTGAAGAAATCCTGTTGCTTTTAAGTGACTTGTACAATAAGAAGTCATCAATCTCTACAACATCCAGCAAAGTTATAACTCTGAGTTCTTCATCTGCTTACGGTCATGCATCTATCTGAGTACCCTGTGGTACATACTTCTCAGGTAGCTCAGGTAGCTCAAAAAACTTCACACATTGCACTTCGTCCGCTTTGGAAGATGGGGAGTAATACAGACTTTTCAGCAAAACCTTCACTCAAAATTTCAGCTATGAGCAACATCTGTCCATAATTCCATCCAGAATTTATACACAGCTAGCAAGTGTTAAATGACAAAGTATATGTTGATGAGGACTGAAGAAAGACAATGTATCCAATCTACTTTTTCTGAGTTGTTTATATGATGCGTACATATTTCAAGCTGTCTTTAGAATTCATTCATGGACTTTTTTTACGTTCCTGTGCAAGAGCCAATCTTACAGTTCACACAACTACAAAGTAATATATGACCTTTTTTGTTAATTTTCTGTTTAGTATTTATATTTGTAACTGGGCAAGGTATAAATGGATGCTTGATATAGGTCTCAGAACCTACTAAAATGCATAAGAAAGATGCCAAATTTTTTTAGATAATAGGTCTCTGTCTTTCTGTGGAATATGCTGGCTTTTCTAAATTACAGTTTCACCTTTTTAAGCAAGACTGTTTATTAAGCAACACCTTTGTACTAACCTTTTCTTTCCATCATGAACATGCAGTTGGTGATAATTACTTTCACAAACCACAGAGTGTTTTTCTTGGTAACATTTTATTAAATATACTGAGCCATATGAATCCAATTAAGAGACATCAACTATTATATTGCTAAAAAAAGTGAAGGAAATTAAGATAAAATAATAATATTTTATTTCTCCAATGGTGCACATTTCAGATGTCTTTTCAGGTGTGCAAACATGTTTTCAACTTACTTGCACAGTATGAGAGCAAGGTCATTTTTCTTTCTGATATTTTTCCTTTCCATACTTTGAGATATTCCAGTGCATCAGCTGTTGTTTCAGCTGTGTCCAGTACCTGGCCATATGTGCAGTACACGCTTGTTCTTTGAGAAATAAACCATCATTGAAGGTAAGCTCTGCTTACTATTGTAAAGCCATATGCAGCTACATTCTGAAATTATAATAAAAATATTGTATTGCAGTAAATTAGGGTGAGTGCAGAGGAGATTTTTAATAAGAAGGGCAATAGCTTTCAGTAACAACCAATTCAGGCTAACTTGACCTTTGTTCAAATCCTAGGTAAATGTAAAGAAGATAAAAGTAGGAAACCTTATCATTAGAATACTAACTCCAGATGATTAGCAGGATTGGGGTTTTTTGAGAGTCTTAAATCATGTCACATCACCATAATTTTACTCTTTTTGTTCACAGAGGATCAAACTGTAATTTTTTCCTCTGTACAGCCTCTCTATTTTTGTATTGCAAACTTTTTTAAGGCCTTTTTTAAGTTTCTGCATAAATTTGTGTTAGCGTGATTTTGACTGACTGATTTTTACAAATGTAACTGACAACCTTGTATCTCCTTTACAGCAGTATGTGTAACTCAGTTATAATTCTGTATTATTAAAAAAAAAAAAAAAAAGGAAAAAATACCAGAAGTCATATTAAATACTTCTGGAGTTATGACAAGTAATTTTAAATTCTTAAAAATAAAGTTTTCTTAAAATGAAACTTTGTACTGGGTTTTGCAAAGATTTGATGCAATCAATATCCACATCTCCGGAAAGATTCCTTTTTTCTAAAAAATAACTTCAGATATCATTTATCCTTTATTGTAGGATCATTTGGTGCTGAAGACAGTGAATCTGTAGACAGTAGACATCTTCTAATGCTTATTTTAATTTTATTTTAACTTACTTTAAATTATATTAACTTTCATTTAAATGTAATTCATAGTTAGCTATTTAGTTAGCACAGGAAAATAGTTGTTTAGCTCTATGATAACATTGCAATTTTAAAACACCCTGTGGTTACTGTTTTGTCCTAGCTAAACTCCAGACATCTGTTCTGGCTTTTCTAGATATTCCATGCTCAGAGGTAACACTTGCCAGAAGAAATTTATTACTGGATAGTTTATATCCATGTTTTTATATAAGTCCATGGTTTTCAATGATCTTTGTCTCCCTGATGTTTACTTTCCTGATGAATCTATACGAAGCTGTGGTATTTCCTTGTAGCTTTCCTTTTCTAGATTAAAGAAGTTGGGTAATATCATCTTATTAGGCAGGCTGTGAGCTCTTCTGACTATCTTAATAACTCTTGTCAGGGCACAGCTCTCTTTTATATAGTTTTAGTATGTTTTTTAACACAGGTGACCACAGTTATCCACTGTAGAGAGGTAAAGATGTGAATTATAGTACAACACGATGAATGAATGTTTATCATAGTTTTTTTCTTTCCTCTAATCTTCTACTTTGCCACAGCGTGAACAAAGTAGAAGGCATCAGTTAGAATTTTATAATGGTGAACTTTGATACAAACACCAAGAAGGAAAACTGAGTCTGCTTAGAGTACTAGCTCCTTTTCATAAGAAATCTAAGCATCTTTCCGATTCTTAATTTCACTTTGGCATTTCAGTTCCTGAGAGCTCCTTGCTCTTTTTTGCTAGTTTAACTGACTGAATTTTTAAACCCAAATCTTTTATCTCTTGCAAGTTTCTCTTGAGATTTAAAACACTGCTTTTAGAAACACAACCTGTTAAATTGCCATACCATTTTCAGCGTAAAAAAAATGCAACCATGTAACTAAAACTCAGACAAAATGAATAGTTTTACTAAATTTAGTAAAGAGACATAAATATCTGGAAAAAAATCAAGTTTTAATGGCTTATCAATAGATAAACATTATATTTTTCTACTGGAAGTATACCTTTATGATTTTTTCCTTGTTTGTTTTTCTGCAGACAAAATATACTTGCATATGGTATTCCAACAATGTCCCAGCATAACTCCTCTGGTAGCTAAATGGTTTGTTCAAGACTTCAACACAAGTTAGAAGATAATAATCTTTTAAACAGATATTGTAAGTCCTATACTGGCAGTTCTCTCAATGTAGAAGTTATTTATATCTGATATTTTAAATATTAAAACAGCAGGCTGATATTACCAAAACCATTGGGATTCTAGCCCCCTCTTTTTAGCCTCTGACTATAAAAGCCACTCCTATTATGAAGAGGTTAGACTACACAAGAAATCTTTTTAGTAAGCCAAATGTTAACCAAATAGAATTTTTCCAGTAATTCTTACAGTTGAATAAAAAACACATACACCAAAAAAAAAAAAAAAAAACCAAAGAAAAAAACCCCCAAGAATTATTAGTTTTAGATAGATAAGTCATATGGTGATTGTCCATTCCTTGTGTTAAAGTTCTCAGCAATATTGCCTTATTTTAAAACTTATTTATTTATGTTAATGATGTTTACATGTGTCTTTCTAAATAAGAGTTAAAAATTAGATAGAAAATATGAAACAATTATTTTTTTCATGGTCAAGTTTAAAAAAAAAAAAACCTTTTTTTTCTAAACAAGCATTACTTTCTTCAGAATCCCTAATAACAAGAAATATGATTGCTATCTGTGATGCAGTGAGTAGCCACCCAGGCTCAGAAGTAACCAGGCTAGTCCAATGAAGTAAATAAAGCCAGACAAAGCAACTCGCATTGTGACCAAGAACAGTGTTTTGTGGAGAGAAAAGTAGATTTGTAAGTGATAGGTGGAACCAAGCATGACTATCAGCCACTTGAATAAAACAATACAGTTCAGCTGGTGCACTACAGTAAGTATGAATCTGATGTCAGTTGTCAAAATGTCTTGATTGTTTAACTCATCAAAAAAATCAGAATAAAAACTTAAAATTCCATCTGTTCCCAACTCACTAAAATGTATTTATGAACAAATACAAAAAAGACGGAAAAATAATGAAAAATACATTTAAGAATGAAAGAATTGTACCAGCTGGGAAGAAAAAGGTACAAAGGTAACTGCAATTACTTATAGAACCCGATTGTTATTACATGAAGAGAAATAATGGTGAAGTAACTAACCCAGTGAATTTATTTCTTGTGCAGAATGAATATGGCAAAAAACATCTGCTTACTGAAGTTTCATTGGAATTGTGATAATTAAGGGTCACAAAAACATATATACTATGAAGGCATTAAGTCAGGAGCACAAACTGAGACTAGACCTGGAGTCAAATGTGAGTAGAAGATGATGGTGCAGAACCAGCAATCCCAAGTTTTTTATAGCTCCTTAGTTAATCACAGGATTTACATGGTTTCCTAACTCCAAACTTCACTGACCAGAGCAGATTGCTAGTTTTGTGTTCCAAGTATTGAACTGAAGGCAGGCAGCATGCAAGCTGAGATCATCCAAGACCTCATTATCTAGAAAACTTAAAGCCCCATATAATTTCAACCTTTTTAAAAAAATAATTTCCAGAATCTTAATCCAATCTCATAGGCAATGAAGCCCTGATAGACAATATTCCAGTAACAAAGCAGGTACAGTATTAAAATTGTGCCTGAAAAGGCTTGGAAAGGTAAGTTTTCTTCTGAAGTTATTTCACTAACTTAATAAACCAGAAGAAAAGTTCTGTGAACGGTTAGAATGACACAACATTGGAGAAGACATAGCCACTATGTGTAAGAGAAATTCAAAGAAACAAACATTCATCTGAAATAAGTCTTACTTTTGTGCTTTTCTGTCTGTGCTTTTCTGTCTGATCTGAGTAAGCATGTTCTACACAAAAAGAAGGTATAAGACCTGGTCTGCATCAAGCTAAGTCAAGAGTAAACTATGTGCTTTAAGGTCCCTTCCAATGTAATGGAATGAGAAAGGAATGTTTTTCAAAGTATGGAATGTGTTTCTAAAAGAGTTGATCTCATTGATTTCATAAATGTTTACGAATGCTTAAAGGGAGGGTGCCAGGAGGAGGGGGCCAGTCTTTTTTCAGTGATACCCAGTGACAGGACAAGGGGCAATGGGTATAAACTTGAATGCAGGAAGTTCCATCTCAACATGAGGAACTTCTTTCCTTTGAGGGTGCCAGAGCACTGGAACAGGCTGCCCAGAGATATGGTGGAGTCTCTGACTCTGAAGACATTCAAAACCCATCTGGACGCCATCCTGTGCAAACTCCCATAGGTGGACCTGCTCTGGCATGGCGGTTGGACTAGCTGATCTCTAGAGGTCCCTTCCAACATTTATCATTCTGTGATTCTGTGAAGAGTTAACCAAATGCATAAAAATCCTAAAGACTCAGTAAAATGCTCTGGAGAGCTGTTATTAGGGGGGGAAATGTGATATAGATTCTAAACAATTTGAACAAAAGTGGAAAGATTAAGTTTTAAAGATTATAAGATTAGTTTGGGTTTCATCAAAAATGCGAAATTCTAATTCCACAAACTTGCTACTTTTTTTGAGCTTCTGAGAATTTTTCTGACATTTTTGCACGTCTAGTTAGATTGAGTCAGCAAGAGGATACAAAGGAAAAGTTCTTCTTTTATTGGTGTCTTGCAGAGGTGTTAACAGGAGAGAAGACAATCTTCATCTGGCTTATTTAAATGTAAATATGAACTGGCTTTCTGCAGAAGTCTGAGCCTTCTGAAGAATATTTCTGCACTATTTGGGCTCTGTCTTACAGAAAATAAAATGATTATGATAATCTGTTGCAGGTTACAGACCAAAAATATAGATTTGAAGAAGTTGTTAAGTATAAATTGTTGATTGATGACAGAATTGAAAATAACTGTAGTCCAGAAGATATGTTTTTTTCTCCTGTGTAGAGATTTCATCTGGTCATTTACTAACAGATGCAGTAATCTATTAGGCAATTCTTTTTTTTATATTCTAAACGGCTCCTAAAACATGTCAAATCAAGTGTTTCAGTTGCTGACGTTTTATCATCTGAAAATAAACGTTATGAAAAAAGTTAAATCAGCTCTAAATCTTTAGAAAGCTATGACATCCCAGGGGAATGTAGTTTGGTGGACAAACTAATTTTGAATATTTTAAAGATGCAATTGGATATAGGTATTCTGGTATTCGTAGTGTCTGAGACCATCCAGAAGAAGAGTTTAAATCCTGCTTTCCATGCACTTCTTTCATTCTATCCAGAACTTGTCTTGACTTACAATTTTTTCTCATTCTTCTCCCAAGGAAGTAGGTAAAGGTGAGAGAATAAGCATCTTATGGAAAAAGTAAATATTGTGGTTTGTACACTACATAGCTCAAGAAATTTACAAGGGCTAACCAAATTTAAATCCTTTGGGAAATCTCTTGAAATAGTTTGTGCCTTGTAGTAAATAAATTTCACCTTTAGGCATATTTTATTAAAATTTACCTTTTATAATTTCTCTTTCCTGACCTTTGCTTTCTACTTTTCCAGACTTCCAATAGTGCTTGGAAATAGTCTAATGTACAGTGACCGTAACAGCAACATTAGGGTACAAAATAATACCAGAACTCATAGCAACTCAGAACTGGAGATCAGGATGACTGAAAAAAAGACTGTGAAGGAAACTTAGTAAACTACATATTGACTGAAAAAAGTTTACTAGTTTTGTTGTTTAGTTGTTTTAAAGACAAGGATAAAACTTCAGGCAACTGACTTTTCAGCAGTATGTTTGAAGTGAAGTTTTCATGTATTTTTTTTAATTTCTTTCTTTGTCTCCAAATTAGATGACAGATTCTCCTAGCTCTCATTCCCACCTATGGGAACACCTCACTTCATGTAGGAAGGTGTCATCAAAAATGTCGTAATAATTTGCAAAGCCTTTCTATAGGTGGAGATAACATACAGAAAAAAAAAAAGTATTTTTTTACTTTCTATTTATAAAAGGGTAACTTTTTTGGTGACGTAATTTGTCTTTTTATCAAAGTTGATGACCTTTTAAATGTGAAATATTTGCTAAGCAAAGCCAAATGTCTTCTTCTTTGCTTCCTTCTCTGAAAATCCTTTTCTTTCTCTTTTCTCCAATAGGAGTTGGAATTCACGAAGTTGAGGTAGGAAACACATTTTATTACTGGATAATTCAACTTGTCTACTCAATGCCAAGGGTATTACAGCTTGATAATGGGATTCTTCTTATGATTTGTATCTAGAATTCATTCACTATGGTAGTTTACAATGAAGGTTTACAGTCAGAACAAAATCTCTTTTCCACAATATAGAGAGCTATTGTGTGATCTTCTTGTCAATGGTGTGTTGGATAAAATGGTCATGTAAAATAACCAACTATGTTTCTGAGCTTGCAAATAATTCTGAAGCATGACACCAGTGGAAAGGAAACTCTACTGACAAAAGGAAGTTTTAAAGTTTTGTGATTTAAATGCAGGACTAATGGGAATTAAAAAAAATTGAATTGAGTTTGGTGATATGGCCCACAGTCAACCTCAAGAAATAAAAGACTTTACCACTGGGCAGAGATCTGCAGGTCCAGCAAACCAGATCTCCTTCCCATTTACACAGAACAGTTCAAAATGCACCAAGGGATTTTGATATTCTCTGACTGTGCAAAATATGCGGGAGAACTATACAAAAACGTTGGACACAATTAATGCCTCTTCATAGAAATATGTGCCCTAACAAAATTCTTTATGTCACTGTTTATCTGCATATTGGTATCCTTTCTCCCTTATATCAATATCAGAAGAACACATCAGGGATTTTCACGTGTAACAATGGAAATTGTAGCAGAAACCAACCTGTATCTTAACGTAGGTATTCTAGGAAACGAAGAAATTTGCTTCATGTATTCCTTGGTAAGTAAGTTCCTAGTTATTATGAGCAACAGCTGCCTAGGTTTCTGATAAAAATAAGGGATTTATTTGTTATTTAAGACCTTCAGGACAGGTCAGAGTTCGGTCTACATTATGAGAATTAATGTCCCTATGTCTTATAGGGTCAGGATCTGTGTTCAGGTTATAAATTAATCCATTAGAGCTGATGAAACATCAGCATACAAATTCTATACATAATTATATATATGTATTTATTTTTATCTCTTGAATTCCTTACCCTTAAACTTTTAAACGTAATAAAAGTCATTAACTGATTCAAATAGCCTTTTTTTTTTCTCAGTACTGCAGTTATCTTTAATGTTATAATTCTCAAAAATACATTTACAGACAGTCTGGGCAGGTGTGTCACTGAAAAAGGTCAAAGCAAAATACCAGCATACTTAACAGATATATTTTTGCACTCCGTCACAAAAATCCTTTTGGTTGCATAGCAACTGTCTTTTTAATTACTACTTGCAATGTAGATTTTAATAATTTAATTAGTATTTTTCTTCATTAAATTGTTTCACCCAACAAATTTAATGAATTCAATTCGTTGCTTGTTTTTAAATGGTCTTATTTACCCCCCTTCTTTGCCCTTACAGCATCTTTAGCTACGCAGTACAGACTAAAAATCTCATTAATTTCATATTGAAAAACACAGTCAAAAGGACTGTCTTATACAATACACAAAGATACATCAGCCTTCGTAGCTGGAGTCATTGGAGTTCAGGTAAGAATTAGTGAAGTCAGTGGGGCTTCATAAAACTGCCACATTACAACTACAAGGAGTCATTTGTAGGACTGGAACTAAAACTAAGGTTTTCAGAGGCAAAATTCAGAGTGATGTGGGATGTTTGGAGTGGCCTAATCTTAGAGGTAGTCATCTCAGTGTTTTTGAAAAAATGTTTACCTCATACTATTTAATCTTAACTAACCAGAATCATGAAAAACCCTCAGCTATTGGTCTGTATTAATCTGCTGCTGAGAAGCTGAAGCCTAACAAGAACCAAGTAATGCATGAACAATTATGCAAAAGGGAAAGAGATGGTATCTAAACAACTGTAGAACCGCAGCCACATTTATTGTAAAGAGCTAAAGCAACTTCACAGTGCAGATCAAATCTGCCAGCTGATCTAAGGAGATATCAACACTAGTGGGCAAGGTTTACATACTAAGGTGGTGAAAACACATGGTGGTAGACACTAAACAACTCAACCTGTATCTTCTGGATGTGAGGGAAGGAGATGAAGGAAACATTTACTCTTAAATAGTTTGCTTAACAGTACTGACATCTGTACTGGCAGGCACCAAGACATTTTCACTCAGCAGGAGCATCAATGTGATATTTGTTGCAATCTCTATATCTGTCTTCCTTCTGAGATATCATCTGTTAAAAACTTTAATTTTTAAAACTCTTAAAAA
Organism: Chionis minor; assembly: GCA_013398295.1. NCBI lineage: Eukaryota > Metazoa > Chordata > Aves > Charadriiformes > Chionidae > Chionis > Chionis minor. Next base: position 82,824 of record VZSF01010992.1, read on the forward strand.
TTTTATAAGACTTTATATTTTCAGTACCATTTCTGATTTGAAGTAGCCTTCTCTCATTTTTCCCCAGATGAAGCTTGAATAGAAATTCAAGTCTGTATATGATAGACTAAAATATCTGTATTTCTGAAACAGAAAAACATATAAGTGGTTTATAAAAGTGTTCTGATATATTTAGCATTCAAAATACTGTTTACTGAAATATGAAAAGGTACTGTGTGACGGGTAGGTTTGAAAACTCTTCCTGTCCCCAAAATAAATAATTGATCTTTAATGATTCTGAGAGGCTGAACTTGTACCACAGTGTTTTCTGCCACTATTTGAGGTACTAATCTACCATATTTTAAATTATGTTTACATGTAAAGTCTTTACAATATTCATTTCTTCCCCTTCACCCATACAGTCTTAGACATGCACTTCCTGCTTTCCCAACTATATTGAATTTTCACGGCACATTTGAGATTATCAAGCATTATTTTAAGACAATTTACAGGTGCTTGTTAAAACAGAACCACCAAACAAGACAACCTTAGCCTTCTGGGTAAAAACTTCCATACCTCACCTTAAAAAAAAACTTCCTTGGTTGATTGTTGCTCTCATTTTAACACATTGAATTAATAGAGTACCTACCACAGGTTTTCTGCACTGATTGCACATGAATTTTGTGGATGTTAATATTCAAGGACATTAAAACAAAAAATAAAAGAAATTGGATCCTTTCAAATAAGTGATACTTTAATGTTTGATCCCATAAAATAAAATAAACATTATAAAAAATTAAGCTCATAAACATCAGGAAGATGGATAAGTTGACACACCATTCTGCATATCTCTGTTTAATAATATTATATTTCACTTCCCATGCTAAGAAAACAGCCATTATCCAAAGCAGCCATTCGTAAACAGCCATTGTGAACAGATTGCATCCTTGCTGGTGGTATGATAATTGAAATAAGTTTACCAGTCTTTTATGAGGATATACCAGAAGTATAAAATACCTATTAATCAACTCAGCTGCTTTTGCAAACATCAGTTTCAATACCAATGGCTATCAAAGAATAAATAGAATAACAGGGAAAATATAACAAATTAGCAAAATGACTCAGCAATGTGTTGTATCTTTTGCAGTGAGGGAGGTAGAAGAGGAAGTTGTCTAGGATAAAAAGATTGCATCTTTCGGATTTTGCTTATGGTCATTGGTTTCACTGTTTATACCTGTCTGCTTTTGTATCTCTGTAATGCCACTCTTAGAAGCCTGCTTGAAAGCAACCTTGCAGACAATAACAGGCAGAGTCAGCTGCCCATCAGTCTCTCATTAGAGACACATTAGATGACATTAGATGTTTGTTTCTTTTCAAATAAATACATTTTTCAATGACTGGTTCTGTGTTTGTGCAATAGGCTACAAAGGCATTACCTGTCCTACAGTACGACGCTGAACTAATGTAGATATTCTTTTTCCTTCTTGGAGAGATTTAGATTTTTCTCTTGTTATTGGGGGTGGGATGGTGGTTTTTTGTGTTTCTGTATTTATTTTTTATTATATGCTTTAGGAAGTAGAACCTTGCTACTATCACAGAAACATGGACAAGGATGGAACAGTGGTGAATTCCAGGTTCATCACTGGATATATCTGTGTTACTTCTGTTTAACTTACGGGTTTTGTTCTGATGAGAGAGAAAAATATCACAGCAATTTCTCCTGTTGTGGTTGCAACATTCATCTCTTTCAAGTCATACCGTTTTTCTGTGTGTAAACAATTCTGCCTATGCAGAAACTATTTAGCTGGTGAAAAGAGTCATAGAACAAGAGTGGATGCATGAATTGCAGTTACTTATCGTCTAAGTGGCAGGTGTAAAGAGCTGTAGGATACCTTGCTACTCTTAGGAGCCATAGGAAAAGTACACTGCATTTACCTGTGGTCGGAGACAGTGCATTCAGTTCCTTTGCGTTGCTTGAAGAACTAAGAGCAGTTTGGAACAGGCAGTTCAATGGAGTGATCAAATTGCCTTTCTCATTCTAGTAAGCCAATTTAGCTTATGTCTTTTAACCCAGTGGTGCAGGCCAATAGGAGGGAGACAGCTTATACTGAAGACTCCGTAGGCACTGAACGGGGACTGACTTCCGACCACCTTGGGTCAGTTCTTGTGTTAGGTGCATACTTAGAGCACATATTCTGGTTATTTCCAGTGAAAGAATTCTAGTTCCACCGCTCTACTGAGCCCAACATGCAAAAACATCGCTGTGAGATATATAACAAAGATAACTGTAGTTGAGAACTTTTACTCATTGCTTTCATTAGAAGCCAACGGACTAATAACATGTAATTGCAGGTATGCAAGGATGTGAAAACATCAGTTTACATCTCAATTACTACTGCTACTTAGAAAAATATTTCGCTTATGTCACAGGAAACTTTGATAAGAGCACAGAGACACGTTAATCAGTGTGAACTGCCATCAACCTATGGCTGAATTTGAATATTTCTTTCACAATACTATGTGTACAAAAGGCAAACTATTGACAGAGTGACTAATACCTTTGTTTCAGTGACGAGAGGGGATATTTCAACGAAATACCTTTCTGAGAGGTGAACATTGAGGATGAAAAATATATCCACATCTAGCTACCTAATTAACCAATTAAGGCACTGGGATTAGCCAAGGACATGGAAGGACAAGGGAGTAACTTTTGATAAACTTGTTCAGTGGCAATAAAGACCTGGTCTGTAGACTCCTGGTATCAAAATCACTGCTAATCACTGCCAGTCAGAAATTACATGGAAAGCTGGTAGCCTATCTCTAAGCCATATACAGAAAGTTTGGTTTTTTCCTCAGTCATTATATCTAGGTCAAACCAAGAGAAAAAAACTTTGGATCCCAAATAGACAAGTTAGACAGTTAGTTGAAGCAAGCAGTGATTCACGGTGCTACTCAGTAGACAAAATGGATGTTACAGATGCTATTAAAGTCAATGCAAATTCAAAATTTATGTATTCTCAAAATGCTGATCTATGTCTAGTCTCAAAAGAGACAAAAAAGTATTTTTGTGTCTCAAAAGTCACAAAATTGAGATCTGTAAAGGGCCACTGGCAAATGACTTTTTCATTCAATAAAAGAGCAGAGAAAGTCTCCACCTCTTTTGAATAACAGAGCTGCATGCCCTTCTTTGATCTCCATGACATATGAACAAAATTCACAGGTCTAACAGATGTGAAGTATCCACCTGACATTTTCAATAATTTAGAGACGATTATGCCAAAAGACATACACTATAAGCATAGCTTATTAGTGATTTGTGAATCTTTAAAGAATAGGCCTTGCTAAAATGCCTAGTTTTCACTAGAATTTAAGAAACGCAATCCTCTTTAATGTAGCTTCCAATGAATAATTTTTTCCAGAGTTTTCCTATCCAATAACCATGACAGACTTCACATAACAAATGATTGTCTCAGAAAAGCATTGTGGCAGCTGGTATATGTAAGTGCTGCTGAAATCAACTGTAAAAAAATGCTTAAATGTGGAAAGTATAGCCTTTATTTTATAAAAGAAAAGCTTTGTTTGTAACTGTTGGGTTTTTTCTGCTGAGTCACACTGCATGCCTGCAACTTGCTGTTCTTTAAAGCACCAGTATCTCCTTTTATCACATAAAACTAAGGATACAGAAAAGGAATAATTGTTTTTATTTTTGGGTTTGATACATGGAGGACAACTGTTCAAATTAAGATGTTCTACCATAATGCAATATTTCAAAGGTATTAATATTTGCCTTATGAATTTTCCTGTCTCCCCCCCAAAAAATGCAAAGAATTTGTGAAATACCTTAATTGCCCTTTCTGATAGAAAATTGTTAAACTGTTTACTTTTTCATTTCTGTAAGGTGTGAATCAGTACCCTCAACATACTCCATTTACTCAATTCTGCTCTACTACAATATGTATAAAACTGCTACTTTTAAAGTCGCAGCACATAAGGTTTAATGTGTAGTGGTGTATTCCAGCAGTGAGTATTTTTTATAAATGCATAAAAAATAAATTAGCTCCATGTTTAATTTAAGCTTTTAAACCTAAAAATAACAGAAAATTGTAATCAATTTTATGTGGTTCACAAAAATATTATAAGCTATATATGTATGATCACATAAACATATGTCATAGTTACAGTTTTTTGTAGAACCAGAGAGTTGCATAACTCTTCAAAACATTGTGGTACTTCATATAAATTTTCTTTGGCATGCAATTTTTTGCAGCTTATGACAAGAAAATCAGGAGGTGAGGCTGCCAAATTCAGTTAGTTAAATGTCGCTGGCTTTAGACATTTCTGAATATTGAGAATCTGTTTCTACATTGCTCCCTATGTAGGTTCAGTGACCCCTTGGATGAGTACAGTTAAAGATGTATACAAATGTTCACAGGGACACAACATTAATCATTATTCTTGTCACTGCGAGACTGTAGGGTTTACAGTAGAGTGCCCCACCCATATCATTCATGTTGTGGAACTACTTTTGGCAGATCATCAGAGAAAGAGAGCCCAGACCAACGAGCAACTGAAGCAATCACTGGTGGTGTTCTGGTCAAAGAAAAGCCTCCTAAGTGAGAGTATGGTGCTGCTGTCAAGAAGGAAAAACCATGCTTCCACTTCCATTTAGAGGCCTCACTAGAAGCCACCACCTTTTGGTGCACAGGAATTCCTTATTTATCTTGCGTCTTAAACCCTTAGTTCATTCCAACCAACTCCAGTAGGAATTAATAGGCAGGTTTATACCAGTAGGAATTTAAAAGCATATAAATTTCAGAAGCATGTATTGGCAAAATGTGATGTATATGAAATAAAAGATACCTTGGCAAAGTTAGGAACAAAGTTTATTGCCAGTGTAAGAAGTAATGTTTGAGTGCTATCAAGTCACTTACTGACCTCTGTCTGCTTTCTTCCTACAATAACATTATGTCTGTTCCCTCAGTGACATTACTTTGGCTCACAGATATACTAGAGCCATTTTGCCGGATAGCATTTGCATCCATTGAAAAATATAATCCTTGTGATGAATTAAATGAAAAACTAACCAGAAAGGCACTACATATTACAAGCATAATAGCTGGCTTGAAAGTGTATCCTGGGGTTTTAGATGATGTCATAATCTGCTACAGCAAATTTAATAGTATTGTTGCCTGGAAGCTAAACTATTATACTATGTTTAATTTCACTAAGATGTAAATTACATGGTTCAGTGTTGTATAGTACTGGCTACTGCCATTGTAGATTCATGTTCTTGCATCTGTCAGGAATTCTAATGTTTATAGGGATTTTGTATAGCTGTAAATCTTAAGCTTTTATGGGTTTTTGAACAACCAATTACTTTATCCCTCCTTTATTTCCTATTATTCTGTCTCATCTTTGCACTCATCTCTCTTTCAGCAATATTAACAGAATAATAAGCTGACTCTTTCAAGTATATCAATAAATATTCGGTCCTTGAAGAAGAGAAGAGGACTATGACTTGAGAGTGACTTCTTGCCTGTTTTCACATTTGGTTTTAGTGAGCCTTTAAGCCAAAAAAACCCAAAATACTCTTTGTATAGAAAAATAGCCAGCTTGGGTGCATATATTCCATGCTTTATGGTAACTGCCAGCACAAAATTTGATGAGACATTCTGTATTATCACATAACTTTTACCAAAAAATAGAGATAAAATTTGCCCTAATAAACACTTCTTTTATCATTTGAAATTTTCAGCTGAATTGCATAGGAAAATAGCTTAATTGACCATGCATAAAACATAATAGATGTATCTTTAAGGTAGTAGACCAAATTTTCTGTCATTAAAATCTAATAGAGTAATTGACTGTTAGCATCGAGTCAGGAGCTTTAATATCAATGATTTCTTGACAATATATTACAAGTACTGTGATACATGAAAATGTTATGAGGAGCTTATTGTTTTTCCTTTCAAATGTCTGTTAGTTAAAAAACATCTTACTCTTGCACATCTGTCTATTTTTCTCTCTGCACTTGTCTGTGGGTGGATCTTTTGCCTATCTACACTGTTTGCCAGTTCCATGCTTCTGACAACATAATTGATTCTAAGCAGGTTTTTGCATATATGGGAAATCGGTGGAGACTTTAGATTAGCTTTTGACAGCAAGTATTGCTAATAATGAGATGATTCACAAGAGAGGTATGCTTGAGAAGACATAAAGTGAATCAACAATAACTGGTGTCAATTGTAAACCACACAATTAAAAATAATTTTATCTTTATTTTGAAAACTTAAAAGCAAAGATGAGTCTTCCAGTGACTCAAATTTACAGAAATGTTAATGTTTGCTGCTGTCAGTTGTCTTTGTTCACGTTGCAAAACCATTGCCTACATTTTGATTCTGGCTGTATTTATTTGCTTGTTGTGGTTGTTGTGATCTACTGGCACAAATTCCCATCTTTGTAGCACAGCTATGATATAGCAGCCCTTCAGTAGCTGTGTGAGAGAAGGCACGCTTCTGTCAGTGCTCTGTAACATTTCCATGATTAACAGTCACCTCAAAGCAGAAATAAAAGTGCTGTATATCAGAAAAATACTCTAAAAACAGCCATAAGTTCCCTTTGAAACTGTCTGAATTTGTCTTTGAAATTGTCTATACAGGAACTTGAAATCATGTAATGGAAGAATTCAGCTGGGCTTTTGTCACATATTTGAACAAAGAGAGAGTCTGATACTTTGTTTTGAGACCAGTATTAAGGGAATGTTTAGATTATTTGCTTCTAGAAGAAGTTTTAGGTGGTACAAAGACTAAAGGTCTTATGACCTTAACTGAATTTTCTCCATCAAAATTCTAGCCAACCATAACCAAAACTTCCCTCTCACCTTCACTTCTGTCATTTGTGTGTTTTAATCAGCCTACAGAGAAAAGATTCCCAAATGCTATCCTATCCCAGGCTACACTTCCTTCTCTGTGAAGTAGACTACATGTGCTTACTCAAGGTATAGAAAAATTGTGTGGAAACAGTAGCCTGGAAAGTTTTTGCCATTGTCTGCAGAGAAGCTACTGAAGGGACCACAAATCACTTTTAAATGATATTTAATATACACAGTCACTAGTGAAGAAAGCAATAAGGATTAAAATAATATTTTAACTGTAAGATTCTCTGTGATAGACACCAATTGGAAAAGCACAATGGTCAAATGCTTGGCACAAGTAACTCAGCTACTAGTGATCTCCACCAGGGCAGGTGGAGGCATGAGCTTCAAGATTCAGAACATTATAAACACAGCTTCTGTAATCCTGTCTTGATGAAGGATGGGAAAAGTGGGAACCGGTACCTATATGGCAAATGATTATCCACAGCTTTTGCAATGCATTTAAACTTAATACTGTAGTAACATCAAAAAACTGCAATTTGTATTAGAGTGGTCTGGCTGAAATTAACAGAGAAAAGTACCAGTCCCTGCAACAGAGAGGACTGTGAAATTTGCCATGTTAGAGCATGCGTTCCTACATTGCAAATGGATGGCAAATACTACTTCAAAAACTTTCTGCTCTCCCTGTCCCTCTGGATCTTTCATTTGGAGGAAAAGACTTACAAATTATGAAGTAAAGTTCTGCAATCATGGAAGTAGTATATTTTCCTTTCCCTTAATGCAGATTTTTTTTATACATGGTTTTATATGTAAATTAGGTTCTTTGATACTCAGTTTATCAGAATTGTAGGAGATGTGATGACAGTGCTTCAGGCTCACATAATATGCCATTCTAAAAATAAAATGGCAAACAAAAGCAAGTGTCAGGCTGGCTGGAATCAGGCAAAAATCTCCAAATCCTTTTTTTTTTTTTTTCTGTTCTAGTAAAGCATTTGCTAAATTAGGACTTTTAAAGAAAAGAAATTATATACTGTAGAGGTAATATATTTTTTTAGTTCCCATTTCAAAAAAAAAAGATCATGAATCACTGATGGTTCTATGTAACAAAGGAAATACTGGAACTTGAGAAGTTCCTTGAAAGGCAAATTACTTATTGTGAAATGCTCAGTTACAGTTAGGTTTTCCTCTTTTAAGAATAAATCTACAAAACCCCCTCACCATTACATGGAGAGCATATATTTTTCCACTTCAATGATAATTGCATATTGAGAAATACTTTTCTTGATACTCATCTGTGTCTTGTCTTCTGATCTCAGAACATGAATGTTAAAGGAATAAAAAGTGAGCAACAAGAGCAGAAACCAGCAACCCACATCCATGTGCTGCAACCTTCTGCTCTGAAATGAGAATCATTTGCACTATGTTTGAATTCCAAAACCTTCTGGTTTCTGTTTCTCTGAGTTGCATGGCTGACATGAAAATTCCACAAAAAAAATTCTATTCTGTTTAACCTGGCATTATTCTGAAGCTCAAAGCTGAATCAATGGGTTTTGTCAGACAAATTTTCACTTGTTTTTTACTAAAGGCAAGATTTCCAAACTGTAACCTGATCCTGTATCAATATCACAATCTGATGTATTGCTATATACTTAAACACTTGACATCAAAATTGTAGTTAAATAGTCGATGAAAATGGTAAACCACTATGGATTAAATTAGTTTTTCACAGTTCCATATTTGACATATGCAGAAAAGATGTTTAGCTTTTGCTTTCAACAAAGCTATATATATGCCATTTATATATTTGTGGAACTCTGGGCTTAACTTTACCTTTAGGTTTTTATTCCTAAAATTCCTCCTTTCATATTCAAGATACTTTGCTTAGCTGTAGTGTTGGAGAATCTGTTCAAATCTGATATTATTTGGAAAATGAAATTCAAAGTGACTTCTTTATAAAAAGGATTTTAAAAAATGCAAACCTTTGCAAGCATAAGCCCGATGAGGAGCCCTATGTTTTTGTGTTTGCATTGCTAATTTATCCTCATCTTATTGAAAATTCTAGAATTTTGCACATTCTTTTTAGGCTATTTCAGTATCAAATTGCATTCTGACAATGTCTCATTTGAGCCTAATGTTTTATTCAATATCACATGTATAGCACTATATAAATGCAATGATTCTAAAAGATGAGTGAAACTAAAGCTCTTTAGAAATTTATTACAGATGTTATTTTATCTTTATTTCATAGCTTTGATAATACAAATTAGTAGACTAATTCTATTTTTGCTCGACCAGTTTGCTTTCTTTCAAGACAATTTCTGCTTCTAGAGAAGTTTGTGAAAGTATTCTAAATCAGTGAAAAAAATGTCGAACTGTATTACTGCAGAAAAGCATCCCCAAAATGTTGTTCTTCGTATCAAAAGTGTTCAGAACTTTTCCATGGGAAATGATTAAAGAACTACAAAATTAACAGAGCTTTTATATTAGGTCTACCCTTGGCCCAAGGAAATTAAGAAAATTAACAGTTGCCAAAATATCATGTGGTTTTGGGTTTTTTTTAGTTGATGAAAATTGAGAGAAGTGTTAAAGAAAATTTTAATGATTCCCATAGAAAATCAAATAATTTGGACTGTGTGCTAAAATATTTCAGGTTTCCTTCATTTTTTCTTCTTTGCCAAAAATAACAAAGAATGAAATTATGTGCAAGAAAGCGCTCTGATTCCTGCTCTGTTTCTTGTACCAGTTCTCTGCATTTTTTCTCTTCCTTATGATGTTATTTGTCTACTAAACCACAAAAGATTCTGTTATTGGTCATGCTTTTTATCTCAGTCTGTTCTTACTTCTTAGTTTACATAAGAATGTCAGACTCAGTCTGTCCAGCACAATACTTTTTCTCTGGTAGTGACCACAGAAGATGCTTTCCTGCATTCATAGATTCATAGAAAAATAGAACCACAGAACCACAGATCAAAAATCATAGAATGGTTTGGGTTGGAAGATCTGAAAATTATCTAGTGTACTCACTCTGCCATGCACAAAGACATCTTTCACTAGACCAGGTTGCTCAAAGCCCTGTCCAATCTGGCCTTGAACATTTACAGGGATGGGGCATCCACAACTTCTCTGGAAAACCTGTTCCCGTGTCTACCACCCTCACTGTAAAACATTTCTTCCTTATGTCCAATCTAAACCTACCTCTTTTCATTTTAAAACTGTTACCCCTTCTCTCGTTGCTACAGGCAAAAAGTACTTTTTCCTTATCTCTTATAAATTGAAATGCCACAATAAGATCTCCCTGAAGCCTTCTCTTCTCCAGGATGAGCGATCCCAACTCTCTCAGAGCGTTCTTCATGATCTTACTGGGCACGGAGGTGTGGCTGACTGGTCAGTAGTTCCCAGGGTCCTCCTTTTTACACTTTTTAAAAATGAGTGTGATGTTTCCTTTTTTCCAGCCACTGGGGACTTTGCCTGACTGCCACTACTTTTCAAATGTGTTGGAGAGCAGATTGGCAACTTTGTGTGATAGTTCTCTCATAACCCAGGGATCCATCTTATCCTGGGTTGCATTCTTTGCATACAGGATCTATACTCAAAGGATTAGGGATGTTGGAGGACATGTCCCTCCCTATTCCCATTAGTATCCATTTATCAACTTGCCTTAAATTTGTCTCATCCCTTTGCAAAGGTGCTGGTGCTATTTACCTCAACAGCCAACAAATTCCTGAATTTCATTACTGATTTTATTAAAAAGTAAATCAGCTGTTTAAAACTGATCTCTTCCTCATTCAAATTGATATCACCCTCCTTTTGTCACCTAATTCTAGCATTTAGTAAATAACAGTGCTGTCTTTGCCTTATGCTTCATCCTTTGTGTTCAATCATACCCAGTATCTGCCTTCACCTCTTCAAGGGGAAAGTTGCAGCCTTTTTAGCCTCTCCCCATTAAGCTCTATTCTGGCTCTCATTTTAATCCTCTGTACATTTTTTAACCCCACTTCACCTTTATGGAGATGGAGAGAGGACGGCTGCATAGAGTATTCACAATAAGAACATCCCAAGATTTTATATAACATCAAAATGACAACCTCTATCCTTTTCTTGCTACTCCTTCTGATTGTTTCTTGGCTTTTGTGGATGCCACTTGGCAGAAATTACTGACTTCAGAGAACTGTCAATGATAATTCCAAGACATACCTATTAAGTTACAACTGCCATTCCAAATTCTGCATCCTGTAAGTACAGTTTTGATTATTTTTTCCCTAGAATATTTACATGCATCTACACTGAAGTATATCACCTTTTTGCTTTTTTACTCAACGTTACAAAGTCCTTGAGGACCTTCTCACCAGCAATACAGCATTTGGCTACACAACAGACTTCAGTTATAATGACCTCCAAAAATTTACAGGTCACTGAAAGTCATTGAGCAAAGCTTTTCCCACTACAAACACTTGGGGAATACCACATGGGACTTTTCTCCATCCTGGCCAGTGACCGCTAAATCCTCCCTTTTGTGCTTTATTCCCTAACTATTTTCAATCTATAAAAGTGAAAATTCCACCAATCTTACAACAATTTTGTTTCTCTAAAAACATTTAGCTGGCAACAAAAAATCAAGGGTTTTAAAAATCTAAGTGTGTTATGATCACTGAGTTGCCTTTATCCATGTTAGTTAACAATTTTCCAGAGCTCCAGCCAGTCATTGTGGCAGCCTTTCCCTCTTTAGAAACTGTGCTGACTCTACCAGCAGACTGCATTCATCCATGTACTCAGTGACCCTTTTATTTACTGTAGACCCTTTGAAGGGCTGAAGTCGGAGTCATTTGTCTCTAGTTTCCAAGGTGCTCTCTAGAGCTCTTCTGGCAGATGCAAGTAACTTCGGTTATCTAGCATCCTCTGACAACACCGGTTTTGTCACATGTAAGTTGCACACATTGGGCAGGAACTTGGCAATTTCATGTTTGAGTTCCTTCTGGTTTCTCAAGGGAATGCCATCTGATCCCAGCATCCAACTCCTCTCTCTGGTCAAACCCATCTATAATTTGCCCTCCAAAAAGTGGGGCAAATATAGACATCTTTCCAAAATTTTCAGAAGTAAAAGACTGGTAGAAAGAACTCCCTTAACTTCTTTCCTATCATATTATCATTCTCGAGTACACTTTTACATAATTTTCATCAAGTAGTGCTACTGATGGCCTAGATGACTCCTTTCATGTATTTAATAAGTTTTTGCTATCACCTTAAGCATTATTTTAAAGAGCATTATGCTCTTGGAGGGTTAGTAGTGTAAATCTACCACCACATTATTATTTAAAAAGTGTAGGTCTTGCTGAACAAAAAAAAATAATAAAGTGGGCTACACGAGCTGTAAATAAAATGAGTATTGGAGGATTCCAAGGTAACTCTAATTTAAGACAATAAAAAGACTTTGACTGGTATTTGGGTGAGACCTATGAAGTATTAAGCCTCTTGAGTAATAACCATATTATAATTAAAATAACAATATATATTGATTGATAGTTATGCTACTCAGTTGAAAAAAGGGGAAACAAAAACCAGCCAAATATTACACTATACAGTGTATAATATATTACACATATTACACAGCCAAATATTGCACTAATTTTAGGAAGGAGTACTAAATTAACATATTTATTTTTGGCATACTAAGACATGGTTTCATTTCCTGAATAACTGTTATTCTTATAAGATTATTTATTCCTTTGCAAATATTTCAGAGTTTTGGGTAGAACACTGTATAGAATAATCCCTTTCAAGCTCTTTCTATAACATTATCTGGCATGGTTCATGCTCATCAAGGCCCTGTAAGTCACGAAAAACAACTATACAAAATCATAAAACTAAAATTTCAAGAAAGAGGGCTGTGACAGGGAAAGGCAGATGGCACATTTATAAGATAAGTTTAAACAAGAAAAAGGGAAGGGAAGGTGCGGGAAGGTGCGGAAAGGTGCGGGAAGGGAAGGTGTGGGAAGGTGGGGGAAGTGAANAAACACAAGTATATCAACATAGTTTTATGCAGGTTTGACATATATCTATCACCGGCATGTATCCTTGTGGCTGATAAATCTGTTACAGATTGCAGATGTTTTAGAATAGGGATTGTTGTCTTTCATTTGCTCAACATCGTGTTTTGAATAAATAGGAGATAATAAGTGAAATCTTAATGTTAAAGATTTCAGATTCCTAAAAGGCCAGGGTATTCCTAGACATGACTGCATCCTGTCTGCATATTTCATATCTGTGTTGTGTATGCCTAGCTATGGAAATAGAGTTCAGAAATAGTTACATGCATGCAGGTCAGGATTTTCGAAAACAGGGACTAAACATGCCTTTGAGGGCTCAGCATCCATAAAAAGGTTCTAAATATGTGAATTACTGAAACCTCTGTGGTGTCTATATAGCTGTAGGCTTTTTATGAAGGTTTTCTTTTTATTAAATAATAGTAGGCTTTTGTGGCCCTGCTTTGTCATAAACTATTTTATCATTTTCCATAACAGGAAAGTAACAGTCTCAAATTCTGCCTCCTTTGTACCTCTTGCCTTGCACAGTGCTCTGAACACACAACAACAGAATTGCATAAAGCATTCAATGCTATGCTATGAAACAAGGTCATTAAGCACCTGAGCCAAAAGCCATTGTAGTGGAATAGAAAATTCCCATTGACTTCAATGAGAATTGGGTCAAGCAAAGTCAGGTAGTATTTACAGTAAAAAGACTAGGTACTTCAAAATTTATGCAATGCAAACCTTGCTTAGCCATTTAGTTCTCATAAAAGACCATTTGACTAAATAATGATCTTGTGTTTCTCAGATGTTTATGTTTAGGTTACCAGCAATCTTTTAGTGTAGCTGTTCTGAAAATAAAATTATTTCTGTTTTGAGAATAATAGGACATTTTATGTGGAAATATAAAAAAAGAATATTCTTATTTTGCTCAAATTTTCATTTCTCTTCAGCCTGTATTTCCTCTTTTAGTAGCCACTTGAGTCAACAATCGTAATTTATGTTAGTAATATTAATGTACAGATATACATGATTTTTAAAACTATTATGTTTCATTTAAGGGGCTGGACTTCCTTGGCTGTCCTGAGGCCTTGCAAAATGCAGAACAAATATTATCCAAAAGTTTGTATTTTAAAAAAAAGAGGATGGAGAAAGAGAAGAGGGAAAACATAGCTGCATTTTAAAAAGAATTCTATGTTCCTTCCATCCCATTAATTCCTTAAATTATTTTTCCATTCATTTTTCCCATGACACATTCATCACTTTCAAAGAGACAGAGTCCAAATGAACCAGATGTGCTGAACATGCAAATAACTGAAAAATGGGTTTCCCTGGAAACCAGATGAAAGCCTTCAGAACAGCTCCACCTCCTGCTCAGCTTGCTTTTCCCTTTTAGCAGTTCAGTAATAGCAAATCAAGACACTCATACCCAGATTGTCCCCTCCACTTACATGAGCAGGGGGTAACCACTTCAGGCAGGATTCAGAAAGGATAGACTTCCATTTCAGTGTTTTTCACTGTTTTATTCTCTATAAATCTGTAACTCTTCTGTAATAGCTGCACATGGATTGGGTAGAATGGGCAATTTTGCAGATGGTATCAGACAACAGCTGCCTTTCACATTGCCCCTTGGCAATCCCATGGTTAACTGTAGAATACCTACTAGAAGACCACTCCAATTAGCACTCATTTATCTGGAATCCCTTCCCCGGAACTTTACATTGCTGCTGCAGGTTATTTTGAAATTCAGATGGAAACTAAATGACTACCCAGAAAACTCACCTGCCATAATGTACTAGCTCTTTTCCCACATACTGTGTGCTGTTCTGTAGATGCCAGAGGTGTAGCAACGAAGGCAAGTCTCCTTTCCCCTTGACTGCATCATGCCTTTTCCCATGGTTTTCAGCAGTTCAGGTGATTGAGTTATCTTGGTCCCCTCCAAACACTCAAAACTTCTAGTACAGTGCCTCTGGTACAATTAAACTCCTAGAACATAGCTTTGGCCCTTTGTGTTCCTTCACATAGTACCACTGTGAAAAGAATAATACAGCCCCAGCGGATGTTCGTCATTAAGTGGCCCTGTAATCAACATCCCTTTCCTTTAGTATAATGATCTTTTCTGACCTCACAAGTCTTTCCTTTTACAGACCAAGACCACTGCAGTGTAAATAGAGAAATTTTGTTGTAACAATAAAGTTCAGTAGAAATTTTCGTCACATTGTAAAGTAATCATGACTTACCCTGAGAATAAGGAGAGGACACCCTTTGATGCCTTGCTCCTGTTTTCACTCCTCGTCTGCTCAGGGAGAGGTGCAATAAATCACTGTGCTTCCACACAGACCAGAATAAATTCCTTAAGGGAGAGCTGAGTGAAGTACAATTAAAAATTGTCAGCTGAAATGAACACAAGACAACAGAAAACAGAAGTATCTTGTGCTGTTAATGAGATGCCAGTATCTGAATTAGCATGTATTTGCTCTATTTCTAATTAGTTTTCATTGTATTAACATGCTAATGTTAATATGATACATTACTTGCAGTCGTGCAGGCATAAAACCAATTTTTAGAAAACTGGACTTCTAGAGAACAAAAGTAGGGAATCAATGAATAAGTAATTTACAAAACTAAGCCTAACACTACACCAGAGAGACAGAGTTTATAATCCACTTTTTTTTCAGTATACCACTATAATTAAACAATGTACAAATGATTAGCATTAGCAGTGATCTCCTCTGCAAGCTGGCACCTGGTTTTTATTCTGATCTTTTTTCTAGTAGAAGCAAATATTATACCTGACTTTGTTTCAGTACAGTTGCATCCTTTGAATAATAACACAGAGTATCTGATACAGTGTAGTTTGAATGAAACATAGAGACCCCACTCCTCCCTTTCCTGCAAAAAAGTGATTTCTGAAGAATAAGTTCTTGTTCATCAGAATGTAGAGCACCCCTTCAGTCAACAGCAGTAATATTCCTTGGACTTAAGGAACATTCTTATTGATTCATGAATATTCTGAGGGGATAGATTAAACTTTTGCAAACCATACAGATCCAATGAAACTGCTGTTTAGCATGCCAAAGTGCCAAATTCATCTTCTCCTTGTACAAAAGAACTTCTTATAATAAAGAATCTTTGTAGTAGCAATAAGGTATCTCTGTGGGGAATGTTTACCATGAAGTGTTTGCACTTTGAAATACTAGGCTTTTTGTCTTGTGTTACACAGCTCCCTAAGGATATGAGTGTATGGCAATATCCACTATCTTCCATTCAACTTTATAGCTTATTTATTATTTTGGACATTCTTTCTGTACGTTTGTGTAGGGTTAGATAAGCAATGCATTTATTAAACTTCATAATCTGTGACATGACCTTTATTGTGTTTCACATCTTCTGACACGTTCGCAAAACTCAGGCAGATGGCCTGACTCACATATTAAGGCAGATAGGCAGGTAGATAAATAGATCAGTAGGCAGATTTCAGTACAGGTAGAGAAACAGAATTTCAGCTATCAGAACTTCTACAGGGAAATCTGTGCCTCATATAAGAGAATAAAGTCAGATCTCTTTCTGGTAGCCCGGTGCTCTGAGGACTAGACAGCCTCATTAATGTGCTCACAGTGTTCAGCCAATACTGTGCCCTAGTGCAGAGCAGAGCTGATCCTTCACGCGTCCAATGATGTACCAGGTTCAAGTAACCCATTCCTTGTCTGAATGTTAATGTTATGAAACATCACCTTTACTCTGGTCCTGTGGCCTGAATGAAGCAATTCTGTAATAATAGCTGCGCTTTTACAGATACTTTGTTCCATGGATTAAACAGATCCGTATTATTCCAGGGCTGCAAGTTGCAGACCACGTGCCTGCAGCTTGTGAAATACAGTTGAGTAGTGAGTAACCTGTTAGTGCCATGACCTCTACAATCTGATACCATTTCCTGTACATTGATGATGGCCATACTGCTATTCACCTGGCTAGTTTTATTAGTGAAATATCCATGAAGGATGCAGACATAAATTTGAATATTGGACTGTGAAATTAATCGTGTATGCAGACTAAAAATAAAATCCTATAAATGTTTCTAGTTTTGTAGGTGGAAAAATAACTACCTGCTCTTTCACTTTTCATACTTTGAGAACAAGGCTTATTTTCTCCTTCTTTCTTTTTCTTTCTTTCTTTCTTTTTCTTTTTCTTTCTTTCTTTCTTTCTCTCTTTCTTTCTTTCTCCCTTCCTTTCTTTCTTTCTTTCTTTCTCTCTGTCTGTCTCTCTTTGTCTCTCTTTCTTTCTCCCTTTCTCCCTTTCTCTCTTTCTCCCTTTCTCTCTCTCTTTCTTTCTTTCTTTTTAACTTTAACAAATTCTTCAGAAATTAAGAGTTTTGGTCTCTTATCTACTTGCCTTTGGCAGCACAGCCTCAAATTGTGAATGCCATAAATATTTAATGTGATGTTTACATAGAATATTAAGGAAATAGAAAACAGATGTCTATAAATGTCACCAGCAAGAAAAAAAATGATTATACTTTAAAAAATAATGATTCTGAATATTAACAAAAAAACAGAAGGTTTATGTGAAATATGGGTATTATGGTAAAATTAACTTGCTTCCCATTTAACAATACTGATAGCACTATGTATCTACTGAATTTCCAGAACAAGAGTTTAAACAACTGTAACAAAAGTTTCAATTTATAAACTGGTCCAATCTTTACAGGTTCTGCAGATGTTGACGTAACTTTCCTGGGGGAGGGGGAGACCATTTGTGGGCCACGGTCACCTAAATAGTTTCCTCTTCCTGTTGTACCTATTCATCCACCCTTCTTCCACAAAGAAAAAAAGAAGCATCACAGTATAAATTATTTTACTTCTGAAATAGAACAGAACCTTTACAGTACTGTTATCCCATACCAAATATAAAAGTTCATTCAGAAAATTATGAGAGACTTTGTGACTTTGCAGAAATTGCAAGAATTTCATTTGACACCTATGTACAACTTGCCGGGAATATTTCAAGATCTGATTCAGTTTTCTATTTTTCATAGCTGGTAGGAAAAGAAAAGGAGAATTTTAATCTTGTTCACCACACCTTTAAGGAGGGAACCAAGTCTAGACTGGAAGGACAAATTGCAAATAAGTTCTAGTTTGTGCAGAATCTTAAAATCAGTGTCCACAATTCCCAAATGGAATGGTGTCCTTAACACATTGAAGTAGCAGAAAAATGCACATCTTCAAAAAACATGAGAGGCAAGATGTAGGGAACTGTAAGTCAGCCTCACCTAATGAGAGGATTTAGAGAAGATGGAGACAAACTCTTCTCAGAGACATGCAAAGAGAAGAGAAGAGGAAGCAGACATAAGTTGGAATAAAGAAAACCTTAGTAAGATTTACATATGATTTTGGCATATGCAATTGCACCTAGTTTGAGAAAACTGCGTAAGAGGCCAGAGACAATGTATCTTGGTACACTAGAGCAGAGGCATCTTAAAGGACATGTCAAAAAGCACTATCTTAACCTTCTAGAAAATGTTCAACACTATGTTAGCGTTCTCAGTTTTCTAAACTTTTTCCTTGCCTTTGCACCTGTACTGTCTTCTGCACTGCTGCCTTTTCCTGGACCTTTCTCCTCATAGCACTTTGTTGTTGTGTATATGGTTGATATTTTAGTCTCAAAAAATAAAAAAAGCTGAAACAAAAAAAAAGGGGGAAAAAAAATTTTCTTTAAACATGACTTTTTATCTCAGTTCATGAACATCAATTTCATTCCTGAACCAGACCCCTTCCCAGACAAACTATCCACAGTGCTCCACAGCCTTCTGGCAACTATCTACTTTTGCCATCTATACATCAATCCTTAACTCCTTTGGACAGCAGTTTCCAGATCTGACAGAAACAACAGAAGTCTTCAATAACATAGTCAGAAGCTCAGTTAAATCTAGATTTTTTTGAGAACTAAGTTCATAATGATATCCCATTAATCAAAATAGTATTAAAAAACCCCAAACAATCAAACAAAACCAAAACCAATCAAACCAAAATCAACCACAACAAAAAACCCCAAACAAACCAAAATGAAAAAAACAAGCAAACCACTAAAACCCTGAAAACTTCTGAAAACCTCAAACACCCTTTTATCAAGTAGGTTTTACCCTTATCTGAAAAGGGTGTTTGAAACCTCAAAGGGCATTTCTCTATTAGACTGATAAAGTCTGACTTAAAGAAATAAATTTTCCACATTTTTATTTAACTGGTTAAATAAGAATCTTTTAGAAGATAAAATTATTCAATCCAATCAGTGTAGGAGTAATCAGATTTATAAAAAAACCAGTGAGTATTTTTAGAATATTAAAAAAAGGACAGCGAAAAGAGAAGGAAGGATAGTCTTTGAAATAAGGTGTAACTTATCTGGGTAAGAGATATTATTTCAAGGTAAGGAATTTTGCTGCAGAAATCTTGGAATATTTAGGAATGAGAAAATAATTTCTTTCTGCCTGAGGGATGATTTCAATGTAGAACTCATTAATTTATTCCAGAAAAATATATATAGTAAATATTGAAAACATTTGTTACTTCTAAGAGGATAAGATTCTGAATTCCTTCACACAAACATCAATTAGAACTACTTCCAGGGAGTTCAGTACATCACATACTCAGCCAGAGAGTCACACAGGTACGCTACTTGTAAATGAATGGACTGGCACTGGTTTATGTAATATGACTTTTTGGCCCCTGAAAACTGTAACACTACAAAACTTAAGCATTGAGGGAAAAACATTTGAAGATGCATTAAGCTTAATGTTTATAGAATATATTCACATGGAAAAGCCAGGAGTACCCTTGTTTTTTTCTTCAGATTGTGTCTATCTTCACAATAAGCATTATATACTGTTTTCAGATATAACATATGTAGCTTCTGTGTTTTTGCCACTGTTTTAATGGTTAGCATATTTCTTATATATCCTCTACACACCTAGATAACTATTTTCCTTTACATCAAGATTCCTTTGTGACTTCCACCCAATTAGAACTTTAAAATTTTTCTGAGCATCATATACTTATCTACACCTACATGACTAAATAATTGAGCATGCATTTCTGAAGCGGTAGGAAAAGAAAGTAAAGATTCTACATAACCAAGGAGGAAAATATAGTGATTGTTTTAATGATTTCTTATCAATATTTTTTTTGCTACTGATGCAATCAGATCCAGACCACATTTCAAAACAAAGTTACAAAATGTGGCCCTTTGAAACAAATGCTTTTGTTTTAGGCAGCTTTAGTAAGTTATACAGAATATTATGACACTATCTTCTTTAGTAGACAGCAACCTTTCCCTGAAATTGCTTTAACAAACATAAGAAAAAACTGCTCCATTGTGATTCCTTCCAAGCCACTGTACTAGAACAAATTCAGCCCTTTCTAATTGGGTGACATCAGGCAGCAGTGAAAATGCAATTTGTTGTGAAATTTGTTTTTGCATTTTGCTGTTTGAAGCCCAGTGTTCAGCTCTTTCACAGCTCTCCATTGGACCTTATCAAAGAACACGCTAGCTGGAGGGCATCAGCAGAACTGATCACTCAAAGGGAAGTAGAACAGCTGTGTTCCTGCCAGCTGGAGCAAGCATGACGTCTATCAGCAAATAATGGGGATATCTAAAACTGTTCTCCTTAGCAGGGTGCCCCCCAATCCTGTTATGTTGTAAATGAGATTTCTCAGCAACTGCCAATTCCAACCATTATTTTTCCAGTATATGATAAACATTTTTTTTTATGTCTGTGTATTAGTTCGTCATGCTGTCATTCATCATCCATAAAGTAGCTTTAGGTAAGAATTATAAGAGGATAAGCTGTTTCAGAGAAGCTCGAGCCCTAAGAATCCTCCTGTGTAGAGGCACTGCAAAAGCTCACACTGCAAACATACACAGAAATTCCATACAATAAATGCATTTTCAGTTTATACTTTTAAGTCTGAAAGGAACTGCTAATAAGATGAATGTCCTCTTCCTGAATTTTCTCTGCATCACTCTTTTTCCATCCTGATATTGATATCTACACATCAATTTACAGAGATCATGATACATCTGAATTTTATGTTCTGGTGTCCAGAATACATTAACCCAGCACTGCATACCCTACAAAGTTACCCATATCATAGGATCTTATTTTGGATTGTTCACTAGATGCCCCCTGCAGAGAGGTAAATGAAGTAAAGAAAAAAAAAAAGGAAGTAATGCACGTTTGATGTTCTGAATTCTGATCAGTATCCTTGTCACACTTCCTGTTTGCCCCTTTTGATTTGTAATTAGAATTCACTTAAAGGGCCTTTCATCGTGCTTGTTTGTTATGTGAAAGTGGCTTGTTGGTTAGTTAACCTGCTCTATTCAAGCAGATATAATTGATCAAATAAAAGAAGCTGAAAGCTTACTTAGCCTTATGTCTGTCTCTAGTTTTTACATATTTCAGCTCTAAAAAAATCTGTAACCCATTCCTTAAGACATTAGCATTATCTTAGGTGAATTACACTATTACAGATGTATCTTCAACAAAATTAGTCCAAACTGTGAAGTTCAAACAGATTTAGAACATGGCCTCACAGTCAAAAAGCTACAAGCTTGCTGGTCACTGCCTTACTCTTTCAGGCCACATGTTGCTTGGGAATAAACAGATACTAAATTTGGTACATTAAGCTTTAAACTGGACTGTGTATCTCTATATGAACATGAGTAGCAAAGACAGACCTCACAAGTTGCCTTGCAGCCTTCCGGTGTGCACTTCACAGGTTTGTGCTTTCCATGGTTTAGACTCCCTGTTATCAGTCTGCAGAGCAAAGAAGTACAGAGTTGTTCAAAAAATGTCACTCCAAAAGAAAAGAAAACAACGAAATTATATCGTACCAATTTCTCAACAACCACATACTCCTACATATATATTTCCTGTGACTGTATCTTTGAAAAAAACAAAATGTTGAAATGCTGTGACTAAAATTTTACCCAGACAAAATAAAATAACAATGTATTAAGGAATATGCCCCTTCCTTCAGTTACTAAATTTACACTTGCAACTGAGGCATTAAAGAAGTGACAGGTAAACCATTAGTATTGAAAAAATATAAGGAATGCAAAATAACTTTGAATGAAAGTCTGTTATTCTGCAAATACCTTAGTCTAATGTGTTTATGTATTAGAGTGATAATGAGAAAGTTCATGGGGACATCATCCAGGCTGCTGACTCGGTGCACAGAACAGTGAATGAAGGTCTAAGTATCATCTGTACTAACCTCTCTGAAGTTCTAATTTTTATAAAGTTACGCATTTGTTATTCAAATTAATAATTATGATGTCTGCAAGTGAAACCTAAACATAAATTCTTTACCATCCAGACAACTCTTATTTATGAAGGTGTCATGAAAACCTCTATGCATGTTAAGAATTACATCTTTTTCTCATATAAGGACAGACTGTGGCCTTTCCTAACACCTTACCCAGGTGGGCAGGAGCAGTTTCTCTTGTCTCTCAGTGGGCTGCCACCCACTAACAGCAGCTTGATTTAAGGCCTTACACAGGTTTTTCTAGCATAAAAAATGTGAGGCAAAAGGAGTCAAAAGCATATAGCACTTTACAGTGCACAGGGGAAGACTGTTTTTCCCTGCTTCCAATAGATACAGCACACTGTCTTGTACAGATGCCTCCCAAAAATTTTCTAAATTACCTCCTGAAGCAGTGCTGCGCTGTGCTGGCCTTAGCTCAGGGGTATGACTAAATGCAGTAATCTGGCTTTTACAGCTGCAGTATGACAAAGAGTGAGGCAAGATGCCTTAATTAACTGTGTTTACTTATGTGCAAGACATGAAAACAAAAATTGATTGAAACTCATTTGAAAACAACAAGACTTCTTCCTACCTGCTGTTTGTCAGCTAAGTGAGGTTTTCAGTGGAATTTGAGATTTCTTTTCCTTTTAAATAAGTGATTTATAATCTTAGTAGTTCTAATTTACTGTAAGCAAAACATCAGATTAGTAATGTGTTTAATATGAGTTATTAAATTCCCATTAGACTAAATTACCACCCTTAGAGATATAGAAAACTACTCCAAATTAATTTGCATCTTTCAATAACTATGTATTTCACCTATGTCTAAAAACATCAGTAATTTTAAGGTTTGTGTTGCAGCAGTTTACTTGGTCTTTATGTTAAGATCAAGACTCTTAGGTCAGATTATATGTCCTATTCTCTTGCGTGAACCTGTGTTTCAGAAGAAAATAATAAAATAAAATGCTCTTTTAGGAGCCCTTTCCATACAGCAATAAGATGCAATTTATTTCGAGGGGTCTTTGGCTGAGGTCTACTATGAAATGACCTTTATGTTTCACCCTTATCTGTGTAGACTTTACTGGGCCAGGTGACAGCCTAGCATCCTCCATGAACATTTTCCTAATGACATCGCTATTATTTCTCAATTGCAGCTTGCCTAGGAAGGAAGCACCATTGCCAGACATTTTTATAGGCCTTTAACCAAATCCTTAACACTTTAAAGAAAATACACACCTTTTTTTTCTTGCTGCTTACTCTAAATCTCAAATGAGTGAGCTGAAACCTTATGGCAATAAGCAAATATTGTCATTTATTGAACCTGAACATATTTGACTTCCTTTTACTAGTTATGAAACTACCTGCCTTTAAGTCACTCCATTAGTCTCTGCACTCTACTTGCCAGTCTACTAATCCTCAGCATATAGTTTGTTCCGTTTTCGTGTTTCTAAGTGTATATGTATGTCATAATTAATATGTTCTGCAGCTTACGCTTGCTGACTTATGAAACACTAACTTAAGTGCTTTGCTTAATCAGGATCTTTGTGTAGCTTATGTAGTAAAGGACACATATCTCCAAGGCAATTTTTCTCTTAACTTGCCTTATAATTTTGTAAATAACAAGTCAGTCTGTTACCTTCCCATCTGTGCTCCCCTTTCTACACTCAGAACACATACTTGTTCTGCTTCTTACATAATTTTTAATGGGCATATGACATTGCTGATGCTGCCTTTTTATCTTGCTATAATCAGAAGCCCGTAGTTATCAAGGGGATTTTATTTCTCACTCCAGTCTAAGGCATTTCAAAATAAAAACAATCCTAGACACAGCCACCATGCTCTTTATAAGCTTATTCCTATTTCCTGTCTCTCTTGGCCACATTTGGTCTTTGCTATTTGCCTGTTTTCTGCAATAGGCAGAAAGGCTCCATCTTTTATTTACTGCCATATGTAGCAGAGTGATGGGAAGGCATATTTCATCACAGCAATGATCCTTCAGTGGCGTCAGTTTTCTTTCCAGGACAGACTATTTCAATGGTAAGGTCATCCTCTGTTCATTATATGTTTTCCCTCCCTTTCTCTAATGAATTGTGGCTATTTCTAAAATTTTTAACTTTACAGATATCTGACATCAGTTTACATACAGTATAAGAACTAGGATACATGGCACTATATGTTGAAAAATAGGGTACTGTTGAACTCTAGCACTTTTTAATCACTGTATAATCTGTTTAGCTACCATGTATGAATGAGATAAATTGAGGGTTGAACTTGTTCCAGCCTGCAAAACTGTAACAATTTATCTTTTGCAGAGATACAAGCACTAAAAATGAAAGATGAGCAGATACACAAATCTCAGTTCTCCACGTGTATAGTATGTGCCCATAACCACCTGGAGCAATTTGCATCCCAGTGGAGAACAGAGTGGGAAGCTCTCTGTTCTGAGTGTCACCATTCCACAAAAGACTTCTTCACATAGTACTTTATGAAATGGCAACAACACAGAAGCAGACCATGAACTTGGAGGTATCAATGTTTTTTCAGGACGTGCTGCTTTCAGTATATTTTTTTTGACCCAGCCACAAGGAGCAAAAGACATGCATATGTAACCTATAAATTCAAATTTAAAGTATCAATTAATGTATTTATTATTACTATTTATTTTCTTTTTAGCACTGGCAACCACAATCAAAAATTAACAAACATATTTAGATATATGAATGTATTAATTTGCATTTAAATTGATTTAAAGCCTCAACAAAACAGGATTTAAACATTTAGGTCTAAATCTATTTCTTAAAATCCCATGTTCAGTATTGTTATGGAGTATGTTATCTTTCACATTGCGACTGCCTCTGTGAAATTGGTAATGGGTCTGACTTTTTCCTTAGCTACTAAGTATGCAACCAATTAGCAGCAGCTGCCACAAAATACAGCAGACTCGAAAAGAATTAGGTTGGGAATTGCAAAGACATTAGAACAAAGGTTGAGAGACATTATAGAGATAACTTGTAGGTCAGCATTAAACCAGCTGGAGCACTGGCTATTTGGGAAGTCACTGAGAGGCACCAAACTCCATTTGGATTGAATGAGAGGACTATACTTAGCCAGAGATACTGGTTTTCATTCCTGTGTTTGGGTATCTGAAATTTGCCAGTAGAAACCACGGTGTTGCAGTATTTATATTCCCTCCCAGATTTAACTCCTAAGCTATTTGAGCATTTTATTTCATAAGGTTTTTGACTTGTGTACTTTAACTGTGCCTTTCACGGCAGCATGTTGAAAATTGCATTAGGTAATCATCTGCTTGCTTAGATACCTAAAGACCTTTCGTAAATACGACCTCACAACTGTTAGGCTGTGGCTCTCTGCTAACACTACACCCACATGATGTGAAAGAGAGAATATCTTAACACCACTCCTAGGAATTCCTACAGGAATGCTAAAAGGCTTGAATTAGGTTATTAAATGCATGTACAGTAACTGCTCACTGCTCCTGGCTCTCATTTGGGAAAAGCTTTTGTCATTATCTTTGTCACTTAGCAGCTGGGACCTTACAGCCTCGAAAATGTCCTCAGATTTGGAAAAATAGTCAACCACATTGTACCTTAAAAGACTGAATACTGGCATTGGGCACATTTAATCAGATTTTATACACATCTGGGCTGTGCAATACAGCCTGTCTGAAGAAAGTATTTATTCTGTCACTTCCTATTGATAAGGAGCCCTGCTGGATCTTGTC